>CM046865.1:11739607-12177582 GCA_025617745.1 Heliocidaris erythrogramma | reverse complement strand
CGTTGGAGCTCCCTGGAGTTACTTCACCCACGGCCCTTCACCGTATTCTGCGGGGGTTCAAACATATAATATGGTCAAATTTCCCTTGCCACTCGAGCTTCTTTGCCTTCGGTGTCTGATAAATCATTTGATAAATCAGACTTCGTATCTGCATGGCTCAGAAAAGTCCTCCAACTCGGAATCGCGGGCACTTTTCCTCTCTCTATATAAGTTACTCGAATTCAGCCAAAATCTAGGTCAGTACTAACGTACTTTGTAAAGCGAAGTGAAAAAAAAAAGCCGTGTGAAATAAACAAAACAAAAGCGTTCACCAGTCGCTATGTTATGAGGGAAACATAGTCACTGCCGTATTAAAGATGTGTAGGACATTGTACAAAATTATATACAGACGCATAAAACGGCTGTGCACGCGTTTATGACCAATGCAAAACTTTCGTTCGGCAAGCTCAGATGGATGAGAACATTTTTCTGATTATTCACTCCTAAGATTATACTGATTAATTTCCTTTTTTCATAAATTGTCCATTGAACAGAGGGGTCAAATACCGCATTCTGTGTACAGTATTATATGCTGCAGCCTGCAGATCTTGTGCCTCTTACTTTTCATACGTCACTTGGGGGTTAGCCAATCAGCTCACGAGTTTTAAGGAACGGTCCCAAAACCTCTACTTTTCCCCCTTTTTCGCCAAAACGAGACATAATTTGGACAATCGATTGGCAGATTCGTGATTAGAAGGCAAAATTACATGGAAAGAGCACCCATTTTCTCTCTAATTTAGTAAACCTTTAAGGTAGAAATATATCATTCAGCCTGTATGTTGTATGAGTGAATTAAGCCATGTATAGAGTTGGGTAAAATACATGTACCTCTTCAACCTTGATTAGGCTTAATATTACCAAGAATGTCATTACATACATGTCAAAATACAACGTTTTTACTCACCACTATTACCAACAATTTTGCTGTTTGGATTTTTGTGCCACTGTGTATCACTACGCTACTGAAGTACCTTGCATTTTGCTTCTGCAGCATCAATTAAGAAATAAGACAAACAGTGCCTACAAGCATTATATTCTACATAAAAGTATAAAAATATAAAAATATAAATTCAATTAAAATTCAGTCCCCCCAAAAATAATTTGTGTACAGCTACATGTAGAGTGTATAAAGTCCGCCTCAAAAATATTTAAGTTAACGTGGTATTCTATAGGTTAACGGTTCGAATAAAGGCACAGAATAACATGAGATCTAACGTACAGAACCCAAGTCTGACTTGATTTCCAGTGCACATCAATGCAAGCATTAGGCCAAAAATTCTGTCTCTCGTTCGTTAGCCTCTTATTTGGGTAGGGTCAGCTCTTCCCTTGGAGACAAAAGCGGGCCGTTTGATCTGCTGTGCAGACCGACTACACACAGTATAACAGCTGCAAGATTTTCAAACTGAGAATACCTTGGACCCTGAATTACCTGAAAAAGGAGCATTAAACGGATTATACAGTCAAATTGTTAAAGTAGATATTCAAAGAAAATCACAAATATGGCAATTAATGTATCACTAGAAACTGGGAAGCTTACAGATGGCAATCGTATAAGTTTTATGTCAACTGCGTATCTGGTGATTATAAAAACAACACAAATAAAAGCTCTTCTCAGCATCTGGAATATCCGAGGATTCGCCAGAAATATAGCGATGTTTTGATGTCGTCACACTCGGGATCGATCCTGCTTAAGCAGACGACGTCCTATAATGAATGAACGTAATTGCAATGCAATTATTTATCAAATTATAAAGAGTTTGGTGTATTTAAACATGACCTTATTTCACACCATTATAAAGGGAAAGTGAAACTGATTCTGATAGCTAAAACCGTTTGATTGTAAATACATAGGAGAAGGGTCAATGATCAATGAAATAAACCCCACTTTCAAATTGAAAAGCCCTCCGAATAATAGCAGGATGGTATTCGTTCCCTCTTGAAACGCCGAACATGGCCCGGTGCAAGCAGCTGAAAATACAATGGCGTCTTATTTTGTTTACAAGTGACTGATTCCTTTATTTTCTTAACGCTGCATTTTTCATCAAAATAATACCATACACGAAGTTAAGAGTGAGGCAACAGACTAACATTAAGACTGACGCTAGTGAAGGAAGAGAAATAAGTGAAGAGGAGATGACAAAATAGGCTCTGGAAAATGTGTTAGATGTTATGGGACATCGTCTGCTTAGACAGGACTGGTCCAGGGTGTGTCGTCACATATCTCAGCAGCGTTCGAGGAGCTCTTCAGCTGCTATATCGGGGGCTGTATTTTACCGTTTTATAATTGATAATAATCATTACTTCAAATGTTTCCAAGCGTTGAATTTGGATAACCTTGTTTAATTTATGCCATCTATGCAATAATAAGTATTAAGCCAATATTTAAAATCATTAACGTTCTACTTTAAGTTGAACAGATTCTTGAAGGAGTAGAGCCTAGGCCTAATCAATTTAATCTTATTGTTATGTACAATTTTGGCTTGTTTCAAGATAATTTGTAGAATACAAATAACAGAATATGGTTGAAAGTTGGGCTAGTACTACATTTAAGAAAGCAGCTAGCAGACGTCAGCAAATTAAAGAATTTTGAAAGCCTTGATGTGGTTCCCCATGCTGCGTATTTAAGCATGTTACAGAAACAGGCATTTAGTGTGATGCAGACATGTTTAATGTACAATTACGTTTTGATTGGCTATGTGAAATCACAATAGCTGTTACATGTATTACAGCATGCTAGAGTACAGTGCAGGTGATCTGAATAAGATTTAAGCCATTTTAACTTAACAAAGCTAAATGCTATATATAATGCTGACCAAATGCAAAATTGAATACCCTCCAGCATTATAAACTAATCTTTAAGTATGCTTTCATATTTATTCTGTCTTCAACCAGTCATTTCACAGGAAATGGCAATCAAACTTCATTTTCTGAAGAAGCATGAAGTTTCACTTCCCATTTGAAAGGGAAACAATGATTAATTTTCCAGAGCTAGTCCTAACATCCTGGAAATTTGTGAACTGCAGTAAATACTCTCAAGTAATATTTTTTTTGTTGCTAATATTTACACACAGATATGACTTGAGCAGGGTTGGTTAAAATATTGCTTTTTCCCATTGACTAGATGTGGAGTACACAAATCTATAACATTCATATACAAAATATAAACATTACATGCGCCACGTACAATATAACATAATTTTTGGAATTTCCCACATGGCATTATACATAGTATTTCACCAAAATGAGTGAAGTGACTCAGGCTGAAATATAATGGCACTAGGAAAATTCTTAATTTAGTGGTGAATATGTATGTTATAGAACAACGATATTCATGCAGTATAGTTGCTATATGTTTGTATGTTACTGTTAGCGATCTCTTCGCTTGCTTCTCTCAAGTCATCCTGCATCCAATGTTTGTAGCAAAGACAATGCAAAGAATGGTATTTATAGCCAAGATCTACATGTATCCATAAGAAACGGAAAGAAAATAAACGTGTAGACCGAATCTACATGTATATATACCGGTATAATTTCAATTTTGAAACAACTTGAGTCAACTCTTTGCGGGAGATAATTATTGTTAAAAGGTTTCAAGCCCCTGATTCATAAAACTTATCATCAATGACAAGTTGCAATAACTGTTATAAGCTACTGAAATCCTTGCATCTGATTGGCTGAGAGCAAATTTGTCAGTAAAAATAACAGACAAGACACTTGATGAAACACTCCCCAAACCACAGGAAGATTACCATGGATGGGCAATTGGTTTAGCGTTCAAAACATACATGTATAATAAACATTGTATCATGCATCTTTTATTTAAGAAATATATTTATTTTTGTTTTGGATGTATTTTAGTTCTGCATGTTCCAACAAACCCTGTTGGGGGTAGTAATTGGAAATCTGGACATGAGCCTGATCAGTTTATAGTCATAAATTTCGAAAAGTTTGAAGGCCTGTAGAAAATAAAGCCCGGCGCACACACTGCACGATCTGACTGCGATGCGATTTTGGGAAAAGTTGTTATAACATTTGATTTGAACCTTCAAGCATCATTATGTAAAATCTTTGTGATCAAAGTTCCGAATAGTAGTATGAATACTGCGAGCCCCCGTGTAGGAATAAAAGCGAATTCAATTCCAAATCGTAGTGACGTCATACCAATCTTGCGATCGACTAAGATTTGAAGCCGATTTGGCCTTTACTCTAACCAGAAGAATTGCAGTTAATCCAAATTTCGATATTAGCATTTGTATCATTATTCCGAACTTCAAATGAGATAATTTCACTTTTTTAAACTTTCACATTTAATGCAAACTGCAATTTGTTCGAAAATCGGGTCGCAGTCGGATCGTATAGTGTGCGCCGGGCTTAAGTCTTAATTGAAGAGAGCTGTTTTATGTTTCATTGTGAAGGGCATCACTGAAGGAGTTGAAATTTTATAAAATTTGGTTGCCATGGATGCCTAGCTACTAAAATTATCCTTACCATAATTTTGCTAATGTGTGTCTGTCTGTCTGTCTCTCCGTCCGTTTGTTTGAAAGCGCTTTTCTCCATGATTTTCCACTCAATCGAGCTGGGTTTTTTTTAACTTGGTTAAATTGTTCCCAGATTGTCATGAGGGGGATTGTTTGGGGTATTTTGGTCGTATTATTTTAAATAAAGGTTTTTTTTACAATTCATAACTTTCTTTGACAGGCCCCGAGTAAAGCTTCAAAGTTCCCAGTCCTTTCGACCTTTTTCGGGTCAGCGAAATTAACGTAAGCTTCACATATGGTACGCTTGCACCATGCACCATCTTATTTGAATCTGCCTATTACATGTAAGGCTACATGTACAGTGTATGCTGAGGAATGAACCGTCGCACTACGTGTAGATCTACACACTCAGCCTTCAGTCAGTGTGTTTCCGTCCACGTCCAGTGAATACATGTACATGGTATGGTTGTACTTCTAACGTTAGATCTAATCTGAAAATTGTTCAACATTCAGAAATTGTCGGTGCTAATGCACATCCCGCCTGAATCTAGAACTACAAGTACAACAAAAGCCTGAATTCAGTCACATCGAACATCAGGAAAGGCTCTATTTCGGCTTCGATGCCGAGTGGGTTGGGGGGTATGGGGGTCCAGTGTTCCTCCATAATTCTCTGACAAGCAAAGAAAAATGATAATAATAATAATGGTTTATTTATTCAAAATATGAATCGCAGCCCTAGAGGCTGAATTGTACAATATTTTTACAAAATTATTTACATAGTAAAAAAATAATACATTAATAATAATACCCGTAAGGAAACATTCATTTATATTAATACAAAGCATACAAATTCATACAAGCAATTGAGTATTTGAATATTGCAATATTTCTATTCTTACTGTATGTTATGAGTGAACTGGGTAATTCCATAAAAAAGGGAGCCAATTTGTGACATTTTTGGTGTCCCTTTTACATATGAAACCCACATGTTTTTATGGCTCATAATGAAAACACCAATAGTGTAGTGAGATTTTAAAGTGATCTCCAAGCATAATGTTGCATTGTCATGCTTAGAATCAACTTACAATCGTACTGCACTATTTGAGTCTTTACTCAGAGCCACATAAACATGTGGGTTTCATATGTAAAAGGGACACCAAAAATGTCACAAATTGGCTCCCTTATTTATGGAAATACCCAACTGGACTTTATAGGGGTACGGATAAAGGTTCAAAATAATGTAATGGATGACCAGAGAGGAAGTAAGATAAGAGAAACGCATGGTCCACAAGAGAAGGAGGGAAGGTACAGTAAGAGGCAGATTGTTGGGGTAGATCCAAGAGTGCAAGAATGATAAGATAGAGGGGAAGAGAAAAAGAAGGAGAGAGAGAGAGATACTAAGATCATAGAGAAATAGAGAGAAGGAAAGAGTGATATATAGGCAAGGAGTACAGAAACACAGCACGTGTTCATCCGGAGACAACAAACAGAAATTAAACAGAAATACATTAGACGAAGAGCAGGTGCATCAAAATAAATTTCTTACAGCAAAATATCAACGTAACTGACTTGGATTGTGATGTGTAAGGCTTAGTTGCCTCCAAAATTTTCAATTTGTATATCCATTATCAAGATAATTTAGACCTAATATGTTACAGACCAAACTCAAATACAATAGTAATGAGCAGACATCGAGCCAAAATTTACATTGTGACCTTAGAACCACATCATGAAACAACCAATAGTATACAGACAAGTGATTTTTTAAATTTTTTTTTAAATAAATGATAATATGAATGACAAGAATTGAAACAAGCATGTAGAAAAGAAACCGAAAAAAGGAATCTAGGTCACGAAGTGAAATGCGATCACCTTTACAGGAAAACCTGAATGTACACAACACTATGATAGTAGGCTGCAGGTACATGTATCAAGGTTCAAACACAAGCAACTATCACATAAAAAAGGGGGAGATCAAAATTTGACGTTAACACTGTTAAAATTACATATCATTCAAGACCCTTACTAAGAACGGAATTGGGCTGCATCGGAAAAGAAAGAGAAAAAAAGTTTTCGTTCTAAGGGGGGGGGGGCATAATGCATACTTTTCTTCCAAAGGGGGGGGGGGGGGGGCATGGGCCGGATGTGCCCTCCTAAATCTGCCACTGATCTAACATACACCTGTCAATATTGTTATTTATTTGAATTGAAACTGAATATTGTACTCTAATAAGTGAAGTTGCCCATATAACGGCGTTTTAAAGATGCACAAATTCCACAAGATATACATTTTCAGTGTATGTTCTAAGATTTTTATCAATTTGTTCAATGCATATCAACTTAACCTACCAGGGAAAAAAAATATCAGAAAACCCAAACATGCTAGTGGAAGCCCTACAAATCTTTACACTTTTCATCACAGCAGCTAAACCCTCTCTCTCTCTCTCTCTCTCTCTCCCCTGTATTCTTTATCATTTCTATGTATCCCCCTGCATGTCTATTTGTTTTTCTCTCTCTCTCAATTTCCCACGGGCTGTTTCTCACTCTCATATTTCCACTGTTTCTCTCTCTCTCACTCTTTTTCCCATCCACTGTTTCCCACTGTATCACTCTCTCTCTCTCCCTCTCTCTCTCTCTCGCTTCTTTCAACACTCTACTATATATGATTGAGCAACCTTTAATTGGAGAAATCTATTGTACATTGTAGGGTACATATACTTACACATTTATTTTCGACTTAATACATGTAATGATAACATTTTTTATATCACAATAATTGCCTCTTGACTGCTTACTAAATACACTGTGTTATACAATACATTTTTTTCCATTCTATAGTTAGATTTTGATTTCACTCCGGAATGATATTCAAGTTCTTCCCCCAGTTTAACCACTAATGCTAATTAAATTAAAATTTAAAGAGAAGTCTGCTATGAATCAATTGTTCAAATATGTTTCATCAACAAACTAATTGCCTTTCAGTGTGAATGGGTACTTGGGCTGTACATAGGAGAAGACCCCCCCCCCCCCCCATGGTGCCACGGGTAATTTTTGCTAGTAATCTATAAAATAGTCAACGTCACAGACGGACAAAATGCCTACTCTTAACCGATCAGGCTCGCATGATGATATATACAATGGAGCAAATAAATAATGATATTTATTTTCATATACTTAATTCATTATTCTGTTTGTTTGTCTGTAGGTTGCATTCCCAAAGATATTGACTGGAGACATAAAGAAACAGCTACTCGAAACTTTTGACAAGGATGTCGTGGCAAAACAGAAGATGGAAGATCAGACTCAAGATTTGCAGAGTATACAAGCAGACTTGGATGAACTAAAACAGGGTGGAGAGACTCAAAAACAAGACATGGACGATATAAAGGAGAGCCTGAAAGTTTTATGTAAGCAGAGTGTTCTTGTTCTGTTTTGGTTGTACAAAATATTCCTTCTCATGCATGCTCTTTCCCTCCTCCTCTTCTCCTTCCTTTTGATACCTGGGCCCCATTTCATAAAACTTGTTATCAATAGCAACTGCCCCATTTCTATGACAAATTTGCTCTCAGCCAATCAGATGCAAGTACATGTTGTATTTCAGTAGCTTATAACTGCTATTGCAACTTGTTGTGGTTTGGCTCAATTACTGTTGATTCAGAGCCCTAAAAACGGTATACCAGATGCGTGAGTGAAAAGAGCAAAAATTCTGCACAAACTGTCCATTTGTGTTGCATGACCATATTGTGTGTGATGCCAACAATTTTAGAAAGGAAAATAAGCTTTAATATCATTAAATTGGCGACACATTGAGAGGTTCAAAATCATTGTTTTTTATCAAAATTGGAAAGTTTTTCAACTTTTTGACAAAATTTCAAACCATGTATATTGTTTTCAAAGATACGGCATCTCATTAGAACCATGTAGCACTAAAAGAGAATATCATTGTTGCCATTTTGAAGAACAAAATGTGACCAGTTTAGCTCTTAAATAATTCCTGTCCTGAATGGGTTAAGACCTTTTTGTTAGGGATTGTGCTCCCCTTCCAAACTCTTGTTGGGAGGAGCTTAAAACAGCCCTGTTCATACCTCAGTCACACTGCCTAACCGACCCCAACCAACTTCAGACCAACCCATTCTTGGCCATTCAGGATAATGTCATTGTCTGTTTGGTCCGGACCCTGTTTCATAAAACTTGTTAATAACAACTGCCACATTTCTATGACAAATTTGCTCTCAGCCAATCAGATGCAAGGATTTCAGTAGCATATAACAATTATTGTAACATGTTATTGGTAACAAGATTTATGAAACAGGGCCCTGTTGTCAGGTGTCTTGTTGGTGTGACTGAAGTATAAGTATTGGAAAGTAAATGGTAGAATGTATATTTCAATTGTGTCATCTGATTCTATAATCCACATTTTTTTTCTTTTCTCCAGATGAGACAATCAAAGAGGATATGGAACACCTTCGCAAAGAAATTCAATTCGGTGAGCAACTCAGAGCCAAAGAGGAGCAGTATGCAAAAGGTGAGTTTGATGAGGGGAGCGGAGGATGGAGGGGGGGTCATTTACCAAATGCTGCTTACTCGGTGACGTTGACGTGAATGTGACCATTTTCTGCACCCCTCAGGAAAATAGTTCTATTCACGTCACCTTGGGTACCGTACTTTCAACCAGTGCCTTCCATAGCAGTACGTATTTGATTAATATTCTGTTTGCAATGATAGGGACCTATAATAGACACTCCTTGCAGGTTCTAAAGTACCATGGATCACATGGCGTAGCCTTAAAAGACTGCGAACAGGCATGGGGAGGTGCAAGGCAAACATGCTCACGTGGGGATATACCGACACTGCGGCAGACTGTGAGTGTGGGCAGGGCATCCAATCCAGACTATGCTCCATCTACTGAGCTGTGACAGGTTGCATGACCCTTGCACCGAGAGGGACCTGGCAGTGGCTAACAGTGTGGCTCTTACATGTGCTAGACATTGGGAAACAGTAATGTGATGACCCGAAATGATGATGATGATGATAGACAAAACGTGAAATAAATAAAAGGTTTTTTATAAGTGCAATGTCCCCTTTAAGCATGAGTAAATATTGCTGTGTCCAGGCAGAAGAGCACACAAGCCACACAAATGCAAATATTAGTCAAAGTCCTAAACTCTTTAGATTTTGTTACCATACTGAAGATAATTGTTAACAATTTGGACAAAGTACCAACTGAACAATGATTTGCAAAGTTGTAGCCAAAGATTTGTTGAAACTTTAGAATGCATTCTCTGTGAGTTGACTTTGTTGTCCTCTCATCCTTGCATGCCATTCTGCTGGGCACTTGGCGATGTATCTAACATATATTTTTGAAATGGTTTATTTTCTCTCACTTTGCTTTCAATTGTAGAATTGTGTATGAAGTATTCAGAATTCTCTGATCTGGAGCAATTGGACGAGGGAACTTACGGTCCTATCATCAAGACTAAGCACAACTTAGAAGATAAGTTGCTGGTCAGGAAAGCATTTAATGACGTGTAAGCATTAAGTTATCTTTTACACACTTTATATGTTTATTTGGAGTTTTATAATTATGCTTTCGTGGATTAATGGGGACAAACAGTAGTCAACCACCGTTGCCTTTTTTTCGCACATACTGTATGATATAAGGTATACATGGAACAAAATCTCCAAATATTGCCTCATTTGCATTTACATGCACCAACTACCAGGTTTAACCCTGAAAGGTGGGGGGGGGGGGGGGAGGGTGGAACCCCCTCCCCTGGACATACGTCGCGACATGTTTGAGAATACATTTTTTTGCGCCATGAGCTTTCATGACTCAATCACCTACAGTCTAATGCATCTTTTGATACCAACTGTATGTAAAATTTTGACCAACGGATACCACACAGCGTCAAAAATCGCGGCCAAAATGGTCATTTCTCTGTGGTATTGTACACAATGCAGAATTGTCAATTCGTGAATATGTAAATAATCAATTAGTGATAATTCAAAAACCGTTTGAGATATAGATATGAAACTTTACACGGTTATTCTTTGTAAGATACATGTCCTCTATCTGTGTGCTAAGTTGTGAGAATGCCAAAATAATCCAGCCTTTTAGGGTTAAACCCTGACTGTTGGAAGGGGATAAACAAAATCTTTGTCTGTATCGATGGACATATAAACAATTTACGTAGATGATGTTAAAGGAAACCTCACCCCAAGAAGTAAATGTACATGTACCATTGTTTTTCTGGGAGATTTATTGTATTCTTGCATACATGTATAGATTTCCCACCAAAGTGTATGAGAAAAAGGATGAATTACGGTATTCATGTAATCTTAATGTAATGTAAATTTTCTCAGCACAACACAGGCATCTCCATTTTCTTTACTATTAAGCAAAGTCGTTTAGCAAGTTAACATATTCACTTTTATATAGATGCTTCTTTCCCACATGTCTCTGGTGCAAGTATTTCATTGACATACTGTTATCTTTCTTACTATAATTGTCAGAAGGCAAATTGCATTAAATAAGTTGTGCCTCTTGCATGCTGAAGGTTTCGCATAAATAAAATTGATTATTCAACAGCTATATTTTATTTTTTTCAAAGAAATGAGTTACATTTATGATATTTTCCCTTTTTATATAGATGCTATATATATTTTTCTGCCCAAAATTATTTTTACCTCCTCAGATTTGATTTTCCCTCGTTGAAAATTAGAGGTTTTGTTATCGAATTAAAATGTCTCTATGACTTAGACTTTGGCCAACTTCGTCTACTAGGTAAAAATGTAACAATGTCAATAAAATGGCAACACGCATGTCATGCTTACAGATCTTACATCATACCAAGAATGTCTTCATTTATATATCTCTTGTACATTTCCGTAAGTAATATTGTAGATCAACAGGCAGGAACTAAATTCATGCTTTGGCATAACTACATTTATTTCTTGGGGTGAGGTTTCCCTAATTTCTTGTTTGTAGTTCATGATTAGATTTATTTTTTCATTTTTTGTTGTATATCACATGTAGTCATTATACCCCCGCCAAACGAAGTTTGAAAGGGGTATATAGGAATCAGTCGACGGTTGGGCGGTCGGTCCGTTGCAAATCTTGCGGATCGAACTACTTTCTCAGTTTTTGACCAAAGCTCATGAAATTTGTTACACACATTGGTCTTGGTGGGAAGATGTGCAAGACATATTTTTCGGATGAGTCGGAATCTGCGTTGCCATGGTAACAGCATATTTATATCAGAAAATCAAGGAAACACCTTGCGGATCGAACTACTTCCTCAGTTTTCGACCGAAAGTCATGAAATTTGGTACACACATTGGTCTTACTGAGAAGATGTGCAAGACATATTTTTGGGATGAGTCGGAATCTGCGTTGCCATGGTAACGGCATATTTATGGCAGAAAATCAAGGAAATACCTTGCGGATCGAACTACTTCCTCAGTTTTTGACCGAAAGTCATGAAATTTGGTACACACATTGGTCTTACTGGAAGATGTGCAAGACATATTTTTCGGATGAGTCGGAATCTGCGTTGCCATGGTGAAGGCATATTTATGGCAGAAAATCAAGGAAACACCTTGCGGATCGAACTACTTCCTCAGTTTTCGACCGAAAGTCATGAAATTTGGTACACACATTGGTCTTACTGGGAAGATGTGCAAGACATATTTTTGGGATGAGTCGGAATCTGCGTTGCCATGGTAACGGCATATTTATGGCAGAAAATCAAGGAAACACCTTGCGGATCGAACTACTTCCTCAGTTTTTGACCGAAAGTCATGAAATTTGGTACACATATTGGTCTTACTGGGAAGATGTGCAAGACATATTTTTCGGATGAGTCGGAATCTGCGTTGCCATGGTGAAGGCATATTTAAGGCAGAAAATCAAGGAAACACCTTGCGGATAGAACTACTTCCTCAGTTTTCGACCAAAAGTCAAGAAAGCCAGTTGTCACGGGGCGGGGGTATTAATCATCATGTTCAGTGATATTTCTAGTTTTTTACTGTTCAGGGAGGGTTTCATCAGGTGTCTTGTCTGGGATTTTTACCTACAAATTTGCTCTCAAGCCAATCAGATGCAAGGATTTCAGTAGCGGCCTTATAACAGTTATTGCAACTTGTCATTGATGACAAGTTTTATGAAACAGGGCCATGGTTTACTTCTGGCAGTTTTGAAGACCATTTGGTCACTGCATGAGTTCACAAAATGAAGTTCAAATGTGAATCAATAATAATAATACGTGCTTGCTATTGATAATTGACAGGGGAATATCTTCTCAGACTGAGCTGAAAGGTCAACTGAATCTGTGGAAGCATCTCCGCTACTCCCGTTTCATTGTTCAGCTCTATGGCTACACAATGGATTACGAAAGTAAGAAAGAGAATGACTCGGTAATCAGGATGGGGTCATGGAAAAAATTGGGACCTGTCGGCCCCAAACCACCAATCTGTAGCAGAAATTAAATCATTTTACTTGTTGTTTTGTTAATTTTCTGAAGTTAGAGATGCCAAGCTTTCAGTTACACTAGTAGATTATCCAGTAGAATTAACTTAAATAAAGGGAAATTAGTCAACACAGCCTTTTTAAAGTTTGCCCTGGAAAGTTTGCTCTGGAATGTCTGTACATGTAGTTTTAAGAAATAGCATGTTTCATGGTGATATAAACATTTACATGTAGAAATACAAAAGTGAAACCATTATTGCAGGCAGATACAGTGTATTTATAAAGGAATAGTAGAATATTTTACTATATATTCCTCATAGACAAGTCTTGTTCATGGATTGGTCAAGAGCACTTTGTGTGATCACACATATTTCTTTTAGAAGACTAACCCCTTTACTATTTTTCATTACTGTTACAGGCGGGTTAGATAATAATATAATATGGACTGGGCTTGAGGTAGCCTTTTGACAAGGCCTCGTGACTTGGCTATTTTCCTCGTCATGCTGTGCCTGAGATGAGACTAGCCGGCGACGAAAAGAATCAACACGGGCCGGGTGAACGCGCGATCGAGCGAGGCCTTTTGGAACCTGGGTTTCCATCGTCCGATATGAATTATTCACGAGTTGACATTCGTATGCTAACACGCCTACCGAGGATTATCGACCAATCACAACGGTATCTGCGGGGCTTGCTTTCCATGATTGATGTAGTAGTAGCTTGCACGGGCCTCGCTAGCTCGAGATGAAGGCGAATTTGCATACCAAATGTATGCTGACGTTATGCGAAGATACGTTTGCTGATTGGCTCCTACCTATAAGGTAGCAGATCCTCGCTAGGAACAAAGGATAACATAAGAAATACAGGCCAGGTTCCAAAAGGCGCTCGGACTCACGTCGTTCGATTGCACATTCACCGGGCTGGGCGGCTAGTCTTGTTATGCAGCCACTACTAGCTTACTTGCCGAGAAAAATAGCCAAGTCACGAGGGCCTTGTCAAAAGGCTAGGCTTGTGGGGGATACAACATTTATTACCTGAACTAGAATCGTATTGCCCTCGTCTTCGACACGGGCAATACGATTCTAGTGAACGCAATTAATGTTACTTCCCCCTAAAGCAGCCAGTCCGTATCATTATAAAATAACAGAATCAGACATCTAGAGCGAACTCGAAAATATATAGTTTATTGCCTGCTATTTAACACGTAAAATCCCATTGACTTTCAAAACCGGTCAATAAACATTGTCAGCCCGCAATTTTGTTGGCTTGTCAAAGCCAGGCAGTAAAATATAAAAATTGCATTGCTCAGATGTCTGATATGGTTAATAATTAAAAATTATTTTCCCCACTTTCACGGTTGTGTGGCCAGCCGAGTGTCTGGCTTGCAGAAATTAGGTACTTTTGTGGACAATCAAGTTACGCACTTTAGTAATCCCAGCGATACATTGGCAGAGGCCCGTTTGTCATTCTGCTTGCTGCCTGAAAATAATCACCTGATAGACCAATAATGAAGTCATTAATGTTCGTTTAACTCCTATCATGCCATACACACATTTTCAGTCTTCCAGCAGCATGCCACATACATTTTTTTTCACTTTCATAGAAACTAATAAATCAGGCTCTAATCCTTGTGGTTGGGGCTGATCTATAATTATGTCAAGTGTAACAGAGAAGTCGCAGTGCTGAAGTTTGACCAATGTGAGATAATACAATTACTTACAAGGATGAATCAGTTGTCAGGAAAACAATTTGGCACTCGGGCAGCACTGTGCATGGCACATTAAGGGTTAAATACATATGCATTTCTTACTTTTAAAAGATTAAGTAAAACTAACTACAGTCAACCTCGACGTCGACGTCGCATGTGTCGAATAGTCGCTCAAGTCAATGAAAATAAAAAGTCCCAATTTTTCCTCATAGACTTACGTGTGTTAATCCTTTGTACGAGTCGATTTTTGTAGCTCGAATACTTGCCTAAATCGATCAAATTCTCAGAACAATACCATGAAAAAACATGTAATTTACATCGCGCAAGTTGAACTAGACAGCGATGTTAAATCAGTTACTGTCGAAACTGCCACACGCCGATTTAGTTTACAAAAATTCCCCGACTTGCTGGCACGATCTCCACAGCCTCTCTCGCGCTCTCGTGTGAAGAACAAAGTGTCACATGTTAAGTCATGTTTGCACCATAAGTTTGCACAGCTGGTCGGCCGGACGGACGTAAGGGAAGGGGAGGATTTAATGGACGTGTCTGGTATTCTTTATTGTCCAACTTGTAACAGGAGTGTGAAGTAATACACTGGTACAGTACATGAAAGGCAGAGTTGCCAACTGTTCCGGAATATGTATGAGGTGGATTTCAAGGCTTTCATGACAAGTGAATAGCGGAGAGCATGGTTATTGTTGTCATGTTTTCTCTCACAAGCATTCAACGTTGCGTAATTCACATTTTAATTTTGACCTCATGCATATTCCGGAACGGTTGGCATCTCTGATGAAAGGTACAGAGGTGCCGTGGTCTAGTGGATACGTCACCGGACTGTGGATCACATGGTTCGCGGTTCAAATCCCGCCGCGGCGCTAATGTCCTTGGCAAGACATTCATCTACATTTGCCACTCTCCACCCAGGTGTAGTAAATGGGTACCGGTAGGAAGAAATTCCTTAAATGCCTTAGCGCCTATCATGGCAGCTCGGCTAAAGCCGGTGTAATAATGTGATACTTTGTATTAAGCGCAGTAGAGTATATTTGTATAGTAGCTGCGCTATATAAATGGACATATTTATTACATGTATGTTCTTATTTTCTTGATGTCGGCAAAATATAAATCATGGTACATTATGTGATGAGAACAGAGAACTCCCGATCGATCAAACCGCCGGACCACCGGCCACAGTCCACACCGCGGCGTCCCTGTGTTATGTATACACGCGTAAGTCGAATTTTCTTCAACTTCCGCACAAGTCGAAAATCGCCTAAGTGGACGCATTTCACTCAGTCCCGTCATGATCGACTTTATATAGGCGAGGTTGACTGTATTCAAAGATGAGGGATATAAGACAAATATATACTCGCAAGGGACCCTTTGGCATCTCGGCCACTACAGTTGTACCATTTTCTTCAGATTTTGGACCTCAGGAAATAGTGTAATGTACATGTACAGTGGAAACTCACCATAACATGGACCTTGGGACCATGAAAATTACATTGTTATATCAGGAATCTCCTTACACCAGGGTAGACAAACAAAAGAACATAAAGACCAGGCACCAGCAAAATTACCTTGTTTATCAGGAATGTTATATCAGAGCTCTTTGTAACGAGTTTCCATTGCATCATTAGTCATGTCAATCCATGACTAGAATTTCTCAAGGCATTATATATTTTTATACTAGTTTACATTTAGTAAACGAAGAAGCTTGACTGGGGAGGAATTTTAAATTTGTAAACAAATCTTTCGGCATATTAGTTTACATTTGTTTGATTAAATCCATTCCAAAAACCTACATGTTCATGTACATTCCGTACCTTGTTTCTGAAAGTCTTTGAACTCTTTTTCTCTGATGCAGGTCGTATGTGCTTTGTGGTGGAATACATGCCTCATGGTACCCTTAGAAGTGTTCTCCTGGATAGAGAGAATCATCCGTTGCCGTGGGAACAACGTTTGAGCCTTGCTAGGGATTGTGCTCAAGGGCTGTACGCAATACATTTTTGCCAGGAAAAAATCATGCTGCATCGAGCAGTCACATCTACCAGATTCATGGTAGATGACCGCTACAGAGCAAAGGTTTGGACAAAATTTGTTTGTAACAATAGCATTAAATTTATCTTTACAATTAGAAATTACAATCAATTTTCTTATTAATATAATTATTATTGTATCCCCCGGCAGTATGCCGGAGGATACTTTGGATTCAGCAGCGTTTCGCCGCCGCCGCCGCCGCGTCACATTCTTGTGTGCGCTCTAGCGGTCACATTTCTTGACGAATTTCTTTCAGACTTCCTGTGGACGGGTATCTTGGTAAAATCTGGACCCCTATAGTTTCTGGTGATGCTGCCCCCAGTGTTCGGTCTTTTATAGGGTAAAAGGCCATATTTTGGGGGATAGTTTGTGTGCGCTCTAGCGGTCACATTTCTCAACGGATTTTGTTCAAATTTTGTATGAAGGTGTCTCTTGGTAAAATCTGGAACCCTATAGATTTTGGTGATGCTGCCCCCAGTGTTTCGTCTTTTATAGGGTCAAAGGTCATATTTTGATAGATGTCTTGTGTGTACTCTTGTGTGCGCTCTGGCGGTCACATTTCTCAACAGATTTCGTTCAAATTTTGCATGAAGGTGTCTCTTGGTGTAATTTAAAAACCTATAGTGCTGCCACCAGTGTTCCGTCTTTTATAGGGTCAAAGGTCATACTTCAGGGCATGGTGTGAGTGCACTCTGCAGGCCACATTTCTCAACGGATTTTGTTCAAATTTTGTGTGGAGATGTATCTTGGTATAATCTACACATGTTTAATTTTTGATGATGCTGCCCTCATTGTTCCATCCTTTATAGGGTCAAAGGTCATTTTTCCATTTCTTGCACTCTTCTACATTTCTCGACGGATTTCGTTCAAATTTTGCATGAAGGTGTCCCTTGGTGTAATCTAAAAACCTGTACTTTTTGGTGATGCTGCCACCAGTGTCCCGTCTTTTATAGGGTCAAAGGTCATACTTCAAGGGATGGCGTGAGTTCACTCTGCAGGCCACATCTCTTGATGAATTTCTTTCAAATTTTGTATGGAGATGTATCTTGGTATAATCTACACATCTTTACTGTTTGGTGATGCTGCCCTCATTGTTCCGTCCTTTATAGGGTCAAATCTCATTTGTCCCTTTTGTGCACTCTTACTTCTGCATTTCTTGACGGATTTCATTCAAATTTTGTATGGAGATGTATCTTGGTATAATCTACACATCTTTACTGTTTGGTGATGCTGCCCTCATTGTTCCGTCCTTTATAGGGTCAAAGCTCATTTTTCCATTTCTTGCACTCTTACTTCTGCATTTCTTGACGGATTTCGTTCAAATTTTGCATGAAGGTGTCTCTTGGTGTAATCTAAAAACCTATAGTTTTTGGTGATGCTGCCACCAGTGTTCCGTCTTTTATAGGGTCAAAGGTCATACTTCAGGGCATGGCGTGAGTGCACCTTGCAGGCCACATTTCTTGATGGATTTCTTTCAAATTTTGTATGGAGATGTATCTTGGTATATCTCTCAACACATTTCTTTCAAATTTTATATGAAGATGTGTCTTAGTGAAACCTACACATCTAAATTGTTTGCTGATGCTATCCCCACTGTACCACTTTCTATACAGTCAAATGTCATATTCAGGTTGTTGTTAGGGTCAAATGTCATATTTTCGTTGCATGCATTCTGGAGGACACATTTGTTAACTCATTTCTTTCAGATTTTGTATGTAGGTCCATTATAGATTACACCTCTACAGTTTTTGGTGATGCTGCCTCTAGTGTTCCGTCTTTCATAGGATCAAAGGTCATATTTTAGTGGATGGCTTATGTGCGCTCTGAGGTCATATTTCTTCCGAATTTTCTATAAAAATGCATTATACTCTAATCTGCACAAATCGTTTTGGTAATGCTGCTCCTAGTGTTGACAATATTCCGGGCCACTGGCGGCAATTTCTACACCATCCTTTTGTTTGAAGGAGGGGATGGGGGAGGGTCTTTGTCCCTCCTTCAAATCGCTGCCAGTGCCGGGGGATACATTTCGCATTGCGCGGCACCAGCAATGCACATTTCTAGTTATTATTAGTATTAATATTATCTACCTAACTGCGAAACGACGAAACCTAACAATAGGTTTATTCCATCACAATAGAAACTCAACGTTCGGGCGAAACGAGTGTGGGTTAGGGCGAAACGTAACAAAAGAATGAGATAAAAGATTTCGCCATAAGTCGCAGTTAGAGTTATTATTATTATTATTATTATTATTATTGTTATTGTTATTGTTATTGTTATTGTTATTGTTATTGTTATTGTTATTATTATTGTTATCATCGCCTTTGTTGTCATTGGTGGTGGTGGTGGTGGTGGTGTTGTTATTTCTATCATTACTTGCAAAATTGCCTCAAGCACCTGGGAATCTTTTTTCAGATGCATACTTACCAAATATCGGTAAGGTTATTTTTTATCGCAAATTCTGTTCTAATAGCTTTTACTACATATGTGTAGTATTTTTCCTTTTTTAATGGAACAGTTATGTGTAAAGATAAAATAGGAATTAGTGACATTAAAAGTTCCAATTAAGCAAAGTGGAAAACAATCCAGATATATTTTCAATTGCTGTTTACATGCTGAAAGGTTCTAAAGTGGGTGCTTTGTTAAGGAAATTTAGAGCAATTCACTTGACTCTCAATCCAAGGGTCGAGGCTTTGAATCTCAGCCCGGCACTGGCATCTTCTTTTGCAAGGCATTGATCCACATATGCCACTCTCCACCCAGGTGTTAAATGGATACCTGGCAGGAATCCTGTGAAATGCACTGTGCGCTGACTTCGGCTGCCAGAGCTAAAGCCAGGGTAATAATATACAAACCCTTTGGAAGCGCATAGGGACGTTATATCATGATGTGATATGCGCTATACAAGAAAGGTTTATTAGGTGATCTGTCGTAGTCGACAGATCACCTCTTATATTCGTCAGAATTTTCTTTCTTTCTTTATTTATTTTTATTTTCTCCCACTTTCTTGTTTCCACGAAATCTCAAAAACTTTTCCGTCCATTTTCATGACATTTCCATCAGTCATCAGGTCATATACATGTAAGGTCAAGCTTAATCTTTTTCAAGGTCATCAGGTTATCGTGACGTCATCCAGGCGCCATTTTGTGAAATCACATTATCAATCATATCTTCATAACGAGTCATCAAAAATGAACCATATTTGACACACATGAACTTCAGGTCAAGGGTCAACATAAAATGTCATCAAAATCCGCGCACACATCATGACGCGCACGTACGCGCGTGTCAAAATTTAGAAATGCTCAAAATCACTTTTTAATCAAATTAGAGTACGATTCAGGATTTTAAGCATTTAAAAATTTTCCGTCCGTGCGCGTCCGTGTGCGCGTTATGCGCGCGCGCAGCACGTACATAACGTAAAAACGCTGTTTTTTCGCATGGTTTGCCTTCCTGACACTATTCTTGACAATTTCCAACTATTTACAGTCATTCTCCACCTTCCATAATGCCACAACTTTAAAATTTGTGCGCGCGTCAATGGGCATTCTAATGTAAAAAGTGGTAAAAACCGTCATAGCTCGTCAGAATGGGTGGAAACCCCCAAATTTCTTTACATATTCTGAAAGCCTGGGAGTTGTAGATTTGAATTCATGCAGAATTTTTGCCGATCGCATGGTCTGACATCATATTTCCATATGAACTAAAAAAAATGATTTTGAAAAAATGACGTCATCATTTTTGTATTCATTTGATAATAATACAGTAATAGGTGGTCGATATTCTCCCAAATTTTGATATGTTATAGCTGAGACAATTCTCTACAAGATCAGTTACCACTTTTTTTCATTTTGATGACGTCATCACGGTGAAATTTTCAATTAAAGATGCCATGTCAGAATTTTCCCTATTTGCGTGTTATGTCTATGGAAGATGATCTTTTTTTGAACCATGAATCTACATGACATCGTTCTCTGAGCAGTATCTCAGTTATTTTTGGTCTATTTCCCTCCAGATTTTAATATGTTGTAGCTGAGACTATAAGCTATAAGTGTGGTCTCCAATTTTTGATCAGATGTCGGGATCATGCCCAATTTTTAAGTGCAAAATGTGATTTGAGAATCCCATTTTTCGTGTACGTGTTATCTCTATGGGAAATGTTTTGGTTTATTGGTCAAAGCACTTGCCTCCCATTCAGGTGACCCAGGTCGATCCCCGGTGGGTCCATAATTTTTTATTTTTTTTTTGCTTCTTTTTGCCTGTCATTTTACCATCCTCTTCGACTATTATAACATAAACAATCACAAATCATGTAATAAACTGCCTTATTTTCCGTGTTATGTCCATTAAACAGTAGTGTGCAGTAGTTTGTGTACAACCCTATGGAAATTTTGATTCCCTGTCGTGTATTAGAGCTATGGGGTTTATCTCCCAAGTATCCTGCAATATCAAATCGTCCTATTTGATATCACAATTTCTCAAAATTGGCTTGGTCAATTATATTCAATTTTTTGTCAGTCATCAGTCCTAATCTTTTTCAAGGTCATCAGATTATTGTGACGTCATCCAGGCGCCATTTTGTAAAAATCAACTGATGATTGTATCTTCTTCACGAAATGTCATCTCTCTTTCATATTTGGCATGGCTAAGGTCAATGTCATTTCAGTCATGGTCATCATGATTATCATCATGATTATCATCAACATCATTATCATCATCACTGTGATGATATTCATCATGATGATGATTATAATCAACATCATTATTATCATCACTGTCATGATGATATTCATGATGATGGTGATTATCATCAACATCATTATCATCATCACTGTCATGATATCCACGAATCACCCAAAATTCATGTTCACACACTTTATGCCCCATTGAAACAAAGGGGGCGCTATTCCACTAAAATAGGTACATGTAGTAGAGCCTACGAACTGAAAATGCTAGGAAAAGACTGAAATCATAAAAATCGTGAATAGATTCATTATAATTAATGTCATCGTGATATCAACGTCATCTTATACATTATCATTTTGTCATTTGTCTTCGTCAAAAATATTAAGATCAAAAGACAGATCACCTAATTCGTCTTCAGTGACGAATTAAATTTCTAGTTATTATTATTGTTATTATTATTATTGATTCTTAAATACACATTATATTTTTTACAGTGATGGAAATTAAGATTGATATTTTCACATTCTTTGTATATTTCTGCAGATCTCTGACAATGGCTTCGTGAAATCTGCGTCCAAGATCAGTAAAAGTAAGACAATAGGAGGCAGGGGGTCTGTGGAACAAGACGAGATGAATTACCTCTGTCCTGAAGAAACGAGTGGTAGTTTCAAGCGAACCATCAAGAGTGAAGTCTACAAGTAAGTGAAGAGTACATGTAGGTTATTTGGGCAAAAGATCATTGCGTGGTCATTGCCATGACCTGCACTATGGTAGAGAGTTTGCTAGAGATTTAAAGCAAGTCCCAAGTTGAATCTTTTCTAGCTGTGACTGAAGTCAAGTCCCTGAATGAACCTCACATGTAAGTGTAGTTATGACAATGTAGCTAAGTTAAAGCTGGCTGTTGTGCAGTACCGGTATGTACAATACTTAGCTATATAGGATTTGAAGATTTGCATGGTGAAGTTGTAATTCAGAAAAAAGGTTTGCGGTACAACCATGTGAGTTCCGGTCAGAATGCTCTGGCCGTCGTCAGGAGAATGAGAAGAGCGAATAAATCAGCAGAATTTATATATGCAGCGGTAGACATTCTACAGCTTCACAACTTGTTTGTAATGTTAGGCAATTCACTTTTAAAAAGGAGGTGACTTTCATAAAGTCTGTTTCGCTAAAAGACCTGTGGAGAAAATTGTGAACGTTAGAGAAATCTGTGTCGGAATCCGAGAGCTTGCGTCTGGTGAGAGCTGATCTGCGGCTTCTAAGAGGGTTATTCCAACTCACATGGTTGTACCGCAAACCTTTTTTCTGAATTACAACTTCACAATGCAAACCTTCAAATCTTATATTATTGAGCTCTACGGGGAGCATGTTCACCAGAAGATTAGAAGATTAGAGCGAATTTTTATTCTGCGTTCACGACTTACGAACAACCTAACCTTTCTTAAAGATCACATTGCAAGAAAATCACAAATACATGTATGGCAATTAATGTATCACTAGAAACTGGGAAGCTTACAGATGGCAATCGTATAAGTTTTATGTCAACTGCGTATCTGATGATTATAAAAACAACATAAATGAAAGCTCTTCTAAGCATCTGGAATATCCGAGGATTCGCCAGAAATATAGCAATGTTTTGATGTCGTCACACTAGGGATCGATCCTGCTTAAGCAGACGACGTCCTATAATGAATGAACGTAATTGCAATGCAATTATTTTTCAAATTATAAAGAGTTTGGTATATTTAACATGACCTTATTTCACACCATTCTAAAAGGGAAAGTGAAACCGATTCTGATAACTAAAACCGTTTGATTGTAAATACACAGGAGAAGGGTCAATAATCAATGAAATAAACCCCATTTTCAAATTGAAAAGCCCTCCGAATAATATCACAGATTGTATTCGTTCCCTCTTGAAACGCCGAACATGCCCCGGTGCAAGCAGCTGAAAATACAATGGCGTCTTATTTTGTTTACAAGTGACTGATTCCTTTATTTATCAAATTATAAATAGTTTGGTATATTTAACATGACCTTATTTCACACCATTCTAAAAGGGAAAGTGAAACTGATTCTGATAACTAAAACCGTTTGATTGTAAATACACAGGAGAAGGGTCAATGATCAATGAAATAAACCCCATTTTCAAATTGAAAAGCCCTCCGAATAATATCACAGATTGTATTCGTTCCCTCTTGAAACGCCGAACATGCCCCGGTGCAAGCAGCTGAAAATGCAATGGCGTCTTATTTTGTTTACAAGTGACTGATTCCTTTATTTTTTTAACGCTGCATTTTTCATCAAAATAATACCATACACGAAGTTAAGAGTGAGGCAACAGACTAACATTAAGACTGACGCTAGTCAAGTAAGAGAAATAAGTGAAGAGGAGATGACAAAACAGGCACTGAAAAATGTGTAAGATGTTATGGGACATCGTCTGCTTAGACAGGAATTGTCCTTCGTGTGTCGTCACACATCTCAGCAGCGTTCGAGGAGCTCTTCAGCTGCTATATCGGGGGCTGTATTTTACCGTTTTATAATTGATAATAATCATTAATTCAAATGTTTCCAAGCGTTGAATTTGGATAACCTTGTATAATTTATGCCATCTATGCAATAATAAGTATTAAGCCAATATTTATTTTGATCGAATTTTCTTGCAATGTGATCTTTAAGAGATGCAGAGACACCGACATCATTCCCAAGGGACTACATCTACGCAACCCTATCGTGTTCTTCTTCCTTCCTCCAGCTCCTGCCCAGTGTTCTTTGGTCTACCAAAAATTCACAAACCAGACATGCCTCTCCGCCCAATTGTGTCCTCACGTGGTTCCCCCACCTACAATCTTGCTAAACATCTCGCATACATCCTTCAACCCCTCACAGGTCAGTCGCAACATCATGTCCGCAATTCTCATCACTTCACCACAATCATCAAACTCAACTCCACAGACATACTAGTTAGTTTTGATGTTGACTCCTTATTTACCAGTGTCCCCATTCAAGAAGCTTGCGACATCACCAGAACTAGATTACAACAAGACACTGATCTCCAGGACAGAACCCCACTATCTCCCCAACAGATTTATGACCTTCTCCTATGTCTTACCTCCACCAGCTTCCAGTGGCGGGATAAGTACTTCAACCAATCAGAAGGTGCCCCCATGGGCTCTCCACTCTCCCAAGTTATAGCTAATCTCTTCATGGAACAGTTTGAAACTACTATTCTCTCCACAGCACCGCATAAACCCACACTTTGGCTCCGTTACGTTGACGACACGTTTGTCATTTGGCCGCACGGTCAGGAAAAGCTGAACAATTTCCAGGATTTTCTCAACAAACATCACCCCTCCATCAGCTTCTCGTCAGAAGCAGAAAACAATAACTCTCTTCCTTTTCTTGATGTTTTGATCACCCACAGGCCTGACGGTTCACTCTCCCACAGGGTTTACCGTAAACCTACCCACACAGACCGCTATCTCAACTTCCGATCTTTCCACCATCCGTCCGTGATCAGGAGAGCTTACAACGTCTGCGACTTAACCAGCCTTGACAACGAGTTAAAACACATCAAAGCAGCCTTAGTCAACAATGGTTTCCCTCCTCAGGAGATACGCACATCTGTCAACAAACCCCATTCTCCCCCACCAACCAGGCACATCTCGTCCTGCACTATTTCCTACACAGGTCAGGTCTCTCACCGCATTCAAAGAAGTCCTGCAGAAGGCTAACATACAGGTTTTCTTCAGCTCTAAACACAAACTTCACAAGTCTTTCTACACACACAAAGACACAGCATCTCCCGACAGCAAACCAGGAGTGTACCGCATACCATGTTCCTGCGGTCAGGTCTACATCGGAGAGACTGGGAGGGACATCAAATCTCGCATCAAAGAACACCGTGCCCATGGGAGACTTGGTCACTACGACCAATCTGCCATTATCAATCATTCTGCCACTCTTGATCACCAGATTCACTGGGAAGACACCAAACTTGTAGCCCCCGCCTCCAACTGGTACACGAGGAGGGTCCGTGAAGCCATCGAGATTCACAGACATAACACAGTTACACAGGACAAGGGTTTACAGATCAGTGACATTTGGCTTTCACTCTTCCAATAATAACTAGTGTTATATTTTTTCCGCAGATATTCAACCGTAATTGCTTTCTTCAACGGAATTTTGTGTTTTTTACTCTTTCTGATTTCGTCATCACCCCCTTTTTTCCACAGGTTGTACATGTTTACCATTGTTCATCACCTTCCCTCCACAGGCAACTCCTGATGTCATCATTTATCAACTTTTTTCCACATGTATTTTAACCACAATTTCTTTCCTCAACAGGATTTCATGTTTCTCTCCTCAATTTGTTCGTTACCATTGTTTTTTTCACCTTTTTTCACCTTTCTCTCCACAGGCAACACCTGTCCACTTCATTCATAACATTTATTATATTCATCATTAGGATACTCATTCTGATGTCATTATTTCACCTGTTTTCCACATGTATGTTTTCTAACCTTAATTTCTTTCCTCAACAGGATGACTTGTTTCTCTCCACAGATTATCTCCAACAGGATTTCATGTTTCTCTCCTCAATTTGTTCATTGCCATTGTTTTTTCACCTTTCTCTCCACAGCCACACCTGTCCACTTCATTCATAACATTTATTATATTTATTATTAGTATACTCATTCTGGTGTCAATATTTCACCTTTTTCCATATGTATGTTTTAACCTTAATTTCTTTCCTCAACAGGATTTCATGTTTCTCTCCACAGATTATCTACGGTCCTAATCCCCCTTTTGTTTGCAGCTTATCCAGACGGTTAATTGGTTTTCTTAGTCCTATTGTTCACTTGTTTTCAATGTTTTTTCAACGCAGGATTAGTTTGATGTTACTTATCCTTTCAAATCAGGTACCTAGATGTAATTTATCCTTTCAATGCAGGTACTTTGATGTTAGTGTCACTATTTCTTTCTATACTAATTCTGTGATGTTATTGTAATACAGTTTTGCCTCCTTTTTAGAAGTGAATTGCCTAACATTACAAACAAGTTGTGAAGCTGTAGAACGTCTACCGCTGCATATATAAATTCTGCTGATTAATTCGCTCTTCTCATTCTCCTGACGATGGCCAGAGCATTCTGACCGGGAAGTGGAGTTATTCCAACTAACATGGTTGTACCGCAAACCTTTTTTCTGAATTACAACTTCACCATGCAGACCTTCAAATCCTATATAGCTAAGTATTGTACATACCGGTACTGCACAACAGCCAGCTTTAACCCTTTCCTGGCTTTGGTTGACCAATGGAGCAAACATGGGACTGCCACAGTCGACTGTTCGCACATGTACATGTACCGTACATGTTTATTATACTCCAGACAATGTAGCAGTCCAGGGTTTTGATCCATGGCAAATAAAGAGTTAATTGACTGGAAATTAACAGGTTTTGCACATTAGAGGTTGTGGTGCAGCTTTAAGATGCCTGTCCTAAAAACACTGTCATATTAAAGGGAAGGTTGAGTTCTGGGAAAGGTAAAAAATGATTTGTGAGCTTTCTCATTCGTTTTATGTTAGTTTGGAAGATTATCATGATAGTAGAAATGTCCCCTGAAAAGGATTACTCTTCAGATGCCCTCACATTCAAAATGTGACAAGAAACAGCTGAAATGTTCTGGCCAAACATTTGTGTTTAGTCCCATATGCACATTTCTGTGCATGTGACTCTCAGCAGGACTGAGTCAAGTTCTTATCATTTTGGTGATTCCAAGACCTCACAGCATACAACAATTCTTATGTCCCATACAATCAACCATTCTGTATGGCGCCCCGACGACTTCCCTGGGAGTTCAGGGCGAGTCAGTCAGACAGTTTCAATTTGACTGTTTGTGAGGCAGCCAATTATGCTTTTAAAAGGCACAAATAAATTGATCAAGTAAAAATATACACATAGGAGGATTACATTTAGTGTTAGCAACATCATGCATTTTGTTTATGTACAGGGTATGTATAACCAGTCTTCTGTTTTTTCCCTGTGTAGATTTGGAGTGATATTGTATGAGATTGCATCAAGGATGAAGCCATTTCAAGCCATGGAAACAGGTACCGTCAATATCCTACTCCACCTAAATTCTTAACTTCAACCCTGCATGGACCCAACACTATACATAATCCTAACCCTAAACTTAACCTAAAAGCCAATACGAGGGATCGACAAGAAATAAAACTATTTACCTGCTAGAGGGCGTCAACAGATATTTATCAAATGCTTACTTTTGATTGGTTGATGCATGCTGCGGGAGCAGTGGTTATAGCTTTAGGTTGTCTTGTCCACTTCCGGTCTTTTCGCTTACAATTCATTTCTATCTATGCATAATCGCCAACTTACTTTGGCTACACAAAGTATTCATCAAGTTTCACCGATATTTTTTATCATTTCATCAGTCATAATCAGGCATGAGATTTTTTTTTTTTTTTTTTTTTTTTGCTTTCAAATATTCAATCAATGTTTATCTATATAATTTAATTGTAGAATGCATCAGAACAGTAGTTTTTATACCTTAAATTCCAAAATGTTCCTACCGTGTGAAAGGGAACCCCCCTCCCACACCCTCCCCCAGGGGGCTTGGTCGCTTCGCTCCCTCGCAAGGCCATGAATCTTCCTCTTTTTTCATAATTTTTCTGTCTCATGCCTGCATAATGGACGGTTCTGAGAACGAAGATTATTAATAAGATTACTGTTCCACAAATTTTTTAAGTTCTTTAATAACAAAGAGAGGCGTAACATGCAACTGTAAATAAAGAGTGGAGATTGTCAGTCTTGCATCGATATCTGCGGCTACATATGAAATGATACAATTTTCCTCACACCAGCACATCGTTGGTTTGCAATTAATGGAACCCAATACCCACAAAAGCACTTTTGCATGATTTATACCAATGTTTAAGTCTCTTTTCAATAGCGTTTTACACCCATTCTTGAATTTTGCATTGCGGATGTGTCCTTTAATGTCACTACATTTTGCTGAGCTACATGTACATAACAAGACACAATCTATGATGCAACAGAAGTGTAAAATAATGTGACTTGACTTTTAGAACTCTAAGCCAGAAGATGACCAACGAAAAAGGCATAAAAAGTACTCCTTTATCACTGACTGTCTTTTCTTAGTTTCTAAAACAGTGAAAACTACATGTTATTTTTCGACTGGTTATCCTATATGTTAATCACATGAGTGAAGTCCAAATCTTTGAATCCATTCTGGCTTTAAAATAAGGACTTTAATGATTGGTCACTGCTCTTGCTAATTCCATGTTGCACGTTATAAAGACAAAAATATTATTCAAGAGCAGATCTGATATACCTACATTTAATAACGAAACAAATAATAAAAAAAATCATACTTGATATAAATCTCTTTATGGATAGATGGGGCTCCCATGGAAAGTTTAAAGAAATATAACTTCATCAAGGAAGGAAAAACAGAGGATCCTCCTAGCGACACTCCAGATGCTTTCAGAAATCTGATCTGTTATTGTAGACAAAAGGTTCCTGAGAATAGACCGGCCACTGATGGTAAGCTACCATTCAGGGAAATTCTGAAAATTAAAAGGTTATGCCAATGGTAATCACCTAAAAAGTATACAGTTAACTGTGCATAACTCGAAGTCGCATAAGTCGAACTTTCCCTAAGTCGAATCAGTTTTTTTACCAAACTATGCAAAATATGTCTTATTTACATTTCTTCAGTCGAATTTTGCATAAGTCAAACTATATTTTGTGGGTCCCAACATATTCAACATATGCAAAGTTAACTGTACATTTGTATCTATGTATAGTACAATCAAACACGCTTTATCGACCACCTATATAGAAAGACCACTTATCTGTAAAGACAACAATTTATGGTTCCCTGGAAAAATGCATTTTTAAATTGAAACATGTATGAAAGGAACCTGTACATAAAGACCACCTGCTCATAAAGACCGCTATTCTCATCTCCCTCGAGCGGTCTTTATATACAGGTTTCACACGTACATATATGAGGCTTGCTATTTCTGTTCTCACTTTAGTATAGAAATATACAGTAGAAACTCACTATAACAAGGACCTTGGGACCATGACAGCGACCTTGTTATATCAGGAATCTCCTTACACCAGGGTAAACGAACAAAAGAACATAAAGACCGGGGACCAGCAAAATTAATTACCTTGTTATATCAGGAATGTTAATCAGAGCTCTTTGTAACAAGTTTCCACTGATCAGTAATTATTCTCGTGCACATGGGCATGTCTAAGATAATAGTGTCCCAAGTTTTACAGAGATCTGGACATTAATTTACACCAAATGTGTCAGTTCACTTCATATTTATTTGGTCAGATCCAAGCTCTAGTAAGGCTGTTGACATAATACAACTATCAGGGCCCTGCTTCATAAAGACTTGTTATCAATAACAACTGCCCCATTTCTATGACAGGTTTGCCCTTAGCCAATCAGGTTCAAGGAATTCAGTACCTTGTAACAGTTATTGTAACCTGTTATTGATAATAAGTTTTATGAAATGGGGCCCGGGTATGCACGAAAATCTTAGATTACCCCCAACCGATGAAAGCTTTCTGTGTAAGATAAAAGTAGTGTACACACTTTGTATCCCATTAAATCCAACTACATTTTAACCACTTGTAGTAGTGCCTACTCTCCTTGTCTGTAGTGATCACCTAAATTGCCTCCTGGGGAGCGTTCCATCAAGTGTTTGTCAGTGATTTTTACCGACTAATTTGCTATCAGCCGATCAGATTCAAGGATTTTAGTAGCTTATAACTGTTGTTGGTAAAAATCACTGACAAAACGCTTGATGAAACGCTCCCCTGTACCTTTCTGTTTAATTTTTTTAATTTGGATTACATTCCAAATGAACAGTTAATATTAACAGCTACTACCAATGGTTAATATTGACAGCTAATACCAGCAGCATCAGGTTAATAGTGAATTAGAATTATGTCAACAGCCTTACTAGAGCTTGGATCAGACCAAATATGAAAAGTTTTGATAGTAGTGTCTTGACAAAAGGCTGAATATGTGCATGTAACTCTGATACTGTTGGTAATAGCTGTCAATATTAACCGTTCGACTTCAATAGATTTTCAAACATCACGTACACATTTCCACTTGTTGGCTCCAGTTATTGATATACATTGGAACCTCGTTATAACAAACTCCTTGGGACCAAGGAAATTACCTCTTTATATTGAAACCTTGTTATATCAGGGCTAAAAATTGGTAGAATACAAAGAAGTGGGACCAGAAATATTACCTTGTTATAATGAGAGTTTGTTGTAACAGTTCTTAATAACGATGCTCCACTGTACATGTGCATGTATATGCAGCCAGTCTGTCCCATTACCCTCATTAACTCCAGTGGATTAAAACTTACCATGAATGAATAATTAAAGGTCCTGAATCCACCCATAATTAAAGTGTCACCTTTCCAAAATGCCCATGTATTTCCAGCAGGTTTCCACTGACTTCAAACAAATCTGATAACTACAGTATTCATGATGCATTTGCTTTGTCACTCACAGCTGTTGTCGCTTGCCTCAGTAAGATGTGCTAGGTCTCACCTGCTATTGATGTTAGACTTCATAGTACTTCAAGTGAATGACGGAGATGCGGCCTTCTGCTACTAGAATGCTTCTAGAATTCCCCCTCCCGCCCTGCTCATCAATTTGCAACAGTTCATCTCTCAAAAACTATAATGGTGGTGGTGCTGATGCTAATTATAAGGAGAAGGAGGAGGAGGATGAAGAAGATGATGGTGGTGGTTGTGGTGATGCTGATGGTGATGATTATGATGATGAGGAGGAGGATAATGATGATTTTTTTTCCAGGGTTAAAATAATCCTGTGCTATCGTGGAGTTAGCCCACTCTGGTAATACGCAGTGTGAACAGAAAGTTGGCTAAGCTTAGTCCCATACTATCGGTGGGGTTAAATCCTTGTTTAGCCCCACCGATAGTACGGGACTATTAAAGCAATATTATGAGATTCTAAATGTAGCAATAATTTACCACTTGAAATTGAAATAGTAGAAGTACATGTTAATGTTCAGGAATTACAGGCATTCCACTGATAATTAACTTTTCCTGTTGTTACTGATGTACAGTACTCTGTATTTAATAAAGATTTAGATTATGATGACTGTTCTATAAAATAGTAGAAGTACATGTTTAATACTAAGGAATTACGTGCATTCCACTGATAATTAACTTTTCCTGTTGCTACTGATGTACAGTACACTGTATTTAATAAAGATTTAGATTATGATGACTGTTCTATAAAATAGTAGAAGTACATGTTTAATACTAAGGAATTACGTGCATTCCACTGATAATTAACTTTTCCTGTTGCTACTGATGTACAGTACACTGTATTTAATAAAGATTTAGATTATGATGACTGTTCTATAAAATTTAATTTGAATATATTTTTGATATGCAATCATTTGAGTTCACTAGATGATACAGTACATCAGAATTATCATGACTGGAAATCTGTAATTTGTAAAATACAGTAACAGTACCCAGGGCATACTTTGTAGCTTGATTCAAGTATTGATGAATTCAGTGTAAAATGACTTCAGTTGGTTTCTTGGCTGTCACGAAAAAAAAACAAATGTGTTCTTTTATAGTTTTGTGAAAGTTTTATTTTGATTTCAGTCTTATTTTGTGTAAATTATTCTCACTGTATTGTAGGTAAAGTTTTCAAGGTTACACCATGTATTCTTTCAGGAATAACAGCCCTTAAAATGGCTGTTGAAGTTCCGCTATTGAGCTCTTTGGTTCTCAACATTTTGATCAGTATGCTCTGATTGTCTTCAATTGAATGACCAGATCATTGCCGAGTGGAGGCTATTCATTGTATGAAGGGATCCGATGTGCAGACCGCCCATTTCTTATTAGCACCCATCGGAAATTCCCGCGAATTTTAGTCACGGCAGCATTCACATTCTGGTCACTGTGTGGCACTGTAATTCCTTCTAAATAGAGAACCCACTGTGTGTATGTATATATTTGAATGCAATCTTTATTGATGCTTGTCCAAGTTTAAATTTGTTGTCCATTACCGGTAATGTTAATTTATTCACAGTGCATTTCTTTTGTGATTAATGATGAATGATATTATTATTATGTGTGTATACCAAATAATCTTCAAATTTGGTACCACTTCCTTGTTTGAAGTGTACCCATCACCTAAAAAAATGATTTTTGTAATCTGGAAAATAGAAAAGGAACCTTGAATAATTTTACCTGCTATTCTATAGGTCTACAGGTGAGGAGTACATTATGAAGGAAATAAAGGATAACATGAAAATGCGCACAGGGAGCTTAACTCCAACTTGGGTTCCACGCAGGCCATATTTATTGAGAGTGTAGTTAAACTTGCAATATCCATTTTATAGAAGTATATTTGAAGCCCATATTTTGAATATAGTATAGCAACATGGAACCTACGACATATAGAGCAAAATATTTTTTGTAATTGGTACCCTTTAAGGAATAATGTGATATGTTTAGTCCATAAAAATGTATCATTGACTCAGGCATTAGTATATTTGCAATATATTTCTTCTTTTTTTTTGTAAAGAAGACTTGGATAACATGAATTTAAGTAATATGAAGCCATTTTTAAAACCCACTGTTGGTACTTCAGCAGTTGGCTTTAAGCAGCAGTACTATAATATGCCATAGGTGGAATGTACTTACAGTAGCAAAAGGAATGGAAGAAGTATTTATCACCTATAGGGTGCAATAATTGGATATAGATTTGAATGAGCACAAACTTGTAAGGCATTTTTCTAAACCAAAATGTCCAGATAGATTTGGAACATACAGATCAATAAGTACATCTACATACATGTACATGTACAAGTAATTGTATAATACATGTACTTCTTTTGTTACATTTTAAAAGTTCTTGCTTGCCATTTTTGAAATTTAATATTCATTTTTTTCCCTTTAAAAACACGGCTGTCCCCAAAATATTTGAAATATTTTTAATTTATAATCGTATTCAATATCTCTAAGGATTTTCTTCCGTTAAATGTTCTCCATTCTGATTTAATGAATTGCAATGTTTTTGTAGATGGAAATTCATGTAAGTTATATATAAGGGTATGAAAATTTTTTTTTTAATGACTTTATTACTTTATTTGCCTAGTAAGTCAAGTTCCTCCACCCCCACCCCCTTCATGCAAGTGCCCCATCGATGACTGGACCCACGCTATGCCGCTGTACTTATACATGTCTTATGTAACTATGTGATGGTCGATTGAGAGGTTGTCTCAGCTTGGCACTAACGTCCTGTGGTAAAAATTTTGTTTTGCCACTCTCCACCCAGAGGTATAGTTCCTCATAATTTAAACATTATTATGTTGAACAAGATGCATTCTTTTTTTAAATACATGAGTAAAAATCAACCTTTTCTCCATATATTGCATTGCCCTTTAGTGGCTTAAGAGGTAAGGCCCCCAAAAAAAATGTTGTATTGGCGTAACGGGTCTCTGAAAAATAGGGTCGGTCGGTCGGGATTTTTTTTTTTTTTTTTTTTTTTTTTTACTACAGTATAATACATAATACACGCAGCTAGTTCTGTCCGCAGCACTTTCTTTTTTTTGTTTTAGTAATATTTATTTTCCATTCAAAAAGCAATCAATGTAACATGTAACTCATATCACTATTCATATCAGATTAACAAGTAATATTTTTGCAACTTAGAGTCGTGCTACGTATAACATAATTAAATCGGAGCTCAACACATTACGATGTATCAGATTCGAAATTGCATCAAAGTGATATGAATTATAATATTATACAAATAAATAACATATACTGATATATAAAATCACATAAACCGTGAATGGAAATACAGACATACATATATACATATATATATATATATATATATATATATATACACATACACATGCGTATATATCCGTATATTTAACATAAAACCAAATAAAAGACCAAATAAAAGACCAAAAGACCAATTTCGGGTTTTCGATCACGATCGCGATCGCAAAGGCAGCACGATACGCGATATCGATAGTCGAAAAAAAAAAAAAAAAACCTAGGGTCGGCAACATTTTTAGGGTCGGGCGGGTTACGCCAATACAACAATTATTTTTTTTTTGGCCTAAGGGTAATTTTATTTTAATAATGCACTATCAACTCAAATAATAAAATAGAAATTACCACATCCCAGAATGTATTTAAAAATGTACATGTGTAATTATAAAAATTTTACATTATTCTATGAATTTGTCATAAAATGTTGGAGTTGATTTTCTAAGGACTATTTATTGATTTTTTTTTCTGAGGTCAGTGATGTGTATGCAAAATTATGTAATTTTTGATACATGTACTACATATAGCTTGAAGAATTTTACATTGATGATGTTACATGATGTTTTATTTGTATGGTGTAGAGCTCTTGTAAAATCATTACAAAAAAATTTATTTAAGAAATGAGCTGTACATTACATAAATTGTATGCTAGACTTTTAGTGTCCAATTTCAAATCATTATCTTGTTTTGATCAATTCTATTAAAGACGATTACCTTGATTTTTAAAAAGTTGTTTTCAGCTTTTTGTACATGTAGCAGTGTACTTATGTAATTTTTAAAAATCTTTAATAAGTTCTTGAAATAAGAAATATTACAATCTACATCCCTGTTGGAGAAAACCCTAGGGGCCCATTTAGGAATGACTTGTGTGTGAGGTAGTGAGAGTGAAAAAAAGTGTGTGCATGGGTTGGCTTACATAGGTTCAGTTGTGGGCTACAGAGAACAAAAGAGCACAATGATGGCCTTTATTCCATCATGCTTGTGGGGTACAAAGTATTGCTTGCAAGTACAAAATACAATGGGAGAAAACAATACAGTTCCCAACAAATCAATGTGTTGTGTGTGAGGGGGGGGGGGGGGTGTGGGGGGGGGGTTGCTTTAAACCATGCATGTATATGCTCAGGTGGAAAAACGACACATTTTAACCAATCCAATGTCCCTGATTAGAGGCGAATTTTACCAAGGGGGGTCAAATTTTCCTCAAATCTATGAAAAATACACACACACACAAAGGATCATCTGGAAATAAAAGGGGGTCGAATTTAAAAAAAAATCTCCAGCGATTCAAGCAAAAAAGAAAAGTAAAACAAATGAAAAAGGGGGGTCTGTACTCGTTGGTGTTGATTTGATGTGTTTGGGGATTCCCGCATGCGTAGAGTTTGCAGTTTGTGCACTGCTAGCATAGTGCTTCGTGTACCGAAGCTACTACTAGCTTCATGGTCAAATGTGTTTGGGGATTCCCCGCATGACACGTACGGTACTGTTCATGTTGCGTTCTATATAACTATAAGTTTAATCTACATGTACATGTACGTGATATGTACGTTCCGTTAACGTTAACGTTTGCAGATTGTGAATTGTATGTTTTGCACCCGTGGCCGGCTAAGTTTTGACTGTTGTTTGCCGCAAGATGTCCGTATTACCGGGCCTTTCCGAAATTGTAAAAATTGCCAAAAATATACAAAATGCTGTAGAAGATGTGAAAAAATTCAAAGCAATGAGCGAAACCCTTGCCAGGAATATCAGTTGTCTCGTTGAACCAGTGGAAGTGCTGCTGAAGCGCAAAGAGGTGCTAGAGCGGTATCGGGACAGTTCTGCCGGTGGGAGTGGCGACGCGGCCGATCCCAATTTGGATGATAGAGTGCCGATCTGGATATCGTACGCTATTTTGAATTCCTTTTAATTTTCACTGACATTGATACCTATGATTTTTGTATGAACATTAAACATGAAATTCTGTTTGATGGATGTAAAATGTGACTCCAAAAGTATTCTTCATTTTGACTGGGGTGTTAATCTGTTATATTTCTATCATCTATGTAACACTATTAAACAACAGTCTAACTAATTCAAGAAGATGCGCTTGCAACAATGATTTTGATTGGTCAGTACCGATCAGTTGCAACTTGCAATTAATCGCAACTTTCTTGCCCAGGGGGGTCTGTCCTCATTGCAAGGGGGTTATCATGCATGACCAAAAAATCACGTAAAAAGGGTTGTTTTTCACGATCAGGTACGTTACGTATGTAACGTGAATAGGGTCTCAAAATCACCAAAAATCAAGAAAAAGGGTATCTTTTTCAAAGTGATGAATTATGCATTTAGGGTCATAAATAAATCAGCTTACGTAGTTAGGGCCATTCAACACTAGAACAAGTTAAAGTCACCATTTTAGCTGAAGTATCCCATGAATTATAAATCAAAATATCCACCACTAAGTTCCGAGGCCATGGGCCAGGTCAAAATTGCTCCCGTTTCGCACGTTTGCGCGCATATGCGTTACAAACAATTATTATTTACTTAGGGTAGCAAATTACCATCTCAAGGGTATAATCATACTTATTTAGGGTGTATTTTTTTGGCACCACGTAAATACTTGCTTAGGGTGCTTTTGGTGAGTCTTTGGTCACGCATGATACCCCCTTGCAATGAGGACAGACCCCCTGGGCTTTCTTGCAACACCCATAACTCTAATTGGGTGTTGCAAGAAAGTTGCAATCAATTGCAAATTGTAAAGCAAATTAGAACAACCATTCTGAATGGTTCAGGGTCTGCCCATTCAAGAAGATGCGCTTGCAACAATGATTTTGATTGGTCAGTACCGATCAGTTGCAACTTGCAATACCCCATTAGTTAGCATATTATAGCAAAAACAAAGGCTTAGTTAAACTTTAGATCTAAAGTAAACTCAGTTAATACTAAAGTTAAACAATTTTAAATGTAAGTTAAACTTTAAAGCTGACGTTTTGCCATTGAATTTCATGAAAAATGGTCATCAAATAGCACCAATTATGTACCTCTGATATTTGTCATTCTCTGTAATTGTTTGACATCAGTTTCAAAATATTCATGAAATATTGTAGATCTAGTAGTAATAGTATGTAAACTTGTTCAAAATATTACTTAGTAGTAGACCCTCTACTCTGCTGTTTGAAATCATCTGTCTAGATAACCAACCTTGTCCGGATGCACACATAATGTGGGGAGGCCGGGGAACAAACTGAGAAAATACAGGAAATATAAGTCAGATATTATGCAGAAAAGTTTCGTCATGTTATTGAAAGTTTTCGACTCCCAAGAAATATATGCAGCTTCAGAATAAGCTGTCATAATTTAGCAATAGAAACAGGAAGGCACAGAAGGCCTGAGAAAACACCAATAGATCTTAGAGTATGCACCTACTGTGAGGAAGGAGAGATTGTTGACAAACTTCACACACTGATATTTTGCCCTAAATTCAATGAAGAAAGAAAAAAACTCTTAAATGCTTTAACGTTAAAATACCCTAATTTTGCGTTTCTTAAACTGAGTTAAAGCAGAAGAAAGTTCATATTCTTAATGAAATTAGAAAGCGAATATGTCATACTCGGTCTAGCAAATTACCATTAAGGGGAGAATTCTAAAATGAGTTATCAATCATATCAATCTGTGTACATGTATATATACGAATCAAATAATTATTACCCTACTCTGATATGTTTACATATTTGAAATGTACATAAGTTGTTACTATCTTTTCTCTCTCATTTTCTTGTTGAAACAAAATATTGATGTACATATAATGATAAAGTCAATTCAATTCAATTCAATTAGTTTTCAAGTGAGATCGTGGGTTACATCTAGTATGTGATTATTAATATGTAATGAACACTGCTAAATTCATGGCAGTTGCAGGTTCTAGCTTTGTGGTACTAATTATTATCACTAAATCAAGGGACCAAAATCAATGTTAGACTAATGGGGTGTTGCAAGAAAGTTGCAATCAATTGCAAATTGTAAAGCAAATTAGAACAACCATTCTGAATGGTTCAGGGTCTGCCCATTCAAGAAGATGCGCTTGCAACAATGATTTTGATTGGTCAGTATCGATCAGTTGCAACTTGCAATCAATCGTAACTTTCTTGCAACACCCCATTAGACTAAGAGTAGGGTAGGATTTATGTCATATGTCACTGGCTACCCACTCATGGAACCATTGGTATACATGGGGCTGTGTTGATTTTGGCGGTGGTCAACTCGTGTGAGATCGAGAACACACACTTGCTTATGGGAGGCAATCCCGGCGGAACAGGCGGCGGTACAAAGGTTCTGTGTGCAAGCTAGTGATATAAATACCTCGCATATTTTTTATAAATGATTTTTTTAGTCGTCATCTATGCTAAAATCCTCTATTCTTGGGAAAAGGAGTTTTAAGCTATCAAACAGAGGAGCGCATTGGCCAAAAACGATGAATAATATTGTCAACAGATCTAGCAATAAACGAAGAAGCTTGACTGGGGAGGAATTTTTAATTTGTAAACAAATCTTTCGGCATATTACTCCCAGTGTTAAAGATCGTATGCTCGATCTGTAATGAAAAACACAAGTCAGAAAAAATTGGAACCAGCGGGATTCGAACCTGTCATCTACTGCTTGCCGGGCGGCGACTTAACCACCAGGCTATTCTGGTTCACGGCCAAGTCACGACGAACTAGAATCAAATACCCAAGATCCTCTTCTTTCTGACTCATTAATATTCAAACGGTCCGCCGTAGACAATGGTTAGTAAACGAAGAAGCTTGACTGGGGAGGAATTTTTAATTTGTAAACAAATCTTTCGGCATATTACTCCCAGTGTTAAAGATCGTATGCTCGATCTGTAATGAAAAACACAAGTCAGAAAAAATTGGAACCAGCGGGATTCGAACCTGTCATCTACTGCTTGCCGGGCAGCGACTTAACAGCTTTCTAGCAATAAATTGAAAAAAGATTATACCGAATTGAATTTGTCTTTATTACTTTATTACTTTCTGATGAATTCAGTGCAATGAGATAATCAATTAGTGAGATACTGCATTGAGATTTTGTTTGTGTACAATGCAGTGAACATATTTTTTGTGATGTCTCAGTCATTCCAAAAGTGTCAATTTCAAGTGCATAAAAAATGCATTTTGTTGAAAATTACGACTCCAGAATTTGGGACATTTATTGTTTAATCATGTCTCAATACTTGCACTGTTGCTGGGTTTACAATGGATTCGTACATGTAGTTATGAACCTATGAGGTGGTGTATCACAATTCATCTTTTTCATTTACAGATCTCTTCGTGAGTTAAAAGTTTGTATGGAGGATATCGAAAGCTTTCTTGATAACCTCTCAAGCGAAAGTTGGATTGAGAAGCTCTGGCAAAGGAGGGAAATTCGTGATAAGTTTGTGGGCTTCACCAACAATGTACTGAGTTTGGGACAATGTCTAACTGTCTCACTTCAGGTATGGTGTAGTTTTATATCTTTTTCTTTAAAGTTAGGCTTACTTGCCTCCATAAAGGCTTGTTCTGATTGTTTTTTGAGGGGGCGCCAGGATCGCTAAGTGAAATGAAATGCAAGAAAACAACTGCACATGTAATGTATAGCCATTGAGTACGCAAGGTGTGGAAGGGGATGATACATGGCTGGTGACAAGTAATTTCATGATGGCTTGTGATTAGTGATTGGTATGGTGACGGTGTTCCGTACTTCAGCTTACATGAGATATTCATTTTAAAAAAAACGTGTAAAATTATTGAAAAAGGGTGTTATTTCAATAATTTTATGCACAGGCCTCAAAATGATGTCTTTTACTAACATGAATCCTGAACTGCATTTAAACTGAATGAATATGCAGATTTGGGCACCATTGTTTTGTCAATGTGAAAATGACATGCTCACCTTTTCTTGTGAAAATGGCTTGGTTTCTGCTCTAATTTTAATGAGAGTTTTTGCACACTTACTCTTTATAGAATATCTGGAATGATGTAAGGTTAGACAGAGGAATATTAAAGAAATTCTTGTTAAATTTCAAGTAAAATCATACAGGGCTCGCCATTATACTCAAAGCATAGACAATTTGATCAACAATCCATTTGATTATAAATGCACAATATCACTGATTCGAGAAAGAGTGGTCTAATGTGAAAAACTTGAAGAATTGTTTTCTTTTTTAATGCCCTTTCCCATCTTTGAGACATTTATCTTTGAATTCATGCATTTTTTTTTTATACATTTCCTATGCAGACAGAATTCAGAGAAATTTTCACGGAAGAGATGGTAAAGCGATTGGACAGCATTTTTTGTGATAGCAACATATTAGCAGATCGTTTGGAGGATCTCAAACAGGATATGGAGAATCAAGGTAAAAGAAGATTAGGCATCAATAGAAACCTGAAAAAATGGGTGATTAGGGACACCACTGAGGGGCGTACAGGGCACAAGGGTGAATGAGGGGGGAAATGATTATTTTGATATTTAAACCCAAAAATAATAAAAAAAATAAAGAAGATTTTCTAGTTTCTGCATCCCTACAGCCCTGGAAAAAATTATTAGACCAAGCTTCTGTAATAAGGGTACTATAATATGCATACAAATGACTTGTCTTTGAACTTCATAATACCGAATTCCAGCAATTATACCTTGCTTGTTACCACAAAAATAACACAGTAACCATTCTTGTTCTAATAATTTTTTCCATAGATGTATGTCCAAATAAAAAAAAGCCATTTTTATCCCCTACTTACATGTACCCTGTGTGGCAAATTGGCCAATGATATGGATTTTAGTAATATTTACAGGTGTTTTCCGGTATGCATTTAGAGGCTAGCATTTACCATTATTTTCTATACATACTCCAAAATTTCTGAGGGGACGTGTCCCCCCTCCCAATTCCACCCAGGAACGCCGCCCTTGCATTCATAGTCAAATTACCATGGGTACTATGGTACTTTTTTACAAGGGAGAAAGAGGTTTTATTTCAGAAACCTATTTTTAGCAGATGGGTCATTGATATCCTGTAATAATTAGGTGGTCTGTCATCGACAGATCACCTTTTAATGTCGTCAGAATTTTCTTTCTTTATATATATATTTACTTATTCATTTTTATTTTTCCACCACTTTCTTGTGAGCATGACTACTCAAAATCAGCTTACTCAATTTTCAAATTTCAGTCAGTCATCAGGATTATCAAAGTCAAGTGCCAGAAATTTTTTCAAAGTCATCAAGTGATTGTGACGTCATCCAGGTGCCATTTTGTTAAATGAACTTATGGTCATATTTTCATAACAGAAATTCATTTCTCATTCATATTTAGCATGATGAAGGTCAAGGTCATTGCGGTCAATTTCATATACTTAGACGTCCGCGTGTCGGTGGGCGCGCAAAATTTAGACATGCTCCAAAGCGTCTTAAATTCATTTTGCATATATGTTTCAGGCCATTTTAAGCATTTCAAAAATTCCCCCGCATGCATGTTGTACATGCGGAACATGTTCAGAATGTAGAAACGCTGTTTTTTTTTGCATTTTTTCGGTGCCTGATACTATTCTTTATTCCATTTACAGTCAATTTCAACATTCCATAATGCCACATGCGCTCGTCAATTTTTCAATTCGTGCACGAATAATATGTAATAAAATGTAAAAAGTGGTAAAAACATGCCTATCTGGAATCAGCCATAGCTTGTCAGAATGCCAGGATACCCCCAAATTTTATTACATATTCTGAAAGGCTGGAAGTTGTAGATTGAGTTCATGCATAAATTTTGGCACATCGATCCGTCAGAATGTCATCGTATTTGCATATGAACTAAAAAAAAAATGATTTTGATAAAATGACGTCTTAATTTTTGTATTCACTTGACAATATTTCACTATCAGGTAGTCGATTTGTCTTCAAGATTTTGATATATTATAGCTGAAACAATTCTCTACAAGATGAGTCCCACCATTTTTCATTTTGATGGCGTCATCATAGTGAAATTTTCAATTACAGGTGACATGTCAGAATTTCCCTATTTGCGTGTTATTCGTATTGAAGGTGAATTTAGTTCACATCATGAATCCACATGACATTGTTCTTTGAGCAGTATTTCAGTTGTTTTGGGTCTATTTTCTTCCAAATTTTACTAGTATTGTATAGCTGAGACTATGGGCTTTCTTAAATGTGCCCTCAAATTTTTGATCAGATGTCAGGATCATGCCCATTTTTAAACTACAAAATGTGATTTGAGAATCCTGTTTTCCATTTACATGTTATCTCTGTGGGAAATATTTTGGTGTATTGGTAAAGCACTTGCCTCCCATTCCAGTGACCCTGGTTCGATCCCCGGTGGGTCCATTTTTCTCCTCTTGTTTTCTTTCTTTTTACCTTTCACATTACCATCTCCTTCGACTATACATTCATAAATAATTGTAATAAGCAGCCTTATTTTGTGTGTTAGTCTACTGGAAAGTAGTGTGCAGTAGTTTGTGTACAACCCTACGGGAAATCTGATTCCTGTCGTGTATTAAGCTATGGGGTTAATCTCCCATGTATCCTGCAATATCAAATCGTCCGATTTTCTATGATGCAAGTCTCCATCCATTGTCAACATTATCAGGATTATCTTGCAGAAGTATTATCACATCTTACAAAGAAATTTGCCACATGGACAGACAGACCACCTAATTCGTCTGCAGTGACGAATTAAAGTTCTAGTTTGATACATGTATTTGCATGGGAGAGAAAAATTATTTATCAATTAAAATAGTAGAAACTTTGATTGAATTTTCTTCCCAGCAAAATGTTTAGAAGAGACAAAGGACATGGTCAGCGAAATTAAGTTCCAGCAGAAGCTAGAAAATGGTAAATATACAATAGATTAATATCAAAATAGAGAATTCCTTATTCTTAATGTGCCCATTGTTAACCTTGCCTGTTGTGCCAGTAATTTATCTTTATTTTATTTATTTCATTTTATTTATTCAATTTTATTTATTCAATTTCCCAGCAAAAATTTAAAACATATAGAAAGAAAGGATGTAAGAATCAGCATCTGTGCCCTGTATATTTTAGGTCAAATTCGACAAGTAATCCAAATAGAAAGGCACAAATCCAAGAATGAGGCTTAGCTTTAACCATATTTTTTTTTTCTTAAAGGTTTACATACATGAAACCCTTTTAATCCCAGGTCCGCTCGCTATTCATAGAAAACCGGTGTTCATTTAACACGCGTTATGAATAGCGGTCTTTATGAATAGTTATGAATAGTGGTCTTTATGAATGGAGGGCCTTATGAATAGCAAGGTAATTTGTCTATGGTTTGCTTGCTATTCATAATGACACCTGTGCATAGAAAACTGCTATTCATTTAGTCACGTGTTATGGATAGCGTCCTTATGAATAAGTGGTCCTTATGAATAGCGGTCCTTATGACTAGCGAGGTTATCCCTTTAATCCATGGTCTAAACCTTGGTGGTATTCAAATGGGGTGGACTGAAAAAACCCAGTGTCTACATTTAACCCACTTTAGACCATGGACAAAACCCTGGGTTAAAGTTAGAGCAAGGGGTAACTGGAGGTTTAAATTCAAACCATGGTCTACTCTGTGATAAAAACTTGGGACTCCACAGTAACTTTTTTTTTGCAGAAGTCGGTATTGACATTTTGGCTCTATATGTATGGGCTCTGTGTTAACGTTTTGTAATTTTGGGGGTCCGCAGTTAGAATTTGGGCGCCCATGTATACCAGGTGCCGGTTAGCATGTGGGCATGAACATGGCACGTTAACGGTTAACCTTTTCTGTACCAGGAAAATGAAATTGTGAAACAGAAACAGACAGACACAGGCTTATGAACAATGTGAAAATTCCTATGGATAATATTCAAAGACAAATTTATCAATGAAAAAAAATAAATTACAATTTTTTAAAGAATTTTTTTATGAGTGGCACAGAAGGGGTTTAAGAAGAACAATGCAAGTTGCTTATAATGAAAGCAGAAAATCACAGAAACAGCATTTCCAAACATGATATTCATGAATATGTTTGTGGTCGTTGATTTCATCATTGAAATTCAAAATGAACTGCAGATGATAGTAGAAATATCAATTACTTTGTCATTTTTTAAAAATTTCTACATACATGTATCTTTCAGTTGAAAGTTTCAACATGATTTTAGCAATTGTACATGTACATGTATTAATTAGTGCTGGCCTTTGATTACATGTATTTTGCATTGAGATATAGTAAATTGAGATAAGTATTCTTTTTAAATATGTGCGGTGCATTGCTTTGATTGTATGATTTATCTTCCCTTCTTTGTTATGACTTTTTTTAGAGGGGCACATTAAGTATACAGACTTAACAGATGTTGAAAAGCTTCATGATGGAAAATATGGCCCCATCTTGAAGGCTAAACACAACTGCGAGGATAAGATGTTGGTCGTCAAAACATTTGAAGACAAGTACAAATTTTTTTTTTAAATTTTATTGACTTACTGGCTTCAATGACAGTGTCTGCAAGGATGTAGCAAGGAAGGGAAAATGGGTGGTTTGTCATTTTATCATGATTAACATTTTGTAAATGTGTCAAAAATATAGAATGTTGCCAACAGGGGTCAAAGGTCAATTTTTGCCTGGAATACTGTAGGTTGTTTCCAGTAAAAAAAAAAATCAGAAAAATCAGAGGTACAGTCGTAAAAAGTGTTTAAAAAAATAGACAACTATTATCAAGCCAGTTGGCAACTCAGTCATAACTGTTAAAGTATGAAACTTGATGATCTGGTGAAAGTCAAAGGTCCAAGATAAAAATGAAAATATTCAAGGATCAACTGTTGATGGAAAACACAGGTGAAGTGTATGATTATCATTTGATATCCATCCTTGATTGCAGTTGATCACTAGAATGGCATGTAAGCAGGAATGGAACATTTCATTTAATTATAAGTCAACTTATAGAGATGAAGATAGAGGTTTTCTATATTTTTAAGTAATGTTTAAAAACAAATGTTAAAATGATACATTTTTTATGCTATTAATTTGATGGTACACATTGCATGTACATATTTCTTTGAAAATGTGAGATTTTATTTTGTAATGTAGACTAAATTTTCAAATGTACATGAAGATTTAATTTTGATGTATTAAGAAGACGTCAAACTATGCCAAACTTTGAAAACTATATGAATATTTGAACGTGTTTTTCTCTTTTTTTTCCTCCTTTCTTTCTTTTTCTTGCTGTCCTCTAAGTCTCTTGCCCATGTATGTACACGTACATAGTGAATTATGACTGGATATGATATTTATTTTACGATTGGGATCATATATTAACAACATGTCAATGTATTATTGTAATTTAGAAGAAAGATATTCTCATTCCTTACAGTGGTCCTTCTGCACGGAAAGAGCTGAAAGAGCAATGTCAACTATGGCAGAATCTTAACTTTTCTCGTTTCATTGTTCATCTCTACGGATACACAATTGATGAGGCTGGTGAGTGATAATATGACACAGGTTCATTGGACAATTGCTCTGTGGTCAATCTCTATCACTAGTCCAGTTCCTTACTAAGCAAAAAAACCTAAACCTATAACCCAATTACGACGTACCATACCCGTTTCTGTTTCAGAAAGAACTGGCTACATACATGTACATGTTACATTTAGTCCAAATTTAGATCTTTTTCAGTTTGGGGACAGAATTTGCTGTTCCCTGCACAGGAATGAAAGGCATTCTGATAGGTTTGACTGCAAGGAAATAAATTTTAAAAAGTATATACATGTAACTCATCTGTGTGTATTAATTTCCCAAAACAAGAGATTTTAAACTTTGCAATTATTTGTTACTGACTACAGGTCGTATGTGCTTTGTGGTGGAATACATGCCTAAGGGTACCCTCCGAAGTGTTCTTCAGAATGAAAAGGAACACCCTTTGCCATGGGAACAGAGAGTGGTGCTTGCTAAGGACTGTGCTCAAGGTCTCTGTGCAATCCATCGTGGCCAAGGAAAAACCTTGCTCCATCGGGCAATCACCTCTACCAGATTCATGGTAGATGAAAACTACAGAGCTAAGGTTTGTAAAACGATGATGATCTCATTTACATGTACTAGGGGTAAATGCACGTTTGTTGAATAATGATTATAGGAATAATAACGCCTAACATCCAGTTCTGAGTGTCTTTTCCAGTGAGGAGTAACTAAGAATGCGCTTTGTGCTGAGGCACGAACCAAGTTTTCTTTACATCTTCAATCAAGTACATGTACATGTATGTAATCCACTTGACTTGTAAAGATTGAATATGTGTTTAAAGAGGGGATCGAGGGAAAATGGGTCATGGACAGTCATGGTATTTGGTTCTCAGATTTCTGTGGGAACCCTGAAACTTGTAATAACTGTATGTGTATGTTTTTTTTGTAGATCTCTGACAATGGCTTTGTGAAGTCTAGTTCTAAAATAAGTACTAGTGCAAAAGCCCCAGAAGGTCGTGGATCCCTTGCACACGATGAGGTGAACTACCTCTGCCCTGAAGAAACGAGTACTACATGGAGTTTGAAGAGATCCATCAAGAGTGAAGTCTACAAGTAAGTAAGGAAGGGAAATAATATTCTTTATGTACTGGGGCTTGAGATTCACTAGTGACTGCTGGGCAGTACAGTGAAAAATATTGGCCAGGAAATCCCTCTACAAGAACAATAATAAAAGGATGCAATAAATTTACAATAAGTAACATCGGGTACGCACACCCACTCCTCTGATCAGTAAATTTCTGTACAAAAAAAGGAGAAACAAGAACTAGTGAAGTCTACAAGTTAGAAAGTGAGGGAATAGTAATGATAATAATGATTTACAATTCTTATTACCGGTAAATGCTTATTCAGCGCTTATGTTGACAAAAGGAAACAATACATTCCTTAACTGTTAACCAATGCACTGCCCTCAGCAGTGGGGTAATAGACAGACTTATGGCAAGGAGCCTGGCAGCAGAATTTTGTATTCTCCGTAATTTGCTAATTGAAGTCTGATCTTGTAACACCTTTTGTTTTTCATTGTTTGGAAGGTTTCATTTACTGAGTTTGGCATCATTTTTCCTTATTTTATTTTACACCTCCAGATTTACGGGGGGGGGGGGGACAAATCGTTTTCCTGTTTGAGGGGGCAATCTCTATTCAATCTCTTTCCCCCTTTTATTCATCTTTTAAGACTTGGGATAATTTTCTATGAGATTGCATCGAGGAAGAAGCCCTTTCAAGCCATGGAAGAAGGTAAAAATATCTTTTATTCTCTTATATAATTGGATCATCGTCAGTGGGGTGATAAAATCTCTTAACTCTGGTGATATTTTTTTTCTTTCTTTAAAATTTTGTAGCTAAGAACTAATTTGATGTTATGATAAAATCCATGTAGCGCATATCTGGAAAAAATGACACCACAAACTATCTGTAAAAGGATGTTAATTGTGATTTTTTTTTGAGTTACGAGGTTTTATAATAATAGTAATAGTGAGTTGTTGTATAGCGCACATGTCTGTCAGACTTGACACTCCTGGTGCTCCACAATTATTACCCTAGCTTTAGCACAGCCAAAAGACACTAGTGCTACTCCAGGGATTTGAACCATGTACCTTGTGGATCATAGTCTGGGGACTTATCCACTAGACCACAACACCTCTACATTATCACCCCACTGACATTACATGTATTTCTGTGAAGTATATTAAATGACATTAGCTCACAAGGTAATTTTAGCATTGGCTGAAGTCCTCTACATGAAGAAAACAGGGCTTTGAGTCATTCTAAAGTTAATGAGTCATCATCATCATCATTCTTGTTTCCCACGCTGTGGGGTTGCACATTTCATTTTCTTGATGGCCTTTCTCAAAGCCTTGCGGTCTTCAATACCCACTTGGGTGAGGCCAGATGCTCTCATATCTTCTTTCAAGAAGATTCTAACCCCTTCTGGGATCTCAGCCATGGAGTAATGACCAATGCTGAAACTTGGCATAGAGCAGCGCTTCTCAACCATTGAGCTGCGAGGTCGGTCCATAAAATATTTTAAATAGTAGAAAAAATAAAATATGTGTCTGATCTTACACTACACAGCTGGAATTCAGCTGTATACTGTTAAGTGTTTTTCAAATTTTCTCAAAGATTCATGTCTTTACGAAATTGGGGATAAGTAATGTCATCTATTGTCATTTTGTCTCAAAAGTTTTGTAAGGTGGGCCTCAACAAATTTCTAAGGGCCAAAGTGGTACTTGAGATAAAAATGGTTGAGAAGCACTGGCATACAAATGTAGAGCATCTTATAATGAATAAGCCCATAAAGTTTCATGTCTATATCTTAAACAGCTTGTGAATTATTGTTAACATTCACATGTTCACGTATTGACAATTCTGCATTGAATAAAATACATTTGGCCGTGCACAGCAAGGCAATTTTTGTTGCTGCGCGGTACCTGTTGGTTGAAACTTTTTTAATTTGGTATCAAAAGATGCATAAGACTCTAGGCTGTATTGTAATGTCATGAAAGCTCGCGGCACAAAAAAAATTGTTCTTGAACATATTCCGGTGAGTGTCAATGAGGGTGGATTCTGCCCAGCTCTTTTATAGTTAACCAGTTTTACATAATTTAATTTAGTTTAATGTGCATTTTCGATAAGGCAAAAGTGCACGAAAAAAATCTGTGAAATAATTCACATTTTGTGCCAGACTAACATGCACTTACATGCACATCTTTATCTGATATTCATGAAGGCGGGAAACCTCTTACAAATTTGGAGAAAAACAACTTCATCATGGATGGAAAGACAGAACAACCTCCTGCAGGCACTCCAAAGGACTTCAAGGAACTTATAGATGACTGCAGACAGAAGGAACCCTCTATGAGACCTTCTACTTATGGTTAGTAGGGTACTTCATTTGATATGGATTGGATTCTATGTAAACCTGAGCCTCGTTTAATAAAACTTGATATCTATGACAAGATACACTAACAGTTATAAGCTACTGAAATACTTGCCTCTGACTGGCTGAGAGCAAATTTGTCATAGATATGTAGCAGTTGATATTGATAATAAGTTGTATGAAACAGGGGCCAGATGAAACCATTGATAAGATGAAGTGGTCCAGAGCAAAAGCTTAAGAAGATTTCTAGAAAGGAAAGTCCATATTCTCGAAAGCCATGTAACATTTGGCAAGGTTTAAAGAATTTTATTTTTGGTCAAACCTGGTAAATATATCAAAATATTTACAAATAAATGTTTTGAAAATATGTTTGGTACTACAGAATCAGAAAATGCTGTTGATGAGAGACATACGGAAGCTTTTTGTCTTGAACTCATCAGAGGATACCGCAAGAATGAACAGAAAGCCGAAATTGAACAATATAAACCGGAAACTGAAGCCACAAAGCGCGCGAAATACAGTTTAACAGTTTTTGATTGGCTGCCTTAAAATAACAGGAAATTAGGCGGTTGCCAGGCAGTTTTGTAATAACGGGAGCTAAAATTATATGAGCGTCCCCACAAACTCTTTCTGTCGGCACAGAATAGGGTCGGTGAGCTGAATGTATGTGGCTGTGAGCATGTGTGCAGATGTGTAAAGTTTCGAAGCTCAAAGCCACATACTGTACATTCAGCTCACCGACCCTATTCTGTGCCGACAGAACGAGTTCATGAAGACGCTCGTATTATTTTAGCTCCCGTTATTACAAAACCGCCTGGCAGTATAAAGCCTAATTTCCCGTTATTTTCAGGCACCCAATCAAAACCCATTATATTTTACGTGCTTTGTTCCTTTAGTTTCCGGTTATATTGTTTGCTTTCGGCTTTCTGTTCATTCTAGCGGTATACTCTAGGCTTCAGGCTAGACGATAGGCTTCAGTATGTCTCTATTCAATGCCATTTTCTGAATAAATGTTTTATCAGAATCAGATGTACTCTTTGTCAAGTGAAAAGTTCTATTGAACATTCTACTTCAATTAATACATCTGAAATAGTTTTGCAGTTGATTCCTTATCAAGAGCCCTCAATACAAAATAGATTGTTTTCCCAGGTAATGTAGCTGCAAGCTGCTATGAAAAGGCTACATGGGGAAAATAGTGGCCCCAATTAGAGACGCCTATTCTCGACCGACCATACTCATTGGCGAATCTAGGGGGAGGGACACTTCCAGCACCCGTGCCCCCCCCCCCTTTTGGAAGAAAAGTATGCATTTTCACCATCAACGATCCACCCTTTTGTTGATTGTGCCCCCCCCCCCCCCCTTTTAGAATGAAACCTTTTTTTTTTCTATTTTTTTTGTTTTTGTTTTTTGTTGCTTATCAGAGAATTATGGAGGGGAACTTTTTCTGCATTCATGCTTAAGTATTATCAAAAAATTAGTGTTTTATGATATCAAGACCCTGTTATATGTACATGTACCAACAAATCTAATCAGCTAATTTTGTTTTCTCTTGTAACAGATGTTGTTTGCCGTCTGGAGAAGATGTGCGATCAAGAGCTTGAAGCAAGCTGCAGTCGATGAATAAGAAATTAGGAAGCTATGACATACAAACACCAAGTTGCTTTGAGGGGCACGGTTAATACTATTGCCCCTAATTAAATGATCTCGAAACTGGGCTGCATGCATTGAGATGAAGTCAAGGGGCATATTACAGTCTCAGAATTACAGAGATCTGCAATTTTAACCTAGCTTGGTGCAAAATAGCAGTCAATGTTTGTCTTAAAAACTGCATCCTCTGTGTAAATCCTTTATAAAAGGGAACTTTGGGTAAAACTATGTTTGTTATTGTATTTGTAGGAATATTTACATACACTGTATGACATTGTTTGCATAATATGCATGTCATACTGTACGCGGTGTCCATTATCAACATACATGTACATGTATATGTATGTACTTGTGTCTTAACATTGTACATACAAAAGTGTCTCTTACACAGGCAATACTTTTTGCTACATGTATTAGTCAATTTCAATTTTTTTTCACCAGCTTTTCACCTATCAGAGGCTTAGAATTTTTACATGCAACATAGAATACAAAAATAGAAAGATAATGTGAAGATACATTTATTTATGGCCATTTTTATGGACATGTGGTACATGTAATAGCATTAAGACAAAAAAAGCAGTTACTGTTCTCTCCATAGCTTGTTCTTCCTTTTGAAAAAAATCACTTCACATTTACATGTACTTAATAGAGAATGAAGCAAAGCAAAAGAGGCAAATTTCTTTTCGCTCGCAAGATAGTATTCCTTTTTTTTACCTATTTGTACATACATGTAATACTTTCCAATATGCATTAATTAATCACTTTGAGATAGATTTATGCACAATTAAACCACTTTCATTTTTACAGGAATATAAATAGCACATGTATAGTACATGGTTTTTTTTTTAAATTCACATTGAAATTTCTCCTCACAATAATGTATTCACCTCACAATAATGTATTCACCTCACACCGTACTGCACTTTATGCGTAGTGGAGGTGGGGAATGTACAAATTTGAATGTACAAATTACAGGACAATCACTATTTGACATAATATTGGACATAACCTGCTCACTTTTTTGAGGGGGTGGTAACTTTGTACCAGTATGTACATGTATTATCAAATCAAGATCATCAAATGTGGTTCACCTGATCGTTATTCAGCTACATAGGTCAAAGGTCACAGAGATTAATTGGCAACGTATTCTCATGTACATGTACATACACGTGTATTCTCATATTGTCCCGTTACACAACCTTTCATAAAATAATCGCAAAAATACTAGTAAATTCATGAAGGGTAGGGTGTAACATTTGTGAAATCCCCCTCCTATTGGCGAAGCGTCGGGTCCAGTTTACCCAACACTATAAAAAAGTAAAAAGTATTGCATATCTACAAATACGTCTCGAACAAATGTTACACCCTACCCTTCGTGAATTTAGGGCGTTGTGGCGTGCGCCTGTAATCCAGCTACCAGTGGAAGTTATAAACTGATTCAGCGGACCCAGGTTCGAGACTGAGTCACGTCTTTCGGATGGTGACGTTAAAGGTCGGTCCCAGACGTAAATAATCATATCTGATTGATACACGTCTGTAAAAACCCAATTACACAGTTTTCAAGAAAGGTCGTGTAACGTGACGACGTGACGTGAACGTGATCTCACGATGTTTCGTAGAAAACCGTATTGTCCGGCCTGTAGTAAAGCATACATGGACTAGATAATTTCCGTCCATGAATTCCAATGATCTGAAAGCAACCCCAAAGGTAGGCTAAAGGTCCTCTCCGTCTGTGCTGGAAAGGTACAGCAGAGCAATCTTGCACACACAGCTATCAGAAGGTTTAACACATCCCTGTAATCCCTGGCAAAAAAATTACTATTCCAACTCTCATTTATTTAATATTTCATTGATGGAGGAAAAAAATTTTTTACAGCACCTTAGAGTTGCTAGTACAGTTAACTTTGCGTAAGTCGAATCTGTTGGGACCACAAAAAATAGTTCGACTTATGCAAAATTCAACTTAGGAACTGTAAATAGCACATGTTGTGCATAATTTGGTAAAAAAAACTGATTCGACTTATGCAAGGTTAACTGTACATGTATCCTGCTACGTTATCAACATGAATAAAAAACATCTAATGTGGGGTCTTTAAAAGTGCACATGTGTGTGAGGGCTTTGAATAAAACTTTTCACAATAAAGTGGAAACTCAGTATAATGAGGTCCTTGGGAACATCAAAATTACCTTGTTATAGCAGGAATCTTGTTATATCAGGGTAAAAAAAACATTACAATATAAAGAGCTGGGACCAGAATATTACCTTCAAGTTGTTATATCAGCAACATTGTTATATCAGACCTCTTTATACTAAGTTTCCACTGTATACCGGTATGTGCCAGCATATTCATTTACTTCAGAAGCAATATAAAGTACATGTACATGTATATTTTATTAGCTCACCTGAGCCTATGGCTCGAGTGAGCTATTGCGATGGAAATTTGTCCGTCGTCCGTCGTGCGTCGTGCGTCGTGCGTCGTCCGTCGTGCGTCGTCCGTCGTCCGTTAACTTTTTACATTTTCATCTTCTTCTCCAAAACCCATGATCGGAATTCAACCAAACTTGGTAGGAATCATCCTTAGGGGTAGGGGACCCAAAGTTGCTAAAATGGTACATGTGGCCCCCAGGGGGCCCAGGGGGAGAGCCCCCAATTGTAAAAGCTATGTAAATTTCAAACATCTTCTCCAGAACCAGGAATAGCTCAGACTTGGTATTGTGTATGGAGATTTTTTTCTGAGTGGCCCTATAGGGGGTCTGTGGGGGTAACATACTGGAGGGGGGGGGGGCAAGTTGTCCGCCATCCATAAACTTTTTACATTTTCAGCTTCTCCAAAACCCATGATTGGAATTTAACCGAACTTGGTAGGAAGCTCAGACTTGGTATTGTGTATAAAGATACCACTATAGATGAAGAATGAAAGTTGTTCATGTGCTAGAGAGAACATGCACCAGATGTGAATTGATCCACCTCAGGTGAGCGTCGTGCCCCCTGGGGCTCTTGTTTTAAGTACACTGTATGTGCACCATGTAACTTCTCATAATTGTAACATTCCAACTACACTGTAGTTTACGTGTAACTTGTGTAGAAATATGTTAATGTTTGGTACATGAAGTAAATGTCAAGGAATGTAGTACAGTGTAGCTGTTTTCTAATGTTGATACCTTTTTAATATTTAACCAGATTTTTATACATAGTGGGAATTCTTTGGTGTATGATAAGATGCCTTCACCATGTAAAGTAGTTTTGCTGATCTGAAATAATGTTACAGACATTTCTTGGAGTAGTTTTTAGAAGATTGTATTTTCAGTAACATTTATTCTTTTTATACAAATAATGAAATTTAGATACAACATGTAGCCCCCTTTACTGAACGTGTAATATTTCGTGGTGTGGAAATTTTCGCTCATTTCGGCAAGGCATGAAATTTGCGTGGAAATAAAAACACGCAAATATTTTTCTTCTTCATCTTCTGCCCATGAGCCTAGCATGTCGGCGAAATTAAAACACATGAAATTCACCTTTCTCGGTCAAGTGTGAAAATGTGAAAATATCCACAGTATATACCTGTACTATGAATTTTTTTTTAGTCCTTGACTTTATACATGTAGACTTAAATAAAATAAATGATTATCATGTAACAAATTATGCTTTTCACTGCTTATATTCTTGTGTTAAACTGCCAAACATATATTTATTGTAATGTGCTATATTTTACACACTTTATCAAATCATTCTTGTGATTTTCAAGTAGCCTATTAAAACAAGCAGCCCTTAAAAGGAGGGGGGAGTACAAATCTGATAATTCTCTTGACAAATCAGAAGGAAATAAGAGGTCATCACAATATCACATTTTGTCAGGGTCTAAATATCCTGGAGAGGAGGGGGGGGGGGGGGTCGTCACATCTCCCTCCCCCAACCCAGTTTAGTGGAAATTCTTTCAGCCGATGTATCAACACAATCCTGTATTAAAATGTCCAATATAAACTGTACACGAAGTAATTACAGACGAATTACACATCTATTACACATGTATGTGCTTTCATAGCCTAGGATTTGCAAATAAATCTGTTGTGGGTGTCTCTGACACATTTTCTTGATATTTAGAACCCTTTGAAAGGACTTGTGTAACATTCATTTAAAAGGGAAGGGAAGGAAAAGAAAGAGAGATAGACCAGGAGAGAAAGACACAAGAATAATCATGGACACTGGAATAAATTTGATCACTCTTCATAACCATGTACATGTACATGCATTTATTTCTCGTACATTACATGTACACAATATCGGATCACAGAAAGCAAGAGATACAAAGAGATCCTCTTTGGAAAGTGGCAACTCATCTTTATTTTGAGCATTATTCCATTTTATATTCAACCACTGTAGGTTCCATGCAATATAAGCATAGAAACTATACACAAAATTTGCACAAATACATGTAGGAAGCATTTACAGGTGCTGTGGGTTGACCTAGTCAGAGTCCGTTTGCAATCTAAGCGCCACGTAAAGTGCAGATCAGATATATGTTGCAGTATATACCAAAAGGGTAATGCTACAGGTATTCTATCAAACACGCGAATCAAAATCCCCCCCAAATTCTCCTGTTTCCAACAGGGGAGCGTTTCATCAAGCGTTTTTACTGACAAATTTGCTCTCAGCCAATCAGATGCAAGGATTTCAGTAGCTTATAACAGTTTTCGTTAAAAATCACTCACAAAACGCTTGATGAAACGCTCCCCTGGTTGCTTGGTTTTGTTGCTCCTCTTGAGGAAATGGCAAAAGAAAAACATTTCTAGAAAAATATATTCCTCATGTAAGATGCCTGCACCATAGAAATACAAGTCCGTATAGATGTACATGTATATGACTCGGAATAGTTAACTAGTTAACTAGGTAGATGGCGCAATATAAGTGTGTTGTATTGTTATTATTATTATTATTATTATTACATGCACATGTACCTTTAAAAATATATATCCCGTATTCTCTGAAGATGAGCATCATGTGATGGTGGATTTCTGCAGATGCACAAATCTAATCTTCTGTTTTGGGGCCACTTCCTTTATTCCTTCTTTTGTAATGAATAGCATACAAAAGTTACAAAGTTATACAATTGACAGTGACAAAACAAATAGTCTAATGCTATGCAAAGATACATGAGTAATAAAATCAAGAATTCAAATATATCACATTTCTTTTTATCTCAAACACTCCCTTTTGACATATATGATAATCATCATTTATCATCCTTTTTCCCCCACACTTTGGGGCTGGATATGTTGTTGTTGTTTTAGGTTTAGCGGCGCTCTTTCATTCAAATTTGAATATTTACGCCTGAAAAAAAAAAGTTGTTTTATGTATTCCACTATGTATTCCACATGCAGTGATGCATTCATTTTGGGGGAGACTCTTGACAAGCTGTCGGCACAAATCGTTGCCCGTTTTTATTGTAATTTCTGGCCAGCCCGGTTCGGAGCATTGAACAGGCTTCTCGGCTGGCACAAAACACATGCGCAGCCTAGGCCCCTCCAATACCGGTCAGGATAGTGCTATGCCTGGGCACGTCTCCTTCTGGAAAGAAAAAACATGAAACAAAATACTTTACTGGTACAATGATTACTTTTCAAAATGAAATTTTGGCAGACACTTGGCAGACATTTCAATTACTTGATAGCCTTTCTCCAAGTCTTCCGGTCTTCAATATATCCACCTAGAAGAGGCCAGATACTCTCGTATCTTCATATGACATACGATAATCATTCGGGCTAAAAATGTTGAAAAATATGGCTTTTTTTTGTATGCTTAAAAATCACAAATGTACAGTTGCAATTGTGGCATCACCGTAAAAGCTAATGACTAAAACCAGTTAACAATAATATTAATAATATTCACATTACATTCACTTTTACTTTCCCATGTTTCTCGTGGACAAAATACACATGTACATGCATACATACATGCATATAACAGAATACTTGGAATATATTTTTGAATATGACAAAATGGTCATTTTGACCTTAAAAAGAACATACATATATACAAGCAAATGTATATATTTCAGTATCTCTTTTAATACATCTCTGTGTACTTCACTAGTTCTTTTTTTTTAATTTATTCACAATGTACTAACAATATTTACAGTACATCATTTAAAGAGTATATACATGTGTATATCATTCATGACTTTTTTTTTAACTTGACTGAGCTGATCTGATTTCTCAGGAATAATCCATTTTTTCTGGGAAAACGACCAAAATCTTTTAAAAGCCCTGTAAGCTCAAAAGAAGGCTATATTGTGGCATCAATGATTGGATAAATGCAGTGCTTTCCACTTTCCACTGATTAGTTATTATCTGATTCAATGATAATCCATTTTCTCTAGAAAAAATCATATTTTCAAAAGCTCTGTAAGCTCAAAAGGAGTCCAATTCCAATATGGTATTTATATTTGGCCACTCTGTGTCCCATATATTGCAAATTCATTTAACAATGGACGTTATTAACCCGTTGACTACTGAATTCTTTAACTCTCATAGGCATAATGCAGGAGCAATACGGGAGCCACCCGGCTCCCCTAGTCTATGGGTTAACATTTAAAAGTACCATTCTATCATATTTGGACCGATCCGAGCTACAGTGTGGCTATGAATTTACAATTACGTGTATTACAATTACCTGTACAGTGAAACCTGTATATAGACCACTCCTGGGAGACAACAAAAGCGGTCTTTATGAGCAAGTGGTCTTTTTGTACAGGTTCTTTTAATACATGTTCCAATGAGAAACACTTTTCCAGGGAAACAAAAATTGTGGTCTTTATAGACAGGTGGTCGCTAAAGCAGGTTTGACTGTATTACATGTATCATACAATCTTTGGTGTGGTCAAATGGGACAGAATCTCTTGGATCTGCCCAACTACAGAATGAATCAGAGCCACTAAAATTTCACACACAATGGCTCGAATTCACTAAAATTTTATCTAACCCATGGTCTGAATATTGGCTTAAACCTCCACTGTGGATTAAAATAAGCATAAATACATTGTAAGCATATATACACATGTATAAGCATATGATTATGGACTGTCCATTGGACATCAAGACATACACGTGCTACACATATGGAGGTTTAAACCATGGGTTAAGATAATCCTCTTTCGTGAAATTTGTGAATTGTGATAGAGGAACACTTGCGTAAAATCACAGGCTAATTATCCACAACCCACTGCAAATATCTGAAACTACCATTAAGTGAGGTCATTAAACCGATCTAGGAGGGCCGAAGCTGCTGGCCTCTGCTCTGGCTTCTGGTTGAAGCAAGGATCAAGGATCTTCCCGACCCTTGGATCAACTGCTTTCAGACCCTCTGGTTTCCCAACCTGGCCTGTAAAAATGCGAGCCAAGAGTGCCAAGGGATGGACAGAGTCTCCCCACAGGCGCTTCATGGAGAATAGTTCCACCAATGTTCCAGCCACCGACCAGATGTCGTGCTTGTTGGTGTGCCTGTAACCTGCCTCTGTTGCGCCCAAAGCCTCCGGTGGCATGAAGCAAGGTGTGCCCCTCATGTTTACAGAGGACTGTGACATGAGGTTGCGGTTCTTGATGTGGGCCAAGCCCAAGTCACAGATGAAGGGACGCATTGTAGCAGTTTCCAACTGTAAGAATCAAACATAACGGTATATTTCACAATGGTCTCTCCCACATTAAATCTAACTCATACATAGCAGTACAGTGTCTCGATCCTTCTAGTGACTTTTTTGCAATATCTTTTAATCTAGACTGCTAGGAAGTACACATTATACATGAGCAGAAAGAGCAAAATTCACTGAGAATATTGAGTCTATTTCTAATGCGGTACATTGTATTGTTTATGAATAAGAGTGATTTAAACAACTTATCATTAAACTCTCTTACAATGTAATTGGCAATACAGTGTAAAATATATAATCACTATTTTCAAGTGCAAATTTGGCAATTTTTCTGCTTAATTTTTTCTTTTTTTTAATCACACTGGTTCATGCAATATATTTTTTCATTTTTTAGAACTATGTAGGAGTGGAAAATAGGAATCATTGGTGCCAAATCGAGGGGGAAAGCTGATTAATTTAGACTTTAAGAAAACTTTTAACTGCTATCGGGAGAAGGGACAAGTACTCCAAAAGTCATGTACCTCATTGAAACACTGGCTTACATGACATTCTCTTGGGGGGGGGGGGCTACTGGCAGTAGGGTGGGGGCATCGGTGTCTTACTCAGAAAAATTCAATGTGAATTTATTTACAAGGCCACTGATTAGAGGAGGCGGGTGTGGGAAGCGATCCTATCGGCTTCTTTTCTAGTCTTTTTCCCCTTCTCCCTTCCCTTTTCTTTGCTCTGAGAATTATTAACCTAGCTTAAGCTCAGGTAGCCATTATGAGAACACAGTGGGGGATTTACATAGGGAAAAACTGGCCCATGTCCCCTCTTTGAAACCCACCTGCGCCTGGTTTCATAAAACTTGTTATCAAGAGCAACTTCCACATTTCTATGACAAATCTGCTCTCAGCCAATCAGATGCAAGTACTTCAGGAGCTTATAACTGTTATTGTAAATTGTTATTGATGACAAGTTTTATGAAACTGGGCCCTGGGCATACCTTAAAATACACAACAACAACAAAAATTGCACCCTTCGTTGTGTCCCCTCTTTTACAAAATCATGGATGCACCCAAGGCCTGTCAGCACACAATGCATTGCCAAAAATATAAATGTATGCATTGTGCATAATTATACAAATTGTAGCAGACCCATTCTGCATGAATTCCAGTTTTCCCTTCAAGTGTCCATGAAACTGAAAACTTCACTGAACATTATACAAAATTAATCAATTGCTGAGCTCTAAAATAACTAAATCATATCCATGTACACTGTACTTACAATAATATTGGCTGGCTTAATGTCAAGATGTAAGATGTTGCAGGCGTGCATGAAGGTTACTGCTTGGAGAACCTCACGGGATATCTGAAGCTTCTTGGCCCAGTCTAGAGGGATCTGCAGGGTTAACATTGACAAGCAGACACAAGTAAAATTCAGCAAGGGAATTTGAAGATACATACATGTAATCTGGACATCATCTCTGTTGACGACACTGATGGTACATGTACATGTGTATTCTCAATCCCTCCTTCAACCAGGGAACTGTTTGTTAGATGTATTTCAGCAGAGGCGGCAGAACGTCTGGCTCGGACAATGGAATCCACCCCCCCCCCCCCCCCCCCCCGAGATCTCGTCCACAATGTACCGGTAATCTACAAAACTGTAGAGTTCAATGCTCTGAAAAAATTTCACATTAATTAATTATGCAAATTTATGCATGAAATCAAAATTTTGCCCTAAATCATTACATACATCTCAAAATATGCTAATTTTTGGTCTAGACATTCTTTCCAGTATTCTTAGCAAATATACTTGAAAAATATTCGGTATCAAAATTGATTTCTTATGTACTTTATTATATTTTAATTTTCTTATGTATTTCTTTGTTTTTTACCTTTTGTTTTTTATTGTTTTTTGGATGAAATTTGTCAGGGACACTTTCGCGAACATAAACAGCAGAAAATAAATTAATATTAATCAGCAAATGTAAAAATATTCATAGATTTCTAAATTTTGGCTGAAAACACATTTTGTATTGAAATTATACATGAAATCACGTTTTTGAGCAATTTTTGGTCTGACATGCAAGTACGAAATGTTGCGTAACTTCGGAACCGCATGCCCAGGCATCGCGAATTTGGTCTCAAAAGATGCGTGAGATTTGAAAGAAAAAAATTATGAAATGCCGCAGCGACTGCTTTGCGCATTGTGGACATATTGCGAGAAACGTCTAGGGGGGTGGATTCCACGGCCCCTTTAGGGTTAACTCTAACCCCTGCTTTGTGACCTCCCCCACTGCCACTCTCTGCATCTTCCTGGAACCTCGGACACAATTACCTTGGCATCATCCCTATCTGGGAAGATGATGGTGGCCAGACTTGCTCCTTCAATCAGCTGCATGACAAGGTAGGCTTCTCTTCCTTGGTATCCTAGCGCCATCATCTGAACAATGTTTGGATGAGATGCCCGTCTTCATGGAGAGAAGGATATGGAGGATAGAGATTGACAGATGAGATATTCCGTATTCTGTACGTCTCTGGCTAAAAGAACCATGTACACCAATCAATTCATAATCAATACACTGTACAAAGGTATGGAATGTTTTAAATTTTCAATATCATGAATTAGATCAAAGTCACAAACACCTTTAATAGTAACATATGAGAATCTTCTTTCATTCTTTAAATAAAGAAAATTCAATGTTACCTTTAAAAAAATGACAAATGGTGAGCAATTTCACTAACTTTTTTTTAGTTATGGGACTGTCCTAGCAATATAGTATTGTAATGTAATTTTTTCATGTGGATACCTGTGTATAGCGACTTCCTTTTCAACATCGTCTTTTTTGCTCCCCGTGATATTAATCATTTTGACAGCCACTGGAGTCCCTCTCCAAGATGCCCTGCGGACGACTCCAAACTGTCCCTTCCCGACTACGGGGCCCATGTCAAGATCAGAAACTTCGATTTTGTGCACCAGATCAAAAACTGAAATGGAAATAAAATGAGAGATATTAGTAACTAACAATAATTATAATCCCATTTTTATCTAGCACTTTATGATATATGTTTCCATATATTGCACTTCAAAAGTGGTTTGCCATAGCTTTTTAAACTTTGCCAACTATTGTCAATGCAAAGTGTTCTAAGGATAGAGATCCATGCAAGACATCAGAAATCTAATTCACTTTTATTAGGGATATGATTTCATCACTGTTTTTACTGGCAAATAAAGTAGAGCCAAGATGGTATTCTCAAGAGGCAAATTTAGCAACCTTGGTAAAATATGCAAAAAAAAAGTCCTACATATTGAATTTCCATAAAGATCTAATGTACATAAATGTCCATGTATTAGTGATGATAAGAATAATGAGAGTCTGAGAGCATATGCAATATGTCTCGAGGTGCAATGTACAAAGATAGAGAAAAAAGCAATTATAGTTAGCTTGTCTCTGGTGACGGGTTGTTTACCTTCAATTTTCGGCTTGCCAGCTTTCTTTGGGGTTTCACTTTCAGACGAGTCCTTTCTGATGCGCTTGGGTGAGCCTTCATCAGTGGGGCCCAAACCATCATTACGCTTGACCAGGATATCCGCTGCACCGTCATCACTGATGGCATTACTGGTCAGGAGTCCCTTCTTCACATCCTCGTCCTCTCCAAGGTCCTCCCACGATGACATATCATCAGCCCTGAAAGATTTGATTAACCCATAGCAGTTCAAACTTTTCTCAGTGTCAAAATAAATCATCTTTTCCTCCTCAAAATGGCAACAATTATTCTAATTTTCCATTCCTCCATAGTTTAAAAAAAAATTAAATGTAAGTTAACAGTAATGAATGAAAATTACTAAAATCACCAAAAAATTGCCACTTGTACATGAAAATAGTGAATATGAATTTTACACCGCGTTGCCAATTTAAAGATGTTCATAATTATTTGAATTTCAATATTATTCAAGAACAGCACAGGATACTGCATTAAAAATGGACTGAACATTTTCTGTTATTTTTTTTTCTCTTTCTTTCTTCTCATGTACATGTTTATTGTGTACTTCCTACATGTAGCATTCTGGATCAAAAGATGGTCCAAATAGATCACTAAAAGTGGACAGTGAACTGCTTTTATATGCAAAACAAACTTGAAATGATCCTTTTGCTATTTATAGTGAGAGAAAATAAACTGACAGTATACGGTACTCTTATATGAAAGAGATACAAGTTATTTAATACTCAGTGGCTCAATACACAGCCTCAAAAGATACCAAATAAAGTTTAACGTGACAGAAGATAACATGCATGGGAAAAGTTATAGGAAGAGTAGTAGAAAAGAAGGCAACCTCCATGTACATGTATAGAGGAGCGTAGATGAAAGGGAAAATGAGTAGAAATATCTGACTAAAACAAAGAACAAAATAATCATACAGAAGAGAATAAGTAAGAAGAGACTAATGGGATAGGAGAAAAATTAAATCATCAAGAGGAAATGAAAAAGTAAGGTATGATTCATATTCGGATACAAAAGGTTATAAAGAGAATCATTCACACTTAAGAATAAGGTTTTTTTAATAATTGGATTAGTTATAACTAGAAGTATATTAAAGGTAGGGAGCTTCTTTTGAAACATCTCAATTTGGAGTTCTGACTTACTTCTCTCCACGAGCAATCTGCTTCAAGGTCTTTTTAAGCTTAGCATCTCTGATATAGTAGAGTGGGGTCCGACATTTGACATTTTCGAGATCAATGGATGCTCCATTGAGAACCATGTAGCAGAGGGCAGCAGCAGCACTGTCGTCTACCCCACCATCTCGGAAACGTTTCCGAATCTAGTTGAAAAAATAACAACATGAAGTCAGTTTATCTCTATACAAACACCAGGTTACCCCCTCAAATTGCAAAAGAAGGATCACAGGATATTGATTAGGATTGGTACCAGTTCCTTCTCCATGAACCCACACCACCATAATGACCGGTGCCTCAAACTTCTTCATTGGCATTAAAGTGCTACGTCTCGGAACAAGAGAAATATACCTCCATATCTGTTTCTCCATTAGGGCAGGCATCACACCAAAATAGGACATAATGGATGCGTGCTTCCATCAGAGCCTAGCAAGACTTCATAAGTAAATATACAGGATGTTTTGTTCCTGAAAGATCATACACACATATATGACATGTACATACCATAATTTAGCTAATATATCAATAGCTATTAAAGCAACAAAAAAAATTCAAACAAGCTTTGAAATGCATAATTCAGCAATACATAACGTACCCAGCAGAGTCTTTGCTAGATAATTTGTGACAAAACCACAATTTCTTTTATATCATTTTGATAAAAAATTTAATGTTTATAAACAATTCTCCTTTTGGGATTGTAATCTCTTCTAATGCACCACCTGACCCTGCAGCAGGATTTACTTATGTTTTTTGCTTTGGTGCAAATAAACACCAACCTACCTTTTTCAGCGTTGGAGTGTCTTTGATATCACTTGGATCCTTCCCAACCGCGTTTGCTAGGAGATGAAGTGGGCTGTGGTCATCGTCGCCTTGAAGATTGATGTCAGCACCTTGGGTCACCAGAAACTCTATGCTGTCAGACTGTCCTTTGGTAGCGGCCAGGTGCAGAGCTGTCAATCCTTGCACATTCAAGGCATTGACATCCAACCCATGATCCTTCCATGAACAAAAAATACAACCTCAATCATTGGTTTGGTTTGGTTTAGTGGTTTATTTTACCTGACTGCTAAGAAAGCATGTGTATGCTTGTAAGTACGCAACCAGGGGACCGACGGCTATGTGTCCTCTCCGAGAGACTTGGTAATCAGGATTAATGCCTTACCAAAGGGCAATATGGTGCATCCACTTGGTTTCAAGCCCGGGTCCCCCAGTTATGAGACCATTGCTCTACCACTGAGCAATCGCACAGGCAGGTCCCCCAGTAGTTAGTGCTTTCTCAAATTAGCAATACTCCAATACTGTCATTATAAAATGAATACACTGATTTACCCATGTTTATCTTACAATATCCAGGTTACTTGACATAGGAACTATTAGGCATGTCTGAAACATGAAATTCACCTGCATGTATAGGCCTACTAATGAGAGAAAGCTGGTGGCATGATAAATGTTAACAGTGTACTGGATGGAAAACCTTTAATATCAGTTTTAAGGTAATCATTTAAAGGATATATACATATTTCTGAAGTTCAATTTGAAATTTAATCATAACTATTGTAAGACTCCCTCTATACCGGTACTTGAAGATTATTCTTAACAGTTGTGCAAAATTACATATATTAAGCTGAAATACAACATTTAGATCATCAATAATGAAATCTCCTTTTGTCCAACATGCAGTTTTCTTTTTATTGTGCCACTAGATTTTGATAAGCTGGAGAATTAAATTGGTGTACAAGCATTCACTCATTATTCATTATGTAACCTACCTAAATATTCACCTATCAAATGCTTTACATAAAAATTTAAACATTAAAAGAATGCTCAAATTTAGGCTTGAGAAAAGGTTTGATGATTGAAATGATAGCATTCCAGTAGAAGAGTAAGAAAGGGAAATTTAAAAGAAATTCAAGAGAGAAATCAATTACCTTCACTGCCATGATGACCTTCATGACTTCCACATGGTTGTTGATTGCACCAATGTGCAGTATAGTGTGGCCATCGTCACGGGGAACAGTAATAGCCTGCGGACAACTCTGCGCAATCAGCTCAGCTGGTCTAGAAATGAAAGAAACCAAGATTTACATGTAAGATTGCAATATGCTATTAATATAATGGATTCCCATGAATCAAGCCGGCCATCCGTCGACTAGCTAGGAGGGGTGGCGTCAAGAGGATCTCTGGTCCAATCTTAGAAGATATTCCTTCTATGCTAAGCTAGGAATGAGTCATTTTTGTCAAGCATTTATGTACGGGTACATACGTGACATATAGCTCTGAACATGTCTTTTCAAAGGTGTCAGTAATTAAAGTTATGCCAGTTTTAAACAAAGTTTTAGAAATTTAAACTATCAAGTGGAGCCTTCTACCCACCGGTATATACACCATCTTTTCACACAACATTTCAATACCCATAATCTTGTCACAAAGTATAATCAGTGCATAAGCTATACTTTCAGAGTACTTTTTTCAGTGATCGTATCAACCAATATCTGTTGTGGTCATGAAGTTCCTCAAACAAATTCTTTCCACCTCAATTAACCCATAGACTACGGGAACCGGTTGGCTCCTGTATTAAGCCTAAGAGAATTAAAGAATTCAGTAGTCTACGGGTTAAAAGAAGTTTCTATTATAAAACACATTCTTACTCTGGACGATCCATAAAAGCTGCAAGCTGAAGCGCCGTCAGCTCTCTCTTGTTTGCCAAGGTCACGTCAAGTTTTGGTTCTTTGACCAGCAACTCTATGACATCTACTCTGCTTCTGATGACAGTATCATGGAGGGGAGTATCTTTGTCTGTATCCTTTGATGTACACAGAAATAATGACAATCAATGCATATTAACTATCTGAAGAATATTAAAACTGCTCATTTTTGTATTTTGGAGGAGGAAAAAATAGCAGCCTGATCATGCAGTGTCTTTGAAACTGCACCAACACCAATATTGTTTCTACAGGTACAAGAATAAGATCCACTCACATACACATTACAATATTGTACATTCTTTCCTCTTTCCTTTTCTTTTACTTTCATTTCTAATTGTAAAAACTATGTTCCTCTATACATGGATGAAAGGGATCATAACTAAACACTTCATCTTGAATGAATGGAATGGAGTCAAGATAATCCCAAATCTTTCCCCTATAAGCACTTTTACCTGCATGTACAAAGTTAACCCTGCCCGTTTTCCAGCTAACAGAAATATATTTTTTCCCTATTTTTCCTTATTTTTCTCCTATTTAAAAAAAAATAGCTCTATTTTTTTCATATTTTCACTGAAAAATATTTTAAAAAATAGTCTATGTCCATACTATTTTTTGAAAAATAGAAAATAAATAGACTATTTTTTCACTATTTCCCGGCCAGCTTCTTATTAATAACAATTTTAAAGCTATTTTTTCAAAATATTATTTTTACGGAACTATTTTGGGACTATTTTTTAACCTTCGACAACTTTTAACTATTTTTAACCTATTTTTTTTCTTCTGCACACATGATAGGCGATTTTAAAACTATTTTTAAAACATTGTCTACTATAGATTTTTAGACTGCAAATTACTTAACTATTTTAATGCTATTTTTTGTACTTCTAATATTGCAAATTACAGTACTATTTTTAAGCTATTTTTTGTACTTCCAATACTTTTTAAACTGCAAATATTTGTTCTATTTTTTTCAGTAGAAATGAAAAAATAGAAAAAAAAAATATTTTTTAACTAGAGATTTCGGTTCCAATAATATATGAAAAAATATATTTTTTTACTATTTTTCCACTATATTTTCACACTATTTTACACGCTATTTTTCCTCTATTTTCCCATTGAAAAAAATAGTCAAAAAATATATTTTCTCTATTTTTCCACTATTTTCCCCATATTTTTAGGCTATTTTATTTCAGGCAGGGAATGTATGCATGCAGGCATATGATGTTGATATCACCAACACAAAAAAGTCCAATCCAAATTTCGAGAACTGCAAAGAGGTAAACCTATTAATAAGGAAATGCTATTGAAAAGACATCATATTTATTTAATTCAGACACATTGATAGTAATAAAAGGGTTAAGTAAAAACAATATAGCCTTAGTGTTCAATATTGATGTACACATACCTGTACATTAATATCACATCCAAGATTAATCAGGATCCTAGCACAGTCAACAAACCCTCTGTACGCTGCTTGGTGGATCGCTCGTCGTCCGTTGTCGTTACCTTTGTTTATATCTGCTCCTTTACCAACTAAATACTTTGTGATAGCTGGTTCATCCCTAGAACAGGTTTGCGAATAAAATACACATTCAAACTAATTTGTACCTGATATAACACATTGAACATACACAAACATGATTAAAAATGATTTTATATAAGATATTTTCTTTCCTTCCCTGAACCCATAGTGTCTCGTTTTAGTGATGTATTTGCATTATTTTATCTTTTGATTCAGAATGCTTGGAACTGCACATTATACAGTGCGTATCGAAAAAAACGCAACAAGATTTAATATCAAATTTGTGAAGATTGTGTTAGCTTAACACCAAAGTGAATAGTAACACATTAAAGCCATATACATGTATCTCCTCTTTCCAATGATATCTTATTTATGCATGGATGGCTGAGTAATCATACTTTTTGGACAATGGGACAAAGTAGACCTGGGACCAAGTTTTAGACACTGCAAGAATCATGGAACCTTATTAGAAATTAACTTAATTAACAAAATGGAATAATGAAATTAATAATCGCAACTTAATTACCATTGTCTTCTTTACGGTATCTCTTTTTAACATTACATCCCATGCCCCTCAACATGGCCCCCATTCCTATCCACACAGAGATTAGCTCGTGTCTCCATCTCACGCACAGCCCTGTGAATCATTGGGGCTTGGCGTAGAGCATCAAACCCTTTCATGACAGGAATCATAAGGGCTATATTGATCACATTTTGTTCTTTAAATTGGCAACAAAAATATTTTTCTTTTAGTGCTCATTGCTCTCATAAAGATGGGTCCTATTGTCTTTGAAAACAACATGTTTAGGGACTTCGTCAAAAGGTCGAAAAATTGCCAATTTGGATTTAAAAATAATTTTGAACCTCTTGTTGTGTTGCAAATTTAAGGACTTTGAAGATTATTCTCCTTATGGTCATGCAACAAAAATGGACACAGTGTGTGCTGAAAATTTTGCTCTTTCTACCCATGCATCTGGTATATTTTTTAGAGCTCTGAATCAAAAGTTATTGAGCCAAACCACAAAATGTGGTCTATTGTCGCGAAAGGGTTATAAGCCTGTATCAAGCCAACTTCTATAAAGACCATGCACCTGCCAACTACATAAGTCCACTTTTCTTGTAAAATTTTAGCTGTCTTCATATACCGGTTTGACAGTTTATCACATGACCTACCCTTCGACGGAGTAATGAAGCGGAGTGCTCCCACTATCATCTGTGATATCTATCTCAGCCCCGGCCTCAAGGAGTGCCTGAACAACCTGAAGGTGACCTTGTGCTGCTGCTCTGTGGAGGGCAGTCTTGCCACTAACTTTTGCATTTGCCTATGAAGAATTAGGTCGGGCAAAAGATACATGTGGAATAAATGTACAACTTTTAAAACACAGTTGATGATAGTACATTGTGAAAGAATCCAACTCAAAAACAATGAATATAAATTGGAAATATATAAACCACAAAACTTGCAGCTTTATATGAGCTAAAGTTTAATTGTGACATTAAGAGACTATAGCGACTGCATATATCCAAAGAAAATGTCAAATCTGCAAACACTCCTTGACACTTTTTTTGACCTCACTATATATGCGGTTCTAATCTCCAGACTGATATATCATATATACTTTTGAACTGAAAAATCTTGTCAATATTCTCCTTGAAAATCAGAGTTGAAAAAGGTTACCTTTTCCGGTGAGGTGGAAAGAATCTCCACCACGCGTTCAACGTTTCCTCTCTTTGCTACCCTGATGAGTTCAGATCCTTCATCTCCCTCGCCCGAACTGTTAGAGGAATTGCCTGACTCTACCTTGAGTAGCGAAAACAAGGCTTTCATGAGGGCTTCGTGCTGGCCACTCCCATCTGGGATCAACAATAACAGATATAAATATATCATAGAATTGTACATTTTGTCTTTCACGCAAAGAATTGGGAAACAATTCCCTATTGATTTAATGGAAGCTAGTTTTTCATTAGATAAGTAATTAGTATTAAGAGAAGATTATTTATAATTTACGAAACGTTATATAAAGCATATGATTTTACGGGAGCCCATGATATGAATTGTTTACTGCAATTGTAAATGTAACGGACACACAATTAGTATTAATTGATTTTGATGTTAGTTTGGCTTAGTCTGAAAGGGACTTCATCCCTTTTGCAGGCTTACACAAATTCTGCGAAACTTTGCACAGGTTTGCGTTTGGGATTCTAAAAAAGTTATGTTTAGACAAACTAAAATTGTCAAAATATATTTATTTGCAAGGAAAACTACAAATCTTATATCAATGCGAGTGCCTCATTGCACGTATCCATCGTTAACATTGTGCACATTTATTACGTCCTTGTATTGTACGCATAACTAGAACTATGCCCAGTCAATATTTTGTGCTATACTGCCTTGCAGTCAGAAGCAAATTTCATGCCTGCAGTTTTGACCAATCAGAGGCCTAGAATCTTAATTTTGGTATGCGGTATATAATATATTAATATATCCAGGGAAGTAGGGACATGTATAATGAAATATTTTTTTAAAGAAAGTTGTAGTGCCACAGAAATTAATGAAGGGCTGGATGCAAGGGAAATCAAATAGTCGCCACTTTCTGTTTGATCGCTCACAACTTTAAAACTTTGTACACCTGTAACTTCCATCTTATTCATCGGATCATTCTAAAGACCTCTGTTTCTCTCATTTTGCCACTTTTACGAAAGCCAACTCGACACTAGGGCCCTGTTTCATAAAACTTGTTTTCGATAACAACTGCCCGATTTCTATGACAATTTTGGTCTCAGCTAATCAGATTCAAGGATTTCAGTAGCTTATAACAATTACTGTAACTTGTTATTGATAACAAGGTTTATAAAAAGGGACCCAGAGTGGACTTCCCCCTTTACATCATAATTTTTTAACCCCACCTAGTTTAAGGCTTATTGACTCATCACCCTCCTCATCATCATCATCATCTGTTGAATTTTTCTTGACAAGAATCAAACAGCAGGGATGCCAGGACCACATCTTTTCCACACCAATCAACCGCACCCTGCTGTTGCACTTGGAATCCACGTTTACTATCATTCCTTCCATTCCAAGACACTGAAATAGAGGTATTAAAGATATTGTATGTCAAGGCTGTATTTCTTTCTCATAGAATAATTTTTGGTAAAATATATTATGAAATTTCACCACAAACAAATAAAAGCCTAAAAATAGAAATTTATACAATAATGCACAAATTTTGCAATGATACTAATTTCATTAAGTTCATATAAATTTCAATACGATTCTGTTATTTAACATTTATTTTTTTCTAATACATGTACATAATGCATTACAATCTGTCAATTAATCTATTTTGCAAATTTGGTTATAATGTTAAATTATTACACGAAATTGAAATATCCATTGTCATTTTTCATTGCAAACAGGAGACTGGTCTTTGGACTATATATTTTGTCTCATTTATGCTAATGAACTATTAAAATTAGAAGTTGAACCTATCAAAACTGAACATGTATGTCAAAATCACTAATGAATCAACAAAGGTAAAACCACTGCCATAATAATTGTCTTATTTGGTTAAAGGTGTCAACTTGAAAGGAAAAACAAGAGAGAACCTGCATTATGGTCATCTGTCTCTTAAAGTAGGTCAAATATTTCTCTCACCTGGTCTTTATAGACAGGTTTGTGTAGATGTATGTAAATAAGATTGATTATTAAAGTAATATAAAACTGCCAATTAGAGCTTTTTGTAGAAAATGTTTTCACTAACATTCTCCATGCCTTCTACCCATCCGTTGTTACTGTTCTCTTGAAGGTTCATCACAAATGTCAAATCGGCATTTATCTGCACCCGGTCTCCCTTGCCTAGCCTAGGAACCTGTAAAGACAGGGAAAAAGAGAAAGAGAGAATTATAGATATAGACAAAAAGAAAACAGAGAGAGGGAGAGAGAGGGAGGGAGAGAGAACAAGAAATTAGAGATGCAGAGCGAGAGAGAGAGAGAGAGAGAAAGAAAGAGGGATCGAAGGAGACAGGGAAACAAAGAGAAATAGAGAGAATGATAGAGATATAGAAAAAGAAGAACCATAGAGGACAAAAACCAGATAGAGAGAGAGAGAGAAGGAAAGATGGAAGTAGACAAGGAGACATAGAGAAAAAGATAAAGATACACAAAAAGAGGAAGAGAAAATAGAGACAGAGGGGGAGAGATTGAGAAAGAGAAACAAAGGGGGGAGAGAAAAATAGAGAAAGAGGGGAGAAAATGAGAAAGATAAAAAAGAAATAAGGGAGAAAGGGAAATGGTTAGTAGAGGTGAAGAAACATAGAGAGATAGGGATTAAACATGGATAGAGGGTAAGACAGAAAAGGAGGAGAAGGGAATTAGAGAATAGCAGAGAGAAAGAAAAGGGAGATAGAGGGGAGAGAGAAAAGGAAAGATCAAACTAAGTACACGAACAGTCAGTTATTATGAAAAACTGGATATAAAGCAAATCTACACTGGATATAAAATTAGGGGGGAATGGGGGGGGGGCTTAAGTTTAGTTCAATATGATTGACCAGGAAGCAATATTAGGCTATAGGCATAGTAAAATTGTGTTCCTTGATAATTTCTATGATCTCTTGTACAGGAGCACAGGAATAACATATTTTATGCATTCAATTAAATGTATTATTATTTATTATTATCATTGCTATTTTATTTTCTAGTCTCAATTAGGCACTTTACATTACACTTTACATCAGTTGAAATACTCCATGTGTGCTTGCATATCTCAATAGTTTTGCTAGCCATTCCAAAAATAGTGTTCAGGGCCTAACTATTTCATAAATCTTGTTATCAGTAACAAGTTGCAATAACAAATATAAGATACTGAAAGCCTTTCATCTGATGGCTGAGAGCAATGTTATTGATAACAAGTTTTATGAAACAGTGCCCAAATCATACCTTGTTTAATACATCCGGGTGGAAAGTGAAAGGTGTCTCTTTCTTCTCAGGGTAAGTCACTTCTGCATTTCCTCTGGACGTGATACCGGTAACCTTACCAACCTTTCCAAACAACTAGGAGTGTAAGAAAAGACAAGAAAAGACTAAAATAATGTAAACTATAATTTTACCCCCAAAATGGGTCTGCAACTCAAAGCTAGCTAGAGGCAGTTTATGCTCTAACCAAAGTCAGATAACAAGGGTAGGGTTGGAGAAAGCAGGAGAGAGGAGAGTTTAGATGGATATGGCTATGAGGAGCGAAAGCCAGGGAGTACTAAAGAAGTGATATCACTGACTTTGCCAAACTTTCCAAACAACTAGGTGTATAAAATAAGATTAAAATAATGTAAACTATAATTTTACAAAAATTGGTCTTCAACTCAAAACTAAGAGAGACGAGTCCGGAACGAAAACAGCAAAATTGTTGGCAATAGAAGTAAATAAAAAAGTTGTAGTTTGACATTTGTAATGACAGTCTTGTAAACTATAATTTTACAAAAATTGGTTTGCAACTCAAAACTACATGTAGGAGAGACGCGTCTGGAACGAAAACAGCAAAATTGTTGGCAATAGAAGTAAATAAAAAAGTTGTAGTTTGACATTTGTAATGACAGTCTTGTAAACTATAATTTTACAAAAATTGGTTTGCAACTCAAAACTACAGGTAGGAGAGACGCGTCTGGAATGAAAACAGCAAAATTGTTGGCGATAGAAGTGAATAAAAAAGTTGTAGTTTGACATTTGTAATGACAGTATTGGTTATATTAAGCCTAATCAAGATAGTAGAGGTATTTTAACCTGGTGAGCATTTCATCATGCGTTTTTTCAGTGATTTTTACTGACAAATTTGCTCTCAGCCAATCAGATGCAAGGATTTCAGTAGCTTATAACAGTTGTCGGTAAACATCACGCAAAAAACGCTTGATGAAATGCTCCTCTGCTCCATGGCTCAATGATATATTTCTAATTAAAATTATGAAATCCAACAATACATAAATTGTGTTCTGGATACGTCTTTTCACAGCACTATGTTTCGCCAAGGTACATGTACCATGGACATTCCTATATGCGGAGTGAAAGCCAGGTAATAAGAAGACGGAGTATATTGCGCAGTTAAAGATGTGATTGAAGCTGGTATTCTTTCTTCATAGGACAGACTTTGTTAATTTGCGTTCTCCCTACCAAAAAAATTTTTTGTAGTAATATACATGTAAGTAATATGGCGCCCTCTACGTTTATATCGATAGAATGCCTCCTACCCCTACGGAACTGGGAAAAAACAGTGCCAAAAACGTTCGAAAAGGCGAATAAAAAAATTAGACTTAACGTCGGCTTCCCACTTCCGTCGAATATTTCGCCAAAAAAATCACCTTAAGTAGAAATTATGTATATACATACAATGTATATATATATATATATATATATATATATATAATTGTAAGGAAATAACATATACAACAGCTTTGACAACTCTCGTGAAAATAAATACAATGTTCCTTTCACATTATACATGTATATATATGTACATGTACAATATATTTATTCCATAACAATATCAGTCATTTCATATCTGGGAAAAGCCAACATACATGTACAATCTACGCCAGTTTATCTGCACTATCTTTTGTCATATTTGTCTAATTTTGTCTTTGTATTACATGAACAATGTATTTGCATTTATGGATCCTGTTTGTTTTGAAATCTTAATAAAATGCAGCATATTTGTTCAAAATTCTGATGTTTCTGTTTGTTTGTACTTGTTTGTGACACTGATTAACTGTTAAGAGCCAGACAAGAGTTATCTCTATGTACAAATGGTTACATGTCCTTTTTCCTAAGGTTCGATCCTTTCTCCGAAGGTTCGTTACTCCGAAGTTCCATAATTCCGAAAATGAAAAAGGGTTCATGATTCCATCCATACATGGAATAGCCTTCAATAGGGTTCATAATTCCAAAAATAAAAAAGGGTTTATATTTTCCTAACGTTCGTACTTCTGAAAAGTTATGTAAGGCTCTGTTGCACTTTTTTTCATTATGACCCTATTTCATTTTCAGAATTGTGAACCTTTCATTTTCGGAGTTACGAACCCTGTTTCATTTTCAGAATTACGAACCTTCGAAAGTATGAACCCTATTTCATTTTCGGCATTACAAACTTTCTGAATAACGAACCTTTGGAGTATAAAAAGCATCAAATGTAAAGAATGAACCCCCTGCTATGGGAAATTTGTGTTTCGGAATTATGAACCTAATGAAATACGTACCTTCAGAAAAATGAGTACCCCCATACATATCACGAGTTAACACTCTCTGTTCTCAGCAAATAATTTGTTTATTTTATTCTATGGGTGCATCCGGTGGCAATATATACATTGAACCCGTATTTCATACAGAACTTCTTTATTTCATTGTTGTATTCACTGATTGTCAACCCATTGATTACTGAATTACTTCATTCCCTATAGGCTTAATACAGGAATATCATCTAATTCCAGTAGTCAGTAGGCTGACATTTGCTTGTACTTTAGTTGTTTTTTTTGCCTTTTGTTTGTTTGTTGTTGTTGGGTTGGGTTTGTTTGGTTTTTGTTGTTTTTTTTTTTTGGGGGGGGTTGTATCATGCTACTCACTTTCCCCATTCCACTCGACCATTCTCCTCCTCCCATCTGCTGCATCATCTGCAATGTCTCAGCATCCAGAGTGATAGCAACACGATCTCCCACCTTCAGACCAAGCTCTTTACCTGTAACCATGGCAACATCATCAATGAAAAGAGGAGGTTGGCTACCAGCTTGAATGATGTGAATGTGGTGACATTATCAACAAGTTAAGAGTATAAATTCCGTATTAAAAATAATAAATATGCCAAGGAACGGAACCTTATAGCGTACCGGTAGACAATATATCATTCATGCATCTGTATGGTTGTGTTGATTATTACCTTCTACAACTATGATTTAATTGATAATATGAGGAACTTCAACTTTTTCAGGAGGAGGTGACAAATTAAAACAAAGTGATATAGGGGCCCTTAATTAAATCAAATCAACATATTATGATAATGATCATCATCATCATCATCATCATCATCACTATCATCATCATCATCTTCATCATCGATCGATTGATCACTGTGAAAATGATAATGATGATTATGATGACAATGAAGATGATGATAATGATCACTATGAAAATGATGATGATAATGATGATAAATGATGACAATGAAGATGATGACAATGTTAATGATGATGATGATGACGGTCATGGGAAGGAGATGGAAAATAGTACGTAGCATGAGAAGTAGAATAAAAAATGCAGCATACATGTATGTGAAGTATACAGAGGAGAAAAGACACAGAGCATGTTAACCCCTAGCGGGCCGTGGGCGGTTGGTTATATTGGCCTAAGAGTTATCCTCACAGCTGGCCGTGGGTGGCATCTGCCTCCCGCCAAGTATCATCACATTTAACATCAAATGTCAAATTATTGCCAAAATATTGTAGTTTCCAAATACATGAAAACCTTCACTGTTCCAAAAACTTTTGATTTCGAGTCAGTTTTATATGGGGTTACATTCAAATTTAGTGCAAAAACATGATTTCTTGGTAGAAAGTCAAATCACGGAGGAATAATGTACTACGATAGCTTTCTTGAGCTCGCACGCGCAGAAAGCATATCCCAGAATGCATTCCACTTCGCTGGGCGCAGCAAAGGTCCTTTACGTGCGCTGTATATTTAACGCTTTCATTCGCTAGCGTTATTGAATGTAGCATCATGCACCAGCGAAAACTGAAACGCTAAAGCAGACGTCAGATTATACAGCCATGCGCAGCCTTCATACTTTGCGCTAATTGATATCGAATTCGAATGCTCCAACCATGACCAGAAAACAACCGCGAAAGGTATATGACGGAGATGAAGCACGACAACTATACCATGATATCTATGTTGCCGACAATGTCAGCGAAAATGGAGACTTTGAGAGGGAACCTATGAACATAAGTTCAGAGTCGGAGACCGAATCAGACAACAGTGATTGGGAAGAGAGGGACATCCCCCAGCCTGCTCCAGCCCGGGTCCCTGCCCCTCTTGCAAGCGATGATGACGACTCATTTGACGATCATCTCCATATGCGATTTTCCTTTTCTATGGTTCTCTTTCTATTCTATTCTTTCTTTTTAAATATATTTTCCTGCCTTCTGCACTTGCTTCTACCTTATTTAGTTTCTTTATGCCCTCTCTCCATATATAATGCTTCATTTTTCTGTCTCTGTGACCCTTTCTTTCTTATTCCATTTTGTTTTCTTTCTTTGTCTCTGTCAACCTTTCTTTCCAATTCAATTTTTTTTCTCACCCTCTAGCCTCTACCATTTGCCCTGATTTTTGCTCTTTGTTTTTCTTCACAATGCTCTGTCTCTGTCACTCTTTCTTTTCCTATTCCATGTTTTTTTTTCTTTCCCTCTAGCCCCTCACATTATTTCTCGTCTCTATATGCCATTATTACCATTCTTCCCCTCTCCATATGCAGTGCTTTATTCCTCTCTCTCTCTCTCTCTTTTTTTTTTCTTTCCCTGTTACCTATATCATTATTTTGTGCCCTTTATACCATGCCCCTTTCCCTCTAAATTCGGGTTTTGTTTGTTTTTGTTTTGTTGAAAGAGATCATGATTTGCTAACCAGCCCGAATTAGATCTTCATATCTTATATCCACCCCCCCCCCCCCCTTCAAAAAAAAAACAACAAACTTTTCTTCACAAACCCAACATTATATCTTCACAAACTGATATTAGAATGAAAGGGTCGGGGAAAACGGGCCATGTGTAATAAGTGAAATATATACATGTATATGTATACATTGTATTTTATCTCTATTCTCCCAAAACATTTATAACTTGAAATGTACATTATGATCCCACTGTCCTTCCTGTATACAAGCTGTGATCACAATGTAGTAAATACATAAAAGAAAGTATCCTGGGCTTATAATAGAAAAACTCCATCCTATAGGCATTTCTAAAGACAGGAAATGGAGCAAAGGAGCGTTATAAAAAATAGGACAAAGAGGCAGGGTTCTGCAAAGACTTTGTCACAGAAAAGACAAGTTCAAGTCCAGACACTAATAGAAAGCTCTCAACTGGGATGTTCTCCCTGTAATACCTCCTGACTTTGCCTTTTTGGGGTGGCCAGACAAGGGGGAATGTACAGAATGGGTGGCATGGTAGGGGTTAACATAGTGCAAGACGATGAACTTCTACATACCTAATATAGGAAGGTGTTTGGAGTAGAAGCTAGTTCCTGTTCCTGCTTTGGTACACTTGAGGTCCATTTTTCCATCGAATCCAACTCTGTGGGTAGTGACCAATTTGGACTGGGTCCAGCAAACAGTGACACCTGACCGTGGCCTTTCAGAGATGGGACACAGCTCAAGAACAGTCCCACCAGCCCCTAAAAAGATCAAGAGAAATAAATAATTCCATGTTTTTTTCATTTAAAAAATTTACCAAACAAAACAATTTATAACAGAATAACTTATCATTACTTAACAATGAAACAAATAATAAGTAAAAAGGTATTCTGTTTAAAGGAAAGACGTACATGAGTCAATTCTTAAAATTATATTTATTGTCAAAAGATACATACCTCACAGCTTCATTATCATTTCATGTACTTGCTCTGAACTGTGAATACCCATCTATCCAAGTATCAATAATGCAACAGTATTTTACGTTAATAGAATATGTTACATTAATATTTTAATGTGATTTATTTCAATGTTAATATCCCACTATTTCTCTCCTGTGCAGTTATGTGTCATAAGAGAGTCTTGCAGGTAAACTTTAACATATGACCTTAAATGACCTTTGACCCTATCATGTGACCTCCAACGGCATCATAACGTGAAGGTACCCTCAGTGCAAATATGACCCAAGTTAGGTTGTAATCCAAGCAACTGATGTGAAGTTATTTCACAAAAGAAAGTCTTGCAGGTGAACTTTAAACATATGACCTCAAATGACCTTTGACATCATCATGTGACCTCCTTCAACACAATAACATGGAGATGCCCCTAGTGCTTCTATCACCCAAGTGTGGCTGCCAATGCCGTAACAGTTGCCAAGTAATAACATAAGAGAGTCTTGCAGGTAAAGATTAATGTTTGTGACGGACAGACGGACACCAAAACGTTCAACCTCTTGTTGTGTCGGATTATTCTACACAATGAAAAAATTAATTTTTAGATAAGTGACACAGATCACAATGCTATCTCTCTTTCCCTAAACAGAATTGTAAAATAAAATAAAAATATCAAAGAGGTTACAAGTTCATACCATCTTCATCATCTCCTTGCCAATTCTTCCCTCGACCAACCTCTGCCTCTGGACAAAGCCCCCGGGAAACTGTCTTGGCTTCTCCAAAACGAGGTGTCACCTGTGTCCTGAGGATATAAACAAATCTCTCTTTATATATTGAATATTGTAAAGACATTGGGTGATTTCACCCTCTGTGTTGGTGTTTGGTGTTAGTGTCTATTTTGCGCGAAATCGTGATCTAACACCGACTATGAAATGAGAAAAAAATCAGTCGGTGTTAGGTGTTGACCTCTGATTTTTTGACGTAGTTTCGGTTGCCGGTGTTTATTTTTTGTTAATAATCGTCTGCTGAACCGAACTCGGCCGCCGGTGTTTAATTTCATGTACAAATTCCCATTCACTAATACTATACCCAGGGATTAAGAAATATCGATTTCACGGTCGTTGTTGGTGTTGGTGTTGCTAGCTATGGAAAATTTTGCTGATTAGTCATGAGAAATAGGCGTCTTTCGAAGTGTAATTTCATAGGTGTTAAGAGGTATTATGTTCATATAGGCCTGAAATTATAACTAGGCCAACATTTGGTCTAACGTTCTATTTAGAGCACACGGAAAGGAACTATACTTTTGCTTTTTAATTGGGCTGAAAGAGTGAATAAAACATCCTACCTAGTTTTCTTTTTAAGATAGATTTGACAAAAATGATGTTAGATAATATTCCGTAGTTAAAGACCCAGAGAATCCACATCATTTACTAGGATGAGATTTAAATCAATATTTACAATACAAAAGTCGTGAAACTTCACGGCTAATCTGAGCCAATGCCTGAAATTTGGTTGTTTGCCCTGTACGCGCTACGCCGTCCGATCCAGCGTCTAGCTGCATTAGCTACCGTAACATTTTCTGCTGCAAGTGAGAAACTCGAGAGAAATCATATCTAAACTTACTGTTCTTGTCAAGTCTATCCATTTCTGTGAAGTTTCTTACCTCACTCTAGATCAAATAATTATTTCTTTTAGAATTACCGGACTACTCATGTAATTTAACGATATTCTAGACTAATAATTAAATAGTTTTAAACAATTTTTTTTCCTTCGTTAAAAATGATGCTGACGCCATTGCCAGTGTTAGGCTATTGATGCGCATTGTAAGGATATCGGTATCGGCTCCTTAATCTGACCAGCGGTGTTTGAGCTCGATTTTAGAATAATTTTCGCTCTAAACACCAACACCGAGCGTGAAATCACCCATTATGAAGATTATACAGTTTAGAAAATATTATGAAGTAATGAAGTTCTGGAATACAGTTTTAGAAGTTCCTTAAGAAAAAAAACCTAACTCAAAAGACTTGCCTGCATGGCTTATAAACATGATATTTCTCTATAAGACTGAAGAATTGTTAAACCCAAAGGATGAATTAGCTTCTCAAGTTCAACGGTTCCTTTATTTCTTACAGATAATCACATCATTTCAATTAAATTCCCTTTTTCAGGTCTCTACTGCAAATACCACTAAAGGGCAATTCTGTGCAATGTGTCCTGTATGACACATTTTCTTGTCTTATTTCATCCCAAAATGCAGAATGTCTCGATATGACCATCGCATAATGGTGCTTTCTGGTATCACCACCTGAAGTCATCGTCGTATCAAGAGATTTTTTTGTTCATGGATGAAATATATGGATAAGTATCATACACGTATATATAATCTGCACGGAATCGTCCTAAAGTATAAAGTATATTCATATCTAATGTAATGAGGTTAGACAGATATATGTTTCTTCAATCAGAAATGAACATATAGGTCATTAAAATAACTTATTCTATCATTATCACAGAAGGATATTAAAAATTCCCCAAGCTATTATAGTTTCCGAGACTACACAAATTGAGAGAAAATTTATTTTCTCACTATTTTCCTTCTATTTTTCTCTATATTTTTATATCTGCTTCAGCTTCGAATATGGCGAAGAGAAAGAGTTGATAAAAATAGAAGAAAATTAGTCTAAAGTTTTACTGCTTTGTAAAAAATAGCAGACAAATAGTCCAAGGTTTTACTTGTTTGAAGGAAATCGGGGAAAAATAGTTATTAGGAAAAATATAGAGTAAAAATATTTTTTTCCTATTTCATCAAAAAATAGTAGGAAATAGAGGGGAAATAGTTAATAGGAAAATAATAGAGTAAAAATATTCTATTTTTTCCCTATTTCATCAGGACAAATAGTAAAAAAAATAGCCATGTTTTCAAGAAAATAGAAATAAAATTTTAAAACATAGAAATAAAATAGGAGAAAATAGAAAAAAAAATATTTTCACTCGTTGAAAAACTACTAGGGTAGATTATGCATAACAAGTTCTGCATTTAATAAAGGTTAAAAAAAACAATTAAAAAACTTTCAATTATTCAAGATGAAAAATATATTTTTGCTGACATACCCTGTTTCTTTTCGGCTGGTAAAACGTGTGAATGTATGAGTTGAATCATGTTTATCATTCATGTAGCATGGGGTACAAAGGTCATAATCTGGGCAGCTTTCATCACAGCACTTCCATCGTATGCCAGCTACAGGATTCACTTTACAGCTATCACATATAATGCCTGGATGAACTACACCTGGAACAAGCACGTAAGAAAATCAAAAAGAAAGAAAATGTTTCTGTTTGTAAGCATACAGATGCACGGGTGTATACACATGCATAATTATCCATTGTAGTGGGGGGGGGGGGGGTGATCTATTCATCATATCCCCCCACTAACAATAGAGAGCTGTAAAAATGAAAATGCAAATGTTATCCATCAAAATGACATTCAATTTAGGAAGCATTCATCAAAAAATGAACAAACAATGTCTTAAGTATGATGATTGACATTAGGTAATAACTAATAAGTATGTATATATCAACAAAAAGATGAATACGACTACGTCTCCTATATGCCTCCGCCTAATTTCAGTTGATGGCTCAAAACTTTTCTTGAGATATTGTGATAACCAGAATAAAAAGCCTCTAATTACATGTTAATTTGACCTCTTTGACATTTGACCTTACACCTTATAACCCAAAATTCTAATCACTTTATCTCCTCCTATAGTCATGAATACAAAATAGTTGAGATATGGTGACAAGGGTAAAAAACATTAATTTCACATACACCTGTGTAATGACCTCTATGACCTGTCACCTTTGACCCAGTTAAGTGAACAAAAATCTAATCAGTTCGTCTCACTATGGTAATGCATACTAGTTCCAAGTTTGAAGTTAATGGATCAAGTGGTTCTTGAGATATCACGTTAATAAGGCTCAAACCTGCAACTTCCAAATTGACCGCTATGAACTTTGACCTTTGACCTACGTATCCCATAAGAATGGCATAAAAATGATACATAAAACAAATCCAGGAAATTTGAAAGCTTTTTTTTACGCCTTTGCAGTTGGTTTTTTTAAAAGGAACACAATAAAATGGGTCTATTATTCCAGCTATACACACCATCATTTTCCTTTTCATTCATTGAAGTATTATTCATGGTTTGTTCAAATGTTCAAATTTATTTCCACTTTTAAAAAACACATTACAAAATCATTGTCACAATGATTTGTGACAATTGTGGGTTATTTTGGGCTATGAAAAAAAAATAAATCTAAAATGATTGGTAGGATAACCAAGAAATCAAACAAAACAAAATCAAGAATCTCTATTTCAATATAGTTAATCCCATACTTTAGAAACTTTCCAGTATATTTTTTACCCACATAACATAAGGATTAAGTATTGATTGAAAAAAAACTGTCAAACAAATAGCTGTACTTTTAAGCTCCAGTTATGCTTTAAATTTCAACCAAAAAAATAGGAAGGAAAGAAAAGAAATGGAGGGGGAAAAGTTACCTGCAGAAGCATTGTCGAATAGGGCTAGATCGTAAGTCCCATTGGACCCGACCTGGTAGTTGTTACAGTAACCATTGTCCCACCGGACCTTGGCCCAGCCCTTAGGAATGGGCTCAAGAGCATCCTGACCAGTCAGTTTGACCACTGTTCCCAAATGACCATCACCACCATCTTGATCTCGCCATGACCAGGTGGGACTTCGAACAACTCGCTGTCCAACCTCCACTGACGCCATCCTGATTTGATTTCTGTTTCAATAGCACAATGAAAAATTAAATATATCTCAATTTGAAACACTGACTAGGAAGTTGAATTTGTGAGACTTTCTAGAGCAAGCTAGCACCAAGAGTGCCCAGAATAGGAGGATACCGGCGCTATTTAAGAAACCATCATCATCATCATCATCATCATCAACATCAATATATATAAACACACAATATAGTAGAACCTTATTATGAAGAACACTAGATGTATAACAAGGTACTTTTGCTGGTCACACTGCTTTGTATTCTATACCATTTCAACCCTAATGTAACAAGCTTTCTATACTCTATAACAAGCCAATTTCCTTGGTGCTAATTAAGGAATTCATTATGATATTTGAGTTTCAACTGTACTAGTAAAATAATACATATTAGGTTTGTGTAAAAGATAAACCAAGGGTGTCTTAAATCACATTTTCTTTTCCATTTTGCTTTAATTTTGTGCAGGTACAACTTCTAAATCTTTAAATTTGTTCATGGTCTATAAGTATGTGCAGCATATTAAACCCACAAAAGACTTGTTAAGTACATGTAAATGCAAACAAGGGCTTAGTTTTCATTGCCATTTGTAAAGATATTCAAACAACATGCAATCGCATATTGTTATTTTATACATGTACATGTATGTTATGGGAATGATTTTTTTCTGAAAGAAATGGACAATTGTTTAGATTATTCCTTGACTATTAAATTAAATAAAACCTGAAAGTCTTATGCAAAAAAATCTGTTTTAAATGTATGCTAGGCTAACTTTCTAAATGAGCTTGCAGCCTTGCACAGAATTGAACAAGGATCAACCCCCCCCCCCCCCCAAAAAAAAAAAAAAATAATAATAAATCTCTCTCCCTCCTCTCCTTTCCCCCTCTCTCCCTCATTTCTCTCTCACATACTCAACATGTTTCTCTCTCACTCCACATGTCCTGCTCTCTCTCTCTCTCTCTCTCCATCTCTTTCCTCTCCCCTCTGTACATCCTCTCCCTCTTTATCTCTTATTCTACATCTCTCTCTCTCTCTCTCTCTTCTGGTTCCATTTTACCATTTTTTTCTCCCTTGTTTTTGCCATGATCTAATTATATAATGTTTTCCTGTATTGTAAATATTATAATGTACTGTATCTTGTTATTGGTAAATAAATACAATCAGTCAATCATATCTCTCCCCACTTCACTGAAAACGAATAATAATAAAAAGATGCAATGTGACTGCATTAGACTGAACGTGATGGGTCAAAGGTGATATGGAATAACAGTACAATTGCCCTACATGTAGCTTCAAAATGCACAATAGATGTAACAAAATAAAGTGCAAACAATGCTGCACTCTTTTCTGATCTGCTTTGACTGTATGGCCACAAGATTTTGGTACACAATCTACATGATGACTTTATAGCTAGTGGTGTATTTACAAACTAACCATCTATAATGGACCATCTGCAGCAAAAACTGTGTTTCAGTAGAAATATTACTATTCTCCTTTGAGTTACTCATTGGTGAAAAAAACAAAAGCAATGCTTGCAATCTCACAAATTCCAAAGTAATCCGGGTAATGATTTAAGGGGAGGAACATGAGAAGAAAATGATAGCCATTATATTTCAACACATGAAAAAAATACAAAAAGGTGTCAACACATCGGTATTAATCGATATTCCACAAGTACAGTAATAATGTTTTCAGTGCGAATAATTTTTTGAAGATTAATTAAAACTGCCCTACAGATTTTATGATTGGTAACTGATTTATTTATTTACTTCATTTATTTATCAATTTAATTTCAAGGAACAATAAAATTAAATGATAACATACATAACATGTATATAAATAAACAGATGACCAAAGCATACTCTGTTCACTCTATTCATTTCATTAGTTTTCTCTAACAGATTTCAGACAACTATAAAAGCAATCTGATAAGAAAATGGCTGGCAGCAGGACAAACTAAGCCATGCAGTAGTCATCCATTTTTTCTTATGCCTAACTTGAAGATTACACAGAGAGATAGACTGTTGATATTATAGAGACAGGAAAGTGATACTAGAAGTCTTTTTCACCATATCCTGCCCTCCCACACTGTGTATGAACATTTTTTTATAGTTTATACATACAGATGGCTTACAAAATCATTCCAGTTTATATATTTCATATAATATATATTTCATATAATATACTACATAATAGGTTGTGATTTAACCCCTACCATGCCGTGGGCGGCAAATCCCGCCCCAAAATTTGAGTGTTGATCATTTTCTTTAGGCTCAGAATGGCTAGAATTTCTTCTTCATCAGAAACTTGTGCTGTCAATATAATGTTTCTTCCTAGCAATATATCTTTGCCCAGTTTGCTCAAGAAAAAAATGCATTGAAAGATAATATATCTAACTCTTGAAATTTCGTTTTTGACAATTGCTCAAATATCTAGTGGCATGGAAGGGTTAATCTTCATCTTCTGAAACAACTCTATGGCTATAGCTTCAACAAATGGTCTACAATTTACCTTTTATTGAAATGGGATATTGGGAGAAAGTTTATCAAATATATCTACCACTTTGTTTTGTACAACAGATGTTTTCATCCTGAGTAACATAATCTTTCAATAACTTTATTGGCAAATGTGTTTGACCATAATTTGAAGCCTATATATCAACTGACCAAATAATCAAGATTCATTTTGAGGTAATTATGAAACGTCACCAAAATTTTTAATCAATTAGGTGGCATACATGTAACATGAAGTCCAAGTGTGGTCCAATAATTACATGGTTTTAATAGAAACAAAAAACAACAAACTGATTTTTAAAAACCTTTGGTGAAAATAGGACATCCTAATAAGAAAAATGTGAATTTGGTTTAATGAAACAAAAAATTAGGGAAACCCATAAAAATCACTGAAAAATTGGCAACTTGATCATGAGTTTGTATGCCATTCTCTCAGAATTCATCAATTAATTTGTTTATATCAATAATACAAATGTTCAATTTTTGTGCAAGAATATGATTTCCTCATACATGTAACTTCAACTAAGTTATATTTCTGGTAATATGTATTTGCATGTATACACTAATACAGAGTAAATAATTTTCTGTAATAATCATGAAAAATATGAATTTTTAATAATGAATACACAAAAAAGGATTGACAATAGAAGGTTTTCGGTAACACCATGTGGAAGCCTATGTGAAAAGGCTGTGGATATATTCTTTCGTGAAAAATAACCCACTTATGGGGCGTTGAACTGTTTGAATACTTTTCTCCTATCGAAAGCAAGTTATTCTGAGACTAGACTTGCCCTTTAAGAACACAACTGAACTTCAAGTGTTCACACGCTGTTTTCAGGCAATTACTTTTTCTTTCTTTTTTTTACGCTCTTTTCTTTGCTTGTCAGGATAGATAAGAGGGGCACCAAAAAAATGTACAGTAAAACTATTATTATTACTGACATCATTTTATCTTAATATTAAGTAGTAGTAGTAGTAGTAGTAGTAGCAGTAGTAGTATAGTAGTTATAGTAGAAGTAGTAGTAGTAGTAGTAGTAGTAGAAGTAGTAGTAGTAGTAGTAGTAGTAGTAGTAGTAGTAGTAGTAGTAGTAGTAGTAGTAGCAGTAGTAGTATAGTAGTTATAGTAGAAGAAGTAGTAGTAGTAGTAGTAGTAGTAGTAGTAGTAGTTGTAGTCGTAGTTTTCTATTCATATATCTTTTGTTTTCATGTTATTTTGTAAATAGTGTTATGTTTCAACAAATTTCTTGTTAGTGTCATGATTAGTCATTAGTTAGTTTCCTTTCATATGTATTATTTAAAAAATGAAAAGGTATCGTAATGCTTCAGCTTTCAGCTTAACTTGCCATACGTTTGCATGTTATTTCACTATCCATATATTGTACCTGTATTATGATATTTGCCTTTTAGTTCTGCAATACCATGTACCTTGCATAAATAAATAAATAATAATAAATAAAATCAATACATAAATAAAATAAATAATAGTAACAGTAGTAGTAGTAGTAGTAGTAGTAGTAGTAATAGTAGTAGTAGTAGTAGTAGTAGTAGTAGTAGTAGTAGTAGTAGTAGTAGTAGTAGTAGAAGTAGCAGTAGTAGTAGTAGTAGTAGTAGTAGTAGTAGTAGTAGTAGTAGTAGTAGTAGTAGTAGTAGTAGTAGTAGTAGTAGTAGTAGTAGTAGTAGTAGTAGATTATTATCATTCTTTTATTTTTATTTATTTTTCTTGTCAGCAAAACTTTTGAAATACTGTGATTCAACTTCTCAAGGTGAAAGAAATATCTGTGCCCTATCAGCATTTTCATATATAAAATGTGAGTCAGTGAAAATGCAACAGTTTTCAATTGTAGTTGTTTACACATCAGAGTGTAAATGTACATCATAACATGTATGTGGCATATGGTTTCAGTAGAGTAACTCTCTCTCTCTCTCTCTGATAATGTTAATACCATTTTTGTGGACCATTTTTGCATAGTTGAATATCAGGGGAGAAATAAAGAAACCATGTCAAAATTTCATAGGATTAATGTTTCTTTTCATCTTTTTAAAGGGAAAGTCCACCCTGTTTACAAGTTGGTTTCAAAAGAATCATAAATATTAAAGAAGCAGATCAGAGAAGGTTTGCACAAAATATGATAAGAAATAACATTATGAATTTTTGAAGTTTGCATCAATCAAACACAAATTGGCAACTGCTGATCCTTGAAATATCTTGTGAGCTCCTCTCCCATTTGCCTGGCCTAGTGCCCTAAAAATCATTAATTTCGATTTTTCTCTCAAGAAAATATTCAATCATACATATAGTAAAATAATAATATATTAATTCCTCATGTTTTTAGACAAAACTGTATGAAACAAATCTATACCTTTATCAAAAACTAAGAAAATGAAAATCTAAGAAATTTTCTGGACAAAGCAAATGGGAGAGGCATTCGCAAGATATGTCACAGAGTTTGTAATTTGTGTTTGATTGCATACATTACAATTGCAAACATTCATAACTTCCTTATATTGTATTGGATTTTGCTCAAACTTGCACTAATCTGTTTCTCTCATTTTTCTAAGATATGATGTATTGACAATCTATGTGATTTACAACTTGGGGAATTTATGTTGTTCAAAAGTCCTTACCACAAAATTTTAGTGATTGGTACATGTTGAATGATTTTGTCCATAATTATACCAGGAACTCACAAAATTTCATAGCATATACATCAAAACAGCCCTAGGGCAAAAAGGTATAAGATACAGAGGGCATGTCCTCTGGAATGGGTTAAGCAATGATATTAAAAATTCTGCATCACTCCAAAGTTTTAAAAGGAATTTTATAAAACATTTATTGTTAAAATATTAATATTCTAAATGACCCCCTCCCTTTACAGTTTTAATTTATGGTTATTTAGGGGATAACCCAGACAAGCAAATTTGCTTTTGTTATCCCCCTCCACGTACTAGATTATTAATTACTTTATACATTTTAAATCAACACCTGTATGTTTGTTTCTCTTGTATTTTATCTCTGTCCTTTATACTATCAAATGTAAATTGTGGTTTGCATTTTGTATATTTTGTATGTCTTTTTACTAGTACTGGAAAATAAATGAAATGAAATGAAATATTGTCTGGCATGTCTGGGCAGGGAAGTATCTCTTCCAACTCCTGTATTATGTGTAAAATCAGTTGGCTAAAAAATCGTCTTCCTTCCAAAGGGATCATCGAATAGATGTTGTTCACCAGCCAGGTATGATTCTATGAAATGATATATGAGTGGGTATAGGCCCTATCTGTAATCACAAATCGCCTAATGGAAATTTAGGAAAGCGGCCAAATGCATGTTAAGCAGACATACTAGTACATCATTACGGGTAACCTCGCTAGTCAAAACAAAAGGACCGCTATTCATAAGGACCGTCATCATGAATAGCGGTTTTGTATAAATAGCGGTCCTTAATTAGCAAGCAAACCATAGACAAATTACCTCGCTATCATAAGGATCTCCATTCACAAGGACCACTATTCATAACTATTTCATTAGGACCGCTATTCATAACGCGTGTTAAATGAATAGCGGTTTTCTATGAATAGCGGTCCTTATGAATAGTGAGCGGACCCCCATCATTACACTTGCATACAGAAGCCAGCTCGCCCATGCATGTTTCACTTTTAATTTCAAATTTGCTTAGAATTTAGAATGTATTACAAGTCAAATGTATTAAGATACAAGAAAATCAACTCAACTGACCTGCTTATTGCTAAGCACAAGTGAAAGCAGTACACCCCGAGCCAATCATACACAACAGACAGAATATGATGTTTACGGTTATGGCGTAGTAAGTTCCCAGCTCTCTTTGTTATCTGGTCTTGGTACCCTTCGTATGATGATAAGCAATGCTGCAACGCCGAGATGCTGCTGTAGTGTGTGTATACACGTCACGTAGAGCAGCTAGCAGAGAGTGGCGAGTGGTAATTCCCACAGTAGGAAGCGCGCACCCGGGAATCCCCTTTTCGAGATCCCAATTACCTCATCGAGTCATAAAATGCGCATGCGTTTATTCCCCACTGTTCACTGATTGGCTAGCCACATACAGATAAACATTGATAACCAGCGCGAAGATAAAATCGATGGATAGAGTCCATGTTTACAAGTTATTAGTAAACATTAATCCAGAAAGCTGAAACTGAGATCATATCAGTGTTGTCAGGAAGGAGGAACGTACAAGAAAGTAGGAATTAATTTCATTTGGCCGGTCTAAATTATATACAGTAATTAGTTCCTGTCACTTTTTTAATTGACCTCTTTGCTATAGATTATTCGTGAACTATCTCAATAAAAAAACTTTCTCTCCCACTCTCTCTCCCTTTCTCTTTCCCCTCTCTCTCTCTTTCACTATTTCTTTATTTCTTCTCCCTCCCTGAATGCATCCCCCTCTTTCTCTTTCTCCATTACTTGTAACAGTACTTTCTTTCTTTTCTCTCTCTCACGCTATTAAAAATATATCCATTTCTCCTCCCTCTTTCCTCCCTTGCTCCCCCTCTTTCTCTCTCTCTCTTTCTCTTAGTCTCTTTCTCTCCCACCTCTCTCTCTCTATATCACTTCAACTGACGTAAAGACTATTCAAAATTTTGTACTAACTACCATTTTATCAATACATCTCATTATCATTACAAACATCACTAAATTGGCCAATAAAATGCAGAATCATATATTCAAGCTTATTTCATAATAAGTACATGGTATGTTTATTTCACAAAACGGCAGGCTGATTCATGGCATCAAGTTATTAGTGCATTGCAAAAGAAAAATTATACAACAAATGAAAAAAACATCCATGTATTTGATGAATATGACCTATGCATATGACTTACATAAAATCATTATCATCAATAGTACACAAATCATCAATATTCAGACATTCCCGATAAAAGAAAATCATCATAAAACTTCTTGTAGCGACCACGGGCTATGATATATACAAAAATCACAGGTTGAACACTTATTGTACTTCCATCAAAGGAAATCAGGGGAACTTTGAGGGCAAGTTAAGATGATTCCTAATATAGTCCAGGTTTGTTTGTTTTTTAATGTGAGGATTCAGTGTTAGTCAGAATCACTCCAAGATGCCAGGGCTATACATGACTGTATAAATTAACGTTAACAAACTTTAATTTATTCATGCACTAGAATGGCTCTAATCAGATATAAATCTGTACCTGATTAGCACTTGATTATAATAGATATTCACTCAGGTTTTTCAAATGGAATCCAAATAACACAGAATGGAAAGGAAGTGGTCAGGGATAAAAAAAAAACCCCAAAACACTCAAGATTGCTTTGCCAAAGAATTCAGTATGAGAAAATTGGGAGCCACATATTTGATATGGTCAAAATGCAACATTTCTTCTCTATATAAGTCTAAATATCAAAATATTATGATATTTAGTTTTTTTTGCTGACTTGTGATTTTCATTACAGTTCGAGCATACGATCTTTAACACTGGGAGTAACGCCTAAAAATTTGTTTACAAATATTATGATATTTATGATAAAAAAGTTTTAATTAATTGCTCATAACCTTTATACACACATATTCTAACCAGAATGTCCTTTCTCAAAATGGTTTTGACAGGGTTTTCTATATGTCTCTTTCTGTTTTACTTCTTCTTTTCAGTGGTCATCGGGTTAAGAAAGGCCAACTACAAAACATTTTATAAACAGTCATACAACTGCAAACAAAACTTTACAATACAGTATATTTCAAAAGATAAAATGAAATGAGGAGAAAAGTTTTCATGGAAATACCGTGTAAGTCAGTTTTTAACTTACAAAGTGTATCCATCAAATGTCTATGCATTTCACTGCCATGCCAACCTCCACAGGTCATTTGAAAATAATAATAATAATATATAAGATTTATAAGGCGCCGAATCCACTTGATGATCAAATGCTCAAGGCGCAACTTGTGCAAAAGATGAAATACATCACAAATAAGCAAAAGTGCAATAGGAGAGGTATGGACATGAAAGGTAATGGTAATCAATTATAGGCCAAATTAAACAGAAACTTTTGAGATTATATTTGAACACTATTTCTAATCCCTTGAGGAAGAGTATTCCATATCGACGGCCCAGCATGAGCGAAGGTTCGCTCCCCCCACTTTGTGTTAAGCCTAGGAATAACAAGTAAGCCAAATAGATTTTCCAGGCGGCATTAGTCCAACCAGTAGATTCTTTTCTGAAACCTAAACAGTAACTGAATCTTCAACTGAGGACTGTAGCTCTGTTGACACCCAATATTGAATTGAATTTCCAGCAGTAAGTTCCTGAAAATTCTTTATTTACTCACTTAAAATAATAATAGCAATAATAATAAACCATTCTTTTATAGTGCATATCACATTACATATGTATGTCTCCATGTGCTTATGAAGAAAAAAGAAGAGAAAAGCAAATAGAAATTTGGTTACTGAGATCATTTTATCTGTTTAACATTTGGAATATTGTTTTAAGGGCAGACCTAAACGTATCTATTGTATTAATGCTTCTAAGAGATTCGAGGAGGTTTTTCCATAAAACTGGGGCAGCATGTGAAAATGAACATTCACCATATGTCTTTGTATGAATAGGAGGAACAATACAAATCTCTTTACATGATCACAGATTTCTTGTTGGTCTGGATGCAGTGACTTTTGGATAACATAAAGGAGAGCAATGGTGGATTTATATACATAGAGGGAAAAACCAGCTCATGCCCCATTTTGAAAGCTAACTGGCATACCTTAAGTAGACAATCAATAAAATTTGCCTCCTTAATTGTGTGCTTTTCCAACACTGTGCCCTTCTTTTACAAAATCCTGGATCCGCCCCTGAAGGTGAGTAATATAGGTCATTTAGATAATTATAGCCATTATACACCACTACAGAATTAAATTCTGTTTATGTTTAGCTGTATACATGTATATTCATGTCTGAGAAACTTTATATACCGGTAACCACCACAAAAATCATATAAGTGTCGTTTAAATGTAGCTAAAAAAACTATCAAAAAGCATTATAATACTACGATTTACATAAATAGCACAGATTCACATAAAGTATGTGGATTTTAAAGTATTTCATTAAATAATTAGAGGTTCATTGTTAAGGATTTAAAATGGTTATCTTATAGGTACATGTACATGTGTGAACAACTTCTTTCTAATTTTGTGAGCCTCTTTTGGGGTTTTTCATTATCAAAAAATGTTTCAACCCCACTGTCTTAATTAGGAGACTGTCAATGGGGGCAAATCGGAATAAGTAAAATGACATTATCAATTCACAATTTTACATATTTCAGAACAGATTAATAGACACCTTATATATCTAATTTCGAAGTGGAACATGTGCTCAAAGTACAAATATATTATTGCACATATTCACACATCATTTCAACAGCGCCTTGAGCAAGCATATATAGATAAATGCTTAAAGTGTAAATTCAACAATGAGCTTAATTTTTCGATCCTCTAGACAGAAAGTGAAGAGGGATGCCTCACACATCACGAGCTCGACTCTTGGAGCTTCTGGAACTGTTCAAGTAGTACCTGAGCAGAAGGCCTTTTTAAAGGCTCCTTCTCAAAGCATGGTTTCAGTATGGTCCGCACCGCTGGGATAGCCTTCCTCAGAATAGGCGGCACTGTGGCTGGTTTCAGCAGAGTTCTCAGCAGGGCCATAAATTCTGCGCCGTCCCAGAGCCGTTGTTCCACGAACAACTCTAGTAAAGTGCAGGCTATGGACCAGATATCATTGCCTGGACCGGCCCAGGCCTTTCCCTCTTTCTGGACCATCTCTGGAGCCATGTGGGTGATGGTGCCGCGCGGGCCTCGGACCGATGTTGAGAGGGACATGGAGCTGCGGGTCTTGATGTGGGCTAGTCCAAGGTCACAGAGATAGGCTCGCTTTGATGTACGGTCAATCTTGATAAGGACACAACATAACAATTATTATTCTTTTTCAATACTTGTGAGTGTGTCTCACTCAAAATCACATCTGTAAAGAATATCTGTACGTCTAATGTCGGACCTATATTCTAATCCCTCTTTAAGTTTCAATATTTCAAAAACAAAAAGCAAAACTTAAAAAACATCCTTAAACTCCACAGGTCCACATTCTGCTTCTCACTTCCTTGTAACACTATTTCATTTTGTCATGTTTCTTGAAACCATTTTGTATCATCACCAAAAAGACAACCTTGTCAGTGGCGTATCCAGGATTTCCCAATAGGGGGGGCGCCAGGAATTATTGATCGCCGTCATGGGGGAGGGGTTTTTGCTTCTGAAGAAGGGCTGAGATGCAAAATAGTGCTATATGTGACCAATTTTGAAGCCTATTTAATGAACAATATTTTCAATTGGTATGAGGATTTTTTTTTTTTTTTGCTAGTATTTTTTTTTTACGTCGGCCAATAGGGGGGGCGCGCGCCTGTTGCGCCCCCCCCCCCCCCCCCGGATACGTCCCTGCTTGTTTTACCATTTACTGGCCTATTGGGATGGGCATGGAATCTCATTTACTCTATCAAATGCGTGCACTCCATCGCCCCCCCCCCCCCCCCACTATCTGTGGGACAGGGGGGGGATCTTGAAAGAGATTTCAAGACAGTGTTCACAACAAATTATAATCCTTAGACTAACTATATGGGGCATGTATGTAAAAATATACAATAAAACTAGTTTGTCTAAAACTAGAAATGTCCAGTCTCCCCACCCCACACCCTCCTACATTCTACTGGCCCCCTCCCTGCCCTGGCCCCCTTCCTACACTGACAACTCTTTTGCTCTTACCATGACGTTGGATGGTTTGATGTCCAGGTGGAGTATCTTGGAAGCATGGAGGAAGGTGAGAGCTGACAGCAGACCTACAGTGATGCTCATCTTTAATTCCGGCGTCAGGGTAATGCCATCCTTAAAATTGAAAGACAAATTAACTGCACTGAAACAACACATACAAATTGGATGGGAAATAATGTAACAAATAATTTTCAACCATTTTGCGGTTATGCCCATCTCTAAATCCACTTTGTCTCCCTACTATTTCCTTACTTTTTTCTATTTCTTCTTATTTTTCTTCCAGAATCCTCCACTTCCTATTCCTCTTCCTCCTTCTTATCCTCCTCATTCTTTCTTCTTCTTCTCCTCCCCTTTGTCCTCTTTCTCCTGCGCCACCTCCTCCCCCTTCTTCCTCTTCCTCTTCCTCTTCCTCTTCTTCTTTTTCTTTTTCTTCTCCTCCCCTTTTTCCTCTTTCTCCTGCGCCACCTCCTCCCCCTTCTTCCTCTTCCTCTTCCTCTTCTTCTTCTTCTTTTTCTTCTCCTCCCCTTTTTCCTCTTTCTCCTGCGCCACCTCCTCCCCCTTCTTCCTCTTCCTCTTCCTCTTCCTCTTCCTCTTCCTCTTCTTCTTTTTCTTTTTTTTCTTCTTCTTCTTCATAATGAACATATGGGATCACATTACATGTAACTAAATACCTTGCCTCAACACTAGTTATCCAATAAAATACCTTTTTCCTGAAGATGACGTCAAAGAGATCCATGCCATCGATGAACTCCATGACGATCAGGGCCTGTCCAACCTGATGCCCTACCGCCATCAACGATACAATGTTTGGATGTCTAGCACGTCTGAGGAGAATGTAGAGAAAAGAAAATATCAGTGTTGCAGGCAAGGTGATATGACGTACTGTATACACATACATCCATATTTCCATGTTCATGGAAAATGCCCTTCATGTACATGTATGTGACAAGGCTGAATTCAGCATTAGAAAATATGTACACGTATGCAGATGTCACTCCTTGATATTAACTGTAGAAATCATCTTGACAGGTTCTCTATTCTTCCTCCTCCTCCCTCCCTCCCTCCATCCCATTGTCCCTCTTTCCGTTCCCATCCCTCCTTTCTCCACCCTCCTTTCATTCCTACCCTCCCTCAATACCCCTCCATCTCTCCCTAACCCTATCTCACTTACATGTACTTAAGAATACAGCCTTCTTTCTCCACCTCACTCACCTTGCTTCCAGCTGTAGAGATGATCTTGACAATCATTCATTAAGATATCTCTTTCTCCCTCCTCTGTTTCCCTCCTCCCTCTCTTCCCTATCCCCACCCCTTCCTCCTTCCCTCCCTCCCTCTCCCACTCCTTCCCACTCCTTCCCCCTCCCTCCCTCCCTCCCTACCCCTCCTCCTTCTTATCTTACTTACTTATGAATAGAGACTTCTTTCTCCACCTCACTTTCCTTGCTCCCAGCTGTAGCGATGATCTTGACGGCCACTGTGGTACCTCTCCACACAGCTTTCTTCACCTCCCCGAATCCGCCACGCCCGACTGTCTTCCCGAGTTGCAGCTCAGTTGGGCTGATACGGTGCACACCTTCAAAATCTCCACCAGCTTCAAAAGAAGCACAAAAAAATAATCAAATCTGTATATTCAATATTTATCGAATGCAAGGAATATCGATAGCTTACATGCATCTTCACCACTTGAAAAGAAATCAAGATGGATATGTACCATATTAGTCATCAATTCCAGAACAAGCCCATACAGTGTAATAAAAAAAAATGATGTATACAAAAAACATACTAGAGACAGAACAGTAAGAAATTTCCCTACGTTTGTGAAAAACATACTGTATCATAGCACTGAAACAAATGAACTTCTGATAATGTGATATACTGTAATGTCACCAGTCGTGGACTGGTTTGACAGTTTTGGATTCATAATGTACAGAAAATACCATATTTCTTGAGGAATCACCAACCATTCGATGCCGAAAATGCTTGTGAATAAAATCCACCTGAAACATTATATCTTGCTTCTAAGGCGCGAACGCCACTGCGGCGCTTCTGCGGGATTTCTGTTGCTCCAGTGTCGCTGCACTGTGCACCAATGGTGCCGCACCCTTAGCTCATGATATTGCAAAGGAAGGATTAACCCAAGATAAATCACTCTGTTGTAAAAATATTTACTTGGTACACTTTGCGTACTAAACCATACGCAGGAAGCTATCTGGCTATGGCATTGTCTTTGCAGGATTGTGCATCCGCACTGTGAAATGCGCTTGTCGGGCTGCCTACGTCATGATTTGTGTGTTGTAGGAATGGCGCGTCAAGACTGGAGCATATAGCATCTCAACGAGACAGCCAACTTTGAATAAAGATAAGTTGTTTTCAAACTATTTTTTATGCAAAAAAATTATCTGGCCAACATCTATGGAACTTAGCTCTGTTACATCGAAAACAGAAAATATCGTACATATTATTTATTTTGTTTCAATCTGCTAAAGAGGAAATTCATTTTTTTACAAAAAAATTAGCAGAACATAAAAAAGCCACGTGGATAATTCTTTTTTGGACACGAACTCTTTCAGCCGTCATTCTCTGCTGATATGAAATACTGTGATAATAAGAAAATCACAAAGACAGGTCATGTGACAGGCAGATCCCAGGTTCTGCAAAAGGGAGGGCATATAATGTCAAAGTATCTCTCGGACAGGCAAAAACAAAATTTTATTTGCGCACTAAAAGGAATGCCAGATTGGACTCAAAAGGGGGCACGGGCCGGTTGTGGTGCGTCTCTTAAGTGTGATTTTTTTTTATATCTTTGAAAATCCGACATTTAAAATTTGTTTTTACAAAAAAATCTTGCATTTGCATACCTTGTATCTTCTCTGGCTTTGGAGCTTTTTCAGCAGCAGGTTTTCTATCCTTCTCTTTCTTTTTCTCCTCTTTCTCCTTCTCCTTTGTTTTCTCTTCTTCTATAGATTTATCTTCAGCTACTGGTATATCCTTGATTCTGCAACAGATAAAGGTAAAAAATACAGGATACTATGGCGACTATAAATGATTTTCTTTTTTTTTTCCAGACTTCAATTCTAATTTTGATCTACAGCCCTCCACCCCATTCAAAATGATAGATAACAGCTCTTTAAAAAAAAAAAAAAAAAAAAAAAATGAAGGGAGGGAGGAGAGGGAAAAGAGTGAGGATGGGGTGGAGGGAGGGAGGAGGGAGGAACTCTATGCACAAAATACACAGTTGACTGCTGGGCTGTACATCAAAAAATATTGTGAAGTCAAAGGCATTTTTCTCATGTACACAATCATGTAGAATGCAAATATGTAAATGCAGGTACACGCAGCAAGTCACACACACTACCAGTACTCAGTTAATATCCTTTAAAATAAATAATAATATTAATGATAATCATAACTGCTTTTAATATAGCACCTTTCCAATTTAGTAACTGATCAAAGTGATTTTACAGTGTATTATTACAATCCGTCAGGCATATTTTTATAAAAATAATCCTATTCAAGAAAGCACACATGGGATGAGGTATAATATAACTTGACTGCTTATTTTCCAAGTCACAATTAAAAATCAACAACTAATCAGTGATCTTGGGATAATAGTTTAACTATAACCATCAAAGCAGTCAATATTTGTATACTATCTTACAGAGTGATTCCAGCTACTCTCATCAGAACATTAAAGAACACTGGTTCACCATCCACACAGTTATAACCCCCCCCCCCCCCTTTGACCTTGGGAAATAGTTTCAACCATATTCCTCAAAGCAGTCATCTATACTAACTTACGGAGCAATTCCAGCTACTCTCATCAGAGCATTCAACAACACTGGTTCGTCTTTCAGCAAGTCAAAAGGGGTGTGTCCACTGTTATTCTTGATTGTGACATCACTGCCATGACGAATGAAGAAAGCAATGAGGGCATCTCTGGGTGTGGTGATCGCTGGGTCATCGACCTCCTTACATATCTATGTATATATATAAATCATATAGGTTTTAGAGAGTCTTCTCATTAATTCACCTGTATTTGATGCAGTGTAGACTACATACATGTACCTGAATGACTGCATGATCAATCGTACATAATCGTAATGAGGATGAACATTTTGTAAGGTTACAACGCTCTAAAGGACAAAAATATATTGTATTATGCATGAGGCAAATTAATTCTTATGCATGTAGAGTATATAAAGGAGATAAAATGTAATGTAAGAGTAATATAGGAAGAGATATTTACTGATTTTCAACTTCACCTTAGTGCTATCAACGAAAAAAGTATGTATTTGCAAGTATAAAAGGACCTACAACTTTAGGTTTGAGGGGTAGGTGAATGAGAACTAGAAATATCACTGAAGATGATGATTAATACCCCCGCCCCGTGACAACAGCCTTTCTTGACTTTTGGCTGAAAACTGAGGAAGAAGTTCGATCCGCAAGATTTTTCCGATTTACTGCCATAGATATGCCGTTTCCATGGCAACGTAGCTTCCGACACATCTAAAAAATGTCTTGCACATCTTCCCACCAAGACCAATGTGTGTACCAAATTTCTTGACTTTTGGTCGAAAACTGAGGAAGTAGTTCGATCCGCAAGATTTTTCCCTGATTTACTGCCATAGATATGCCGTTTCCATGGCAACGCAGCTTCCGACTCATCCGAAAAATATGTCTTGCACATCTTCCCAGTAAGACCAATGTGTGTACCAAATTTCATGACTTTCGGTCAAAAACTGAGGAAGTAGTTCGATCCGCAAGGTGTTTCCTTGATTTTCTGCCATAAATATGCCGTTACCATGGCAACGCAGATTCCGACTCATCCGAAAAATATGTCTTGCACATCTTCCCAGTAAGACCAATGTGTGTACCAAATTTCATGACTTTCGGTCAAAAACTGAGGAAGTAGTTCGATCCGCAAGGTGTTTCCCTGATTTACTGCCATAGATATGCCGTTTCCATGGCAACGCAGCTTCCGACACATCCAAAAAATATGTCTTGCACATCTTCCCACCAAGACCAATGTGTGTACCAAATTTCTTGACTTTTGGTCAAAAACTGAGGAAGTAGTTCGATCCGCAAGGTGTTTCCTTGATTTTCTGCCATAAATATGCTGTTACCATGGCAACGCAGATTCCGACTCATCCGAAAAATATGTCTTGCACATCTTCCCAGTAAGACCAATGTGTGTACCAAATTTCATGACTTTCGGTCAAAAACTGAGGAAGTAGTTCGATCCGCAAGGTTTCCTTGATTTTCTGCCATAAATATGCCGTTACCATGGCAACGCAGATTCCGACTCATCCGAAAAATATGTCTTGCACATCTTCCCAGTAAGACCAATGTGTGTACCAAATTTCATGACTTTCGGTCAAAAACTGAGGAAGTAGTTCGATCCGCAAGGTGTTTCCTTGATTTTCTGCCATAAATATGCCGTTACCATGGCAACGCAGATTCCGACTCATCCGAAAAATATGTCTTGCACATCTTCCCACCAAGACCAATGTGTGTACCAAATTTCATGAGCTTTGGTCGAAAACTGAGAAAGTAGTTTGATCCGCAAGGTGTTTCCTTGATTTTCTGCCATAAATATGCCGTTACCATGGCAACGCAGATTCCGACTCATCCGAAAAATATGTATTGCACATCATCCCACCAAGACCAATGTGTGTACCAAATTTCATGAGCTTTGGTCGAAAAAACTGAGAAAGTCGTTCGATCCGCAAGATTTGCAACGGATCGACCGCCCGGCCGACCGACCGACCGCCCAACCGTCGACTGATTCCTATATACCCCCTTCAAACTTCGTTTGGCGGGGGTATAATGAATAACATCCAAGAAATCTCGCATACTGACATTGATGCAATCCGATCTTGGGGTTCTGGCTCATGTACATATATGAAAGTCTTATAACTTTTAATATCTCTATACATGTACTCTATTTTTATTAGGTGATCTGTCGTAGTCGATTATATTCGTCAGAATTTTCTTTCTTTATTTATTATTTATTTATTTATTTATTTATTTTTATTTTCTCCCTCTTTCTTGTTTCCACAAAATCTCAAAAACTTTCCAGTCCATTTTCATGACATTTCCGTCAGTCATCAGGTAATATAAGGTCAAGCTGAAAAATCTTTTTCAAGGTCATCAGGTCATCATGACGTCATCCAGGCGCCATTTTGTGAAATCACATTATCAATCATATCTTCATAACGAGTCATCAAAAATGAACCATATTTGACACACATGAACTTCAGGTCAAGGGTCAACAGAAAATGTCATCAAAATCCGCGCACGCATCATGACGCGCACGTACGCGCGCGTCAAAATTTTAAAATGCTCAAAATCACTTTTTAATCAAATTAGAGTATGGTTCAGGACATTTTAAGCATTTAAAAATTTTCCGTCCGCGCGCGTCCGTGTGCGCGTTATGCGCGCGCGCGGCGCGTACATAACGTAAAAACGCCGTTTTTTCGCATGGTATGTCTTTCTGACACTATTCTTGACAATTTCCAACTATTTACAGTCATTATCGACCTTTCATAATGCAACACGCGCCCGTCAAACTTTAAAATTCGTGCGCGCGTCAATGGGCATTCTAATGTAAAAAGTGGTAAAAACATGCCTATATAGAATCCGCCATAGCTCGTCAGAATGGGCGGAAACCCCCCTATTTCTTTACATATTCTGAAAGCCTGGGAGTTGTAGATTTGAATTCATGCAGAATTTTTGCCGATCGCATGGTCTGACGTCATCATATTTTCATATGAATTCAAAAAAATGATTTTGAAAAAATGACGTCATCATTTTTGTATTCATTTGATAATAATTCAGTAATAGGTGGTCGATTTTCTTCCAAATTTTGATATGTTATAGCTGACACAATTCTCTATCAGACCGGTAACCACCATTTTTCATTTTGATGACGTCATCACAGTGAAATTTTCAATTAAAAACGACATGTCAGAATTTTCCGTATTTGCGTGTTATGTCTATGGAAGATGATCTTTTTTTGAATCATGAATCTACATGACATCGTTCTCTGAGCAGTATCTCAGTTATTTTTCGTCTATTTCCTTCCAGATTTTAATATGTTGTAGCCTGATAAATACTCTTTCTATGAGGGTTCGGTTTTTTCAATGTGATATCGGGATCATTGTCAATTTTAAACTACAAAATGTGATTTGAGAATCCGATTTTTCGTTTACGTGTTATCTCTATGGGAAATGTTTTGGTCTATTGGTCAAAGCACTTGCCTCCCATTCAGGTGACCCAGGTTCGATCCCCGGCGGGTCCATAACAATTTTTTTTTTTTTTGCTTCTTTTTGCCTGTCATTTTACCATCCTCTTCGACTATTATAACATAAACAATCACAAATCATGTAATAAACTGCCTTATTTTCCGTGTTATGTCTATTAGAAAGTAGTGTGCAGTAGTTTGTGTACAACCCTATGGAAATTTTGATTCCCTGTCGTGTATTAGAGTATATGGGGTTTATCTCCCAAGTATCCTGCAATATCAAATCGTCCTATTTGATATCACAATTTCTCGAAATTGGCTTGGTCAATTATATTCAAATTTTTGTCAGTCATCAGTCCTAATAAGGTCAACTTTCCGCATCTTTTTCAAGGTCATCAGATTATTGTGACGTCATCCAGGCGCCATTTTGTAAAAATCAACTAATGATTGTTTCTTCTTCACGAAATGTCATCTCTCTTTCATATTTGGCATGGCTAAGGTCAATGTCATTTCAGTCATGGTCATCATTATCATCATGATTATCATCATCACTGATGAATATCATCATAACAGTAATGATAATAATGTTGATGATAATCATGATGATGATCATTATATCATGACAGTGATGATGATAATGATGATGATAATCATCATCATCATGAATATCATCATGACAGTGATGATAATAATGATGTTGATTATAATCAACATCATCATCGTGAATATCATCAACATTATTATCATTACTGTCATGATGATATTCATGATGATGATTATCATCAACATCATTATCACCATCACTGTCATGATATCCACGAATCATCCAAAATTCATGTTCACACACTTTATGCCCCATTGAAACAAAGGGGGCGCTATTTCACTAAAATAGGTAGTAGAGCCTACGAATTGAAAATGGTAGGAAGAGGCTGAAATCATAAAAATCGTCAATAGATTCATTATAATTAATGTCATCGTGATATCAACATCATCTTTCACATTATCATTTTGTCATTCGTCTTCGTCAAAAATATTAAGATCAAAAGACAGATCACCTAATTCGTCCCCCTGACGAATTAAATTTCTAGTTTTTTTTAGATTTTATTTTTTATTTTTTTATTTTTTCTTTTTTTTTATCATCTTAATTATTTGTAAACATGTTGATTTGTCATTAATTTTTATATATAACAATATTTGTATCTGCTTGAAAGTTTTTTTTATGTTTGTGAACTCTCAATAAATACACAATTAAAAAAATCTGGCATAATGACTTTGTCTAATACTACCTCGTTTCCAAGAGCACCGCTCTACCCACTAGTTAAGCTATGTACATGTACATCCTCCTTGGAGATTGGGAATGAATGGGAAGAAATAAACAAGGAAACTGAGAGAAGAAAACAGTCTGAAATCAAAAAAGAAAAAAAATGAAAGACAGGAGGCCACTTATGATTATCTATCAAAGACATAACCAAACTCAGTGCATGGTGTAGCTACAGAGGGGAAGGGGGCAAAATTGGCCAAAAAAAAGGTTTTTAAAAAGACAGAAAGAGAGAAAGAAAGGAAGAGGGAAGAGGAAACATGAAAATAAGATGATCCGAACCCTATCCCACACCCGTCCTCTCATTCTTGTTTTCTCATCCAACGACTATTTCCTGTGCTCCCCCTACCACGACTCAAGGGCTCGCTCAATGCCTGGACCCATGCTGTAACCTGGGCCCTGTTTCATAAAACTTGTCATCAATGACAAGTTGCAATAACTGTTACGCTACTGAAATCCTTGCATCTGATTGGCTGAGAGCAGATTTGTCGGTAAAAATCACCAACAAGACACTTGATGAAACGCTCCCCTGAATTACCTCTTGCAATGTGGGAGTGTCCTGGACAAATTTCTTCCCTCTCACTCTCCGCTTGACAGTCAAATGCAGCATGGTATCGCCGTCCTTGTCTTTGACATTGACATCTGCTCCGTGGCTGACGAGAAGTTCGACGACCTCTGTGTACCCCTGCCAGGTGGCCACATGGAGTGGTGTGAAGTTACCATGGCGACCGGTGATGGTTGAAAGGTCACAGTTTGGCTATTTACAAAAAAAATGTTTAGAACTTATTAGTAATGTTGTGATTATACCTCTGTAATTTGGCGCACAATGCACACAATGTGTACACCATCTCCATTCTCCATCCTGGAGGGAGTATTCCTCAAATATAGTCACCAGCAGAGCATTGCTCTCTTTTCATTATCCACTTGTCACAGCTTTTGGTAATTATTCAAAATAAGTTTGTTTTTATTAATAATAACAGTGGGTTCTTGTATACGCACATGTCTGTCAGACTTGACACTCCTTGCGCTCGACAATTATTACCCTGGCTTTATTGCTGTTCTGAAGCACTCTAGTATTTCAAGAAATTAATTCCTACCAGGTTTTGTCTAGTGTCTACATGTATATCATTGCAGTGTCACAGGTGGAACACCATCCTAATTGTAATAATGGACACTAATAATATTTACTACTTTTGGAGAAAGAAAAGCTTTGCTTTCTTTATATTGAATGTCAAAATTAGCTCGTGATTTCTGGAGTTTCATGTGATGGAACACTGTTTGCATCAAAACGAAACTGGAAGAAGCAAACCCTGATTGAAACATTGGACTGAATTCTTAGTGATGACTTCTTGGCTTCTTGGTTTCAGAAAATGAGGATACCCACCATATCAATCAAGACACGCACAATTTCGATATGGTTATTAATGGCTGCAACATGAAGAGGTGTGTAACCATCGTCCTTCTGAATGGTAGAGAGAGATGGGTCCTTAGCAACCAACAACTTCACCACCCTAGCAACAAGAGAAATATGATTCACTTGAGAGTTTTATACAGACGGATTATTTGATTAGGTCCATCATAATTTGCCCAAAACACTGATCATGGCACACTAAAGACAATGAGAATCATGAACTTGGTAGAGCTTCATTTAGAAAGGGTTGTAAAAGATATGCTCTGGCAACAACTGCTCCATGTCAATTGTGTGCACTATAAACCAAATACTAATCTCTAACCCTGGACAAAACACTATACCGTAATGTCACCAATCGTGGAGGGGTTTGACAGTTTTGGATCAATAATTTTTTTTTTTAAATATCATGTTTGTTGAGGAATCATCAAACATTCAATGCCGAAAATGCATGTAAATAAAATCCACTTTAAATCATTGCATCTTGCTTCTACTGCGGCACTTCCGCAGGGCTTCTGCTGCTCCAGTGGTGATGCACCCTTCGTAAATGATATTGCGAAGGAAGGATCATAATCTAAGATCAATCACTCTGTTGTAAAAATATGCACTTCAGACAAGGCACGCTACGGAACCATACGCAGGAAGCTATCTGGCTATAGCATTGTCTTTGCAGGATTGCGCATGCGCACTAGTATAATGCGCTTGTCAGGCTGCCTACGTCATGATTTGCGTGTTGTAGGAATGGTGCTTCACAACTGGAGCATATGCATTCTGGGCAAGACAGTGAAGTTTGAACAAAGATAATTTATTTCCAAACTATTTTTCATGCAAAAAAATTGTCTGGCCAACATCCATGGAACTTGGCTCTGTTACATCGAAAACAGAAAATATGGTACAGATTATTTATTTTGTTTCAGTCTGCTAAAGAGGAAGTTCTTACAGTGTATTTTACAAAAAAATGTGCAGAACATAAAAAAGCCCGGTGGATAATTCTCTTTGGAAACGAACATTACCTGCCGCCAGCTTTGGGCGATTGGCAGCGAGCAAAATGCAGCGTAGTTGTTCCTTATTTATTTTGGTACAATATCTGGAAGCAAATTGCATCATTTCGCTCCGCAGAGACTAAGGCAATTGATAGAGGGCACTGCAGCAATGAAGCTGTATTACAAGGATGCGCCAGGACTGGTGACGCCATGGTACCTAACCCTAAGCCTAACCCTAAGCCTAAACCTAGCCTAAAACTTTATTGCAACCTTAACCCTAACCCTACATGTACGTGTATATCTTTGATGAAATAAAGCCCAGAGCAATTGCTACCGGAGCATATGTAAAACAAGTGAAAAGTAAAAGAAATGAAAGAAGGGTAGATGAGTAAAAAAATATGTATAAAAAACAAGAATAGTTAATTTCAGGATAACTAACCCCCTGTTCAGACTACCTAAATTCATTGTATGGCTATACGAGAATCATATAAAGCTATACGCTAAGTAATTATATTTTCAGTCTGACCATCGTATAAAGAAACGTATCCCGAAGCGCATGGTTGAGCATTGTTTCGAACTAATATTTGATAAAGAATCGGCAGCCTCTTGGAGTCTGATCATGGTATCTCACGAGAATCGTATAGCTGGGCAGGGCTTATCGTGCGTGTGAGGACTGATGTAACCAATCAGCTGTAATATCGTACGCACCAACGCTGTCCTTGACATAACCTCATACAAAACTTATGGTGTCAACTGACTTCCCCCAAAACCTGTTTCTTTATATCATGTTGTAGTCTGTACACTCCTTTCGCTAATCGTGATTCTCTATACATTTTTTATACGAGTCTCGTATACCTTTTCTCTAGTTTGAACAAGCTATAAGGTTCCTTGCTAGTTCTACATCATGAGAATCACTTACTCAAGGCAGTTCCGTTTGGCTGCATAATGAAGAGGAGTAAAGCCGTCATTGTTTCTCAGTCTGAGATCAGCAGACTTGTGTTGGATGAAAAGTTCCACCAGGGAGGTGGACTTTTGTTTGATAGCCAGGTGGATAGGCAGGTTGCCATCATTGTCCTGAGACCAAGGATGAAAAGATGAAAAAAAGGGTGAAAAAACAAATTCATTGAAAAGATTTATCATACTAAAAACCATCAAATTCTCTCTTACTGGTTGAGGTAAGTCTTTTAGGCTTTTTACACTTGCATAATTTTGCTTACCGGTAGTCCCGTACAATCGGTGGGGCTAAACAACGATTTAGCCCAACCGTATGGAACTAAGCTTAGCCCACTTTCTGTTCAAATTGCATTTTACCAAAGTGGGCTAACTCCACGATAGTACAGGATTATTTTAGCCCTGGTAAAAAGCAGGGTTAGCCTCACCTAAAGGTCAAAAGGTGGGGCTAAGCGCTTTGGCTAGGGAGATAGTAAAGGACTAAACTGCAAATGAGAAATGAAAAAAAAAAATAGTCCAGGGTTAAGGGTGCATGCATGTGTTTTACTTAAGCACGTAAATGGGCAATGGGCGATTATTTAAGCTTATTTTAGTACGCTTATCGAGCAATTTGTAAAGGTCATGCACTTTTCATTCTGACTATTCGTAAAGGTCACACACTTTCATTTCGCACGTACCCAAAATATTGTGACTCTATATGGACTGAAGAGATCAGCGAAACACAAAAGTACTATGTCTGTCAAGGTCACAAACCTTTTTCTTGGGTAACTAATGGGGAAAACTACTTTTTATCACGTGATTACCTACTGACCAATCAAACAGCAAGATTTTTAGTTAGTATGTGGAATATAATGCTTGTTATTAATTCCTACTGAAGTTAACCAGTTCAATACGGAAACAGGATTGCTCCTGTATTACATCTACAGGAATCAAAGAATTCAATAGTCAATGGATTAAGAATTTGGTTCGTGTACAGGAAATCGATTGTTGAGGCCTCTTAGCTGAAACCGCAAGCTTGTTGACCACATACCTAGCAAAATGTACCGGTAGTGGCACATACGTGTACATGTAGATCCATATCTTGGTCGCATCTGGCTAATAAGCAATCATTTTACATCTATCTGGGATCTACATTGTAGCTAGGCAGAGAACGCATTCACCAGAAGTAGCCATTCCGAAACTCAATCAGACACTGGGGGGTCAAGGGGTCTGAAGCCCCCTTTTTTTTTGTTCCTTGTCAGAGATTTTGGGGAATTGGACCCAAAGTCCTGAATCCACCCTTGGACAGTGGTGCCTGAATGAGGTTGTTTGTTTTTCCTTACAAATCATGTTTGTAAACAGTGAGGGAATTTACATTTTATGGAAAATGAAACAATAAAATTGAAATTGAAAACTAAAATTGAATATTGAAATTGAGAATTGGAATTGAAAATTGAAACTGAGAATTGAAAATTGAAAATGAAAATTGAAATTGAAAATCGAAAATAAAAATTGAAGATTGAACTTCAAATTCAAAATTGAATTTTAAAATTGAAGGTGAAAATTGAAATTGATTGAATTGCCTTATACCTGCACATTTACACTGCCATTATACTTCATGAGAACCTCAACACATGATCTATGATCACTGTGTGCACTGATATGCATGGGAGTCCGTCTACGTTTGTTGGACGTGTTGATATAAGCCTTTCGATTCAGCAAGAACTCTGCAACTGACGGATTGTTGCTGAGGGGAAACATTAAAAATGAAATATGATTATATGATGATGGATATATTATTTATCTTCATTTTATCAACGACACACATGTGTGCTATATAGCACAGCAAGTAACAACAATCTTCATAACAATAATAATGAATTGGCAACTGGCTGAAATGCTCCCTATATAAAGTGGAGTGGAGAATGTGCACCATAAGTGTCTAATCTGCGGATCCGATGACCAGTGTGATAATGCACTGTAAAATTGGGATTGGGATGGGGATACTGAATGTACTGCCCTTCAGCCTAGTATCACAAATGTACACCATTATGGTCTTCTACACTTACCCAATGACAGCAAATGAGAGAGCTGTGTCTCTGTCCTCATCTCCCTGTCCAGGAGAGTCCCTCGCACCCTTCACTCACCCCTTTCATCTTTATACCAGAAACACCACTACCACCAGTCTCCACACTCACACAATGACCGCTGCTGTTTAACCCTTAATCTACCCCCCCCCCCATGTACCAACCTCAGTGCCAAAGTGCTAATCCCTATTGTGCCAGCCACTATTCCCCCCTGTGCCAGGTTTAGTTTTTGAGTGCTTAACCCCTTCCATGCCACCAAATTTTTGAGCAATTGTCAAAAATGAACTTTCAAGAGTTAAACATTAACTTCCAATGACTTTTTTCTTGAGCAAACTGGGCAAAGATATATTGCATAGGTATATACATTATATTACAGACATAGGTTTCTGTGTGAGGAAGAATTTTCAAGCCATTCTGAGCCTGAACGGAATGTTCAACACACGGCATGGTAGGGGTTACGCGCGAACAAACAATGCGACTAAACATGTACATGGCACAGTTGCAGAGGCTACTATACAAGGTTGTGGCATGTGAGCACGGGCTAATGCACATGAACGCGGCACCGCCATGCAGATTAGTACACAAGGTTGTGGCATCGTATGGGTAAAAGGAGGCACACATGCACCTCACAGTAATGTTCCTCTCATCTTTCCAACCCGTTTTAACATCTCGACACCACACCACCGTCACCACCACCAGTTGCATAGCTAGCATGTGTCCTGGGGGCATTTCATCAAGTGTCTGGTCAGTGATTTTTACTGACAAATTTGCTCTTAACCAATCAGATGCAAGGATTTTAGTAGCTTCTAACAGTTATTGCAACTTATCACTGATGACAAGTTTTATGAAACAGGACCCAGATATTGAGGGGCACTGGCATCATTGGGGGCACCAATCTTAATACTCGGTGAATGAAATGCAAATTGCAAGGCTACTGATTAACTCTCACTATGCCAAAGGGTTTTAGCTCTCTTTAAAATTTTACCAAAATGTGATCAATGCTTACTTTTCAAATATTTGCACTTCATGAACCATCTATCTTTCATAAAATATTGAGTACAAAACTTGTAGGAAATTTATTACCATTTCTTATGATACCAAACATTATTACTTAATCCAACTTTATGCATAAGAATTATTGAAAATGACCTTTTGGGTTTCTTTTTTGTCCACCATTTTGGGGTTTCTCATTTGTTTACTATTGTTTAATGTTGAAATAAGGTAATATCTTTTTAAAAATCTGCAATTTTCTCAGAAAATTTCTATGGTAGCATATTACTATAATCGTATATTTAAAATGCTTGATTTATGCTCAAAATTTTGATATACATTGACCACCATATTCATGTACCTTTCCTGTGGTTGAGCAATTGGTGAATGAAAATGACGAGTCTATGTGTCACATAAATGTATATGTGACATCTATACTGAAAGAGTTAATGTGCAGGAGAAGGTCCTGTCATCTTCTTTTCTCATTCTTTTCCCTCTCCAATTCCTTTTCTCTATTTGTCTCTTTATTTATCTTTGGTTTCTTTTTTTCAACATTCACTTCGGGACACATGTCCACCGCCCCCCCCTTCATGAACTCCTTCTTGTAGCTATTCCACTGACTTAAAAATCACCAATCCTGCAAAACTCACCCAATGACAGCAAATGCAAGAGCAGTGTCCCCGTCTCCATCTTTCTGTTCAAGGGAGGCATGTGCGTCTACCAGGACCTGTACGATTGGTAGGGAACCCTCATGGCTTGCAACCTGAAGGGCTGTGCGTGTGCTGTAGGTTGCATTTGCCTATTGCAAGATGACATGGATAACGGACAGAGAAATATTTTCTTGAATTGCCTATTTTCACAAAAGATGTGCAGTGGTATATAGAATAAGATTAATTATTGCACAGCGTGCATTAGACTCCTCTGTCATAAAATCAAAGAAATTACCACTTTCTGATGAAGCAGTAAGCAGGTAGAGTATAAATACATGTATTTCATTACTGAAAAATTTTATGCATACCTGCTCTGGTTAAGGGGCTTTCACATATCCACTCCGGGGCCCGTACGTTTTGACATTTTGGCTAATTTCGTACAGTGCCCAGCCAGCTCCCTTACGGTTCCCACGGGCACCGGGACATTTCTCACCAGCCGTAGAGGCGCCGCGGTGCTGAGCTCGCTGCTCCCAATTCTCCCGGTGTTTTCATCTGACCGTTACGCCGTAGAAAGCCTGTAGAAGTCCGTGGTGGCACCCTCGGGGTCCCGGGCAATATGTACATCAAGCATCTGCCGTCTGGGGTCCGTTTGATGTGAAAATTGCATGTGCGGGCCCACTCATGGCGGCATCGAATCCATCCGTCTGGGTTTTCTTTCTTGCTGGACCCATGGCTTAAGACTATTGTACAACACATGAATTCCAGTAGCTGCTTTGTACATTTGAGAGGTCTTTAGCTCTCAAATGTACAACACATTTATAAAATACAGAGGCGCAGACATCAGAGGACGCAAACAGAGCACCGCATGGCACCCGGCTGGGTGCCGGCCAGGCGCCGTGAGGATCCCGGTCGGGTGCCGTGCAGTGCACCTGTTCATCGTACGGAGCCGGAAGCTTACCACTCAGCAGCCGGCCGGCACCCTTACGGTTTGTTGACGGGTGCCTTGGGATTACACTCTACCAATTTTCATTGGGTATGCCCAGGCGCTGTAGAATTTGTGACCACACACGCCGTAGAAATAAAAGTTGTAAGGAACCCATACGGTTTCTAAAATCCACGGCAAGCCGCCGGGTGGGGAAAATTGTACGGGCCCCGGTGGATTTGTGACCTAGGCTTTAAACAGCTAATGCCAAAAGCTTTATAAACACTACAGTATATTGGATTTACATACAATATGATCAGAGTATTAAAACAAAGGTACATCTGTTGTCCTATCTGCACATTGTGAATGGGGGACAGGTCATCTGGGGGCATGGCACATATTTGAGATTACCTCAAGCAATGATTTTTACCATGCCCCTAAAAACAGTAGAGCTGAGGAAGGACTACCGTATAATTATTTCCTGACAAATAGTCCTTTTACCAGTTAGGGTTCTATCACAAAAGGTTTTAACCATGCCCCTCAAAGCAGTTTATAATTGTATACTATTCTCTAATCCCAGAAAGACTATACTATAAATTTCCTGATAGATACATGTACATGTAGTCCTTTTACCAGTTTGGGGTTCTGCTTCAGGAGATCCTTGACCTTCTCTAGGTTTCCAGCAGCAGCAGCTTTAACCATCTGCTTGTCTTCATTGGTCGTTGTTTCCGAAACTCCAGCTTCCTTCAGCTTTTCTGCCAACTTCTCCACCCAGCGATGCATGGCCTCCTTGTCTGCTGGACCAGCAGGCTCAGGAATCGGTACCGGTTTGGATTGGACCTGCGGAGCTGGAAAGTGCGATATACATACTCGTACGTTAATATACTATTAATACATGGTTGGGAGTGCGTTGGTGCGATCTGGCTACACAAAGGTTTTTATCGTGGTGTACTATAGTATACTATAGTATACTATAGTATATGTGTTTGACACCACGATAAAAACCTGTGTGTTGCCAGATCGCACTAATGCACAAACTCACAACCACGTATTAATAGTTTTATAAAACGGGTCGTCAATATGATTATGATTATGAACCCCATAGAAACGCCAAGAGTCGCACAGTCATGGAGGCTGCCATTTGCTTTCATGGATGACTTCACAGAAGCAAAAAAAAATCATGCGCTTTTCAGTGCGCGCATGTAATCCCTGCGCTAAAATGACAATTAAACTACACGATTTCATTGCGTTTTAAATTTGCACGCACCAGAGGTACGCGTACGCGCAGCTCAGCCGTGGTTTAGAGCTTTTTTGCCGTATGTTATCACTTTTTTTTTGCACGGTCACATGGTGTTATTTGACCAATCAGGATGGTACATTCTTGAACCCGTTTTAATAATAGTGATTAATTCATTTGTATTTAGAAACATTCTATAGCTAAACTAATGTTTTCTTTTTGAATCAAAGATAATATGCATCCTTTGACAAGAAATTTAAATTAATAGGGAAAAAAAAAATTTCAAATTCCCCAAATTAACCTGTTCAAGTTCAAGTTAAATGGTATCCATAATTTCGAATAAAAAAAGTAAATCAAGGAAGCAATGCAATGTAAAAAATGGATGAATAGAAGGAGCAGCAATACAAATCATACAAATTGGATTAACAAAGGTCAGTTGACCTATCATAGGTCAATCCCCTAAAAAACAATGTCTCAATGTTAAAAAACTTCAGATACACACAATGGCAATTTTATATGTTTAATCAAATTAAATTCAAATTCTAATTTACTTCATTATAAAAATAAACAAAAAAATACATACAAATACATGTACAACAACCAAAAAAAGAGGCAAAAGAATGAGATAAGTCAGGGTAGAGTCTATGGAAAAGGGTTACAATATCAAATCATGTCCAATAGGTTAACCCTTAATCTGCCCCCATGTACCAACCCCAGTGCCACAGTGCTAATATAATTCCTATTGTGCAGGCCACTATATCCTCCATGTGCTGGGTTTAGTTTTGGGGTGCTTAAAGCGTGAACAACAATGCGACTAAACATGTACAATGTATGTGACACAGATCAGTACACAAAGTTGTGGCATCATATGGGCTAATAAAATTAAAGTGCCATCAAGAGAGATTGCATTTATTACATTTTTATTCAATGTCCCTGATCAGACCATTCGTCTTCAATTTCTCTCCAGTATACTTGGTAAAATGGGCATCAATAAAACATGAAGCAAATGTTGCAAGAGCAAATGTTGAATCTCCTATCATAAACATATCTCGTTTGTTTTATTTTTCATTTCATTAGTTCATTTGTTACAAAAGTATCTGGAGTGTATCAATAGCTGCAGGAAAAATTGATAAACAAAAGGAAATCTTTCTTACCATTTGTGATGATGTTTTCATAACCTTCATCACCTTTCTTCTCTTCGTCATCCCCCTCCTCCTTCTTAATCTCTGCCTTCTCCTCCTTCTTCACCTCCATCTTCTCCTCCATCTTCTCCTCCATCTTCTCCTCCTCTGCATCCTCATCATCTCCATCTTGTTTTGGGAGAAGTATCAGGGCAGCGTGATGGTATCTCAGAGTTTGACCTTTTACCTTCACCTTCACACTGCCATTGTCATCTTTTTTTTCCAGGACTCTACCTTCCAACCCTGCCTTTTTTCTCTGTATTAATAAGATGAAGTTGCTATTTAAAGTATCTACGGCCATGGAAAAATTTATTAAAACAAGAATGGTTACTGATAGTGTTATTTTTGTGGTAAGAAGGAAATAAAATATCATAAAAGCCAGGTATAATTGCTGGAATTTGGTATTCATTCAATGAAATACAAAGACAAATCATTTTTATAATTTTGTTTGCATATTATTACAGAAGCTTGGTCTAATATTTTTTTCCAGGGCTGTATATGTCTGTGTAAATTAACATCCAAATAATATTTATTTTTTTTACCATCTCAAAATTTGATTTCCTTTTGGGTTGAATGAATTCAATGGATTAAATGTATCCCCCCCCCCCCCTCGATTCATTTAGTTTTTCTTAAATTTACTTTCTTGATCCCAAGCCGACTCAAAAAGATGTAGGTTATTTCTTCTTCTTGCAAGTCTGGGATTTGTTACTAAATTAATTCCTAAAAAGGTGATGACCACTGTTTACCTATTCTGTTGCTTGTCAAAGAATTTTCGAATTGTGCCCCCCCCCCCCCCCCCCCCCCCCCCGCACCTTCACAGAATCTTGAATGTGCCCCAGCTTTGACTTACCATTTCAATGTCATCAGCTCTCCTCTCGTTATTTCGATGTAGATCTTGGATCATGTCAATGTTTGCACTGATTCGGACACGATCTCCAGCTTCATAGTCAACCACCTACCAATGAAATATATCAACATACAGTAAAGCAGCCAAAATTTTGATGAATAACACCATAGCTCAAAAAATGATTGTTCAAATAGTGCTTATTTTATTTAAAGTGTACCTTCACCTAAAATTTGTGTACAGCTACATGTAGAATGTATCAAATCAAATGTGAGCACTTATGGGTGCATCGACTAGCCTTATCACAAGTCGCTGTAATGTTTATTGGGAGTCAGTATTTCAACTTGCAATATCTCTTTATAGTAAATAGTGTATGTATAATACGCGCTGTGATTGGTTTGACTGGTTAGATTCGCATCACGTGACATGCAAAAATTCTGTTATAGTGCACTATAACAAAATTAGGCCCGGGCCTAATGCACAAAAACAGTTATAGATCTAAGGGTCTATTTACTATAACAATTAGTGTATGTTTTATTTACACACCATTACTGGACTATATACTAAATTATCCCTCGTGCAAGTGTATTTCACCTCGGCCTGCAGCTTCGATGACACAAAACTGCACTCGGGATAATTTAGTACTTGTCAAGCACATAATCCAGTATAGTGCATGATAGACCATGCACTATTTATATAATAGAATCACATTTGAAGCTCACATTTTGAATTTGGTATAGCAACTTTGAACCCCTAACATAAAGAGCAAACTATTTTGGGGTGACTGGTACACTTTAATGCACTTTTGATACTTTTTGAGACTTTTCAAAATAAGTTCCTTCCAAACAATGCTGAACAAACAAATGCACAACTTTAGCTTCAATCACAAACGTTTAAGTATTCATATTCACATATCGCAATGCTTGAAAATTTCCAGATAACTTACAGCTGACTTTTATCCAAGCTGGTTAGGAAGCCAGCTTGGCTAGTGTTTAATTCTATAGACACCCATGCAGTGTTTACTTTTTGGAGATTATAAATGATGGGTTTAAATACATGTACGGTAATACCCTAGCTGTACAAGTAAATCTGTAGCACTACCAAGAGTAGCATCAAAAAGATACTAATGTAAATATATCAATCATGCATCACATGTATGCAAATATTTCAGGATTCCCTATTGAAATATTTTTTGAATCACCTTCTTCAGGATAAATGGTGGCATCGTCCATTTTGTCTTGTCATCGTAAGCAACTTTAACCCAGCCTCGGTCGTCAACGGCCTCCACACCACAAGATCTTCCAATTTTCTGAGATTGAAAAATAATCAAAGGGGAAAAGGGATAAAGAATTAACCTTAAAAGGGCCGGAGGACATATAAATATTTTTTTAAAGGTCTGGAGGGGGTGGAATCCTGTTCACTATATCCATCGAGGAGTTTGATCTTGTTACGGCTATACAGAACAAAAATGCAGGGCAGGATCTAAATGTACATAAACATGGGAAAATGCACAAATACTGCCGTGTTTCAGGGGTATATACATGTACATGTACTTGCTGATAGGAACTGTGAACAAAAAAAGAGAAGGTTGAGTTCTGGGAGAAGTGAAAAATAATGTGTGACCTTTCTTATTATTTTTATGTCAGTTTGGAAGATTATCATAAAAGAAATGTCCCCTGAAAAGGATAGCTCTTCAAATGCCCTAATATTCGAAATATCATGACGAGAAAGAGCTGAAATGTTCGGGCCGAACGTTCATGCCACTTTTGTGTGCAGTCCCATATACTCACTTCTGTATGCAGTACATGTGCTTGGCTTTTCAGCGTGATTAGGTCAATTCTTATCAGTTTGATGATTCCAAAACCTCACAATATAAAACAATTCTTATGTAGACCTGATCAACCTTTCCCAAATTGCTTTGAGACAGTTTCTTTCACAATGTAATCGCATGACCAGTTTATCCTCAATGCGTATCAGCAATTTTGCACATATGAACAGGGGAGCGTTTCATCAAGCGTTTTGTTGGTGCTTTTTACCGACAAATTTGCTCTCAGCCAATCAGATGCAAGGATTTCAGTAGCTTATAACAGTTGTCAGTAAAAATCACTGACAAAACGCTTGATGAAACGCTCCCCTGGGCTTATGTACATATACAGCCTGTACCTCTATAAGACTGTTATCCCAATGTCCTCCTGTTTCCTCCTGATACATCTTGAGCATCTCCATATCCATGGCAACCATCACCTTTTCTCCCTTCTTCCACGTCTCTGTTTCTCCTGGAATCAAAGAAGATCGGGAAGGAGATATTATCAATATAAATGTGACAAGAATTCAAGTTCTCTTTTGAAAGTTCAAGTTCAATTTAAAAAAAAAGATAAATATGATAAAGTGATGTTCACCTTACACCGGATATGACGTTACAAATACTTGGCGAGATACCAGATGGTCTACCAAGAATTAACGTAGAAGTAGAAGACATGATGAGATTTGGAAACAATAATCAAGATATATAACAAATATCTTGGTACCACGGTGTGTGTTCCAGCTACAAGTAAATGCAGGTTCCACTTATCATTTCATTAATCCCTTCTATTACAGAATTACAATAATTTGTACAGAAATATAAAGCTTGACACTTGACACTCCATAAATCAGTAGGCTACATACAAAACCCTAGAGTTTAACCCTTTCGAGACAATTGACCACATTTTGTGGTTTGGCTCAACAATTTTGATTCAGCACCCTAAAAGAATATATACCAGATGCATGAGTAGAAAGAGCAAATATTGCTGCACATTTGTTGCATGACCATATTGCATTTGATGTCAGGAATTTTAAAAAGGAGAATAAGCTTCGAAATCCTTAAATTGGCAACACATGAAGAGGTTCAAATTCATTGTTTTTTATCCAAATTGTCAACTATTTAAACTTTTTGCCAAAGTTCCTAACCATGTATGTTGTTTTGGCACGCATTATATTTTATGAGAACCATATGTAGTATAATAAAAAAAAAACTGTTATTGTTGCCATTCTGAAAAATAAAGGGTTAAAATGCAAAAATGTTGTGTACCTATCAGAGGGAGATGATCTCCGTAGTAGTCTTGTCCTTCTGCAGGTTCAACAGCTTTGATTTCAACCTTTCCATCATGCCCCACTCGGTATTTGAACGAAGTGCCTTCCTTCCATTGGACAGTGGCAGCACTCTTTTTGAAGCATTCCGACCAATCGCAGATCTCCATCACTGTGCCTACACTCTTTCGCCCACCTGATAGGATGTGAAACACACAAAGTCTGTGTAAAATCAGGCAAATACCCAGTGACAGACTCATGGACCTTCTTATACAAAATATACCATTCTGAGCATTCACAAGTTTGACATTTTCAGTTCCTTATCCTTCTTTGCTCCTTACTCAGCTATCATACATTTTGTACAGAAAAAAATGGAATATTTAATTCATTTGCTGTCTTGAACATTCAGTATCAGCTCTGTTTCATTCTGTGTGAAATTATTTTCATGTCATAAACAGAACTCAATATTATCTTTGAGCCTAAATACGTGCAAGGTGTAAGGATCTTTACACTTACATGAAATTACTATGTAAATGTACCTCCATCCTCCCAATTTTGATAAAACATTTCATCATTTGTTAACACCAAGTATTTAAAAAATAATGCAGGGGGAGGGAGGCTTTCAGCATCAAGTATTTGGGGGTCTAACAAAATATTCACTGCACCTTTACTTAAGCATTAGTTCGGTTGGAATTGGTATGGTATTTTCTAGCAGGTTGAAATGATGCATCTGATCAAAGTGCACAGAAGCAGTATACTTTTTGATTCAACCACTGTATACATTTCAAGCCAAAAACCAACAAGGGGAGCTAAATTACCCACCATCTTGATCCCCTGCAGTCCAGTCCGGTCCTCTTGATACCTTGGCATCAACAAATATACCGTGGGAGGTAACACTCTTATATTCCTTTCTTGCTTTGACCGCAACCCTGGAATATCAGAAGGAAATATAAAGAAGGAAAGGAACTGATCAACATCAATGAAAATATTTCTGGAATAAAATAGAACTTGCGGGGTCAAAACCCTTGCCCCCTTCTCATATAGGTCTATTCTTTCTTTCCAATACACATACATGTAGAGGTAAAATGGCATCGACATAATTTCATTGTTATCATTTCTTATAATAGATAAAATTATATACCTTACTTTAAGAATCTTTCCTAATCCTGTCCTCTTATTGGTTGAAAGATAGGTCGTGTTTTTAACCATGCCCGCAAAAATGAACTATGCCCACGGGCATACTTAAACTTTGCTGCGATCCCCATTGGTTTACGTGTAAAAAATTACTTTGTGCGAGCGCGGATACCATAATCGCAGTGCAATTTGGTTGCTAAATTTATTTTACTTGCGACAAAGACCGGCAATCTATCTCGATTTAGGTATCTCTGTTTTTTTAGTTTATTAACAGTTTAATGATGATTTTTAAATGTGAGAACCCCATGACTGCTAAGTCGCACATGTATTCTTTGACTCCTACCTGGCTTTGTTCGGTATATAAAAGACATATTGACTGCTTCAATATTCGAGGCACAGTTGTTTCTATAGGCTCTCGGGGACTTTACATCCTGCTGATGACCCCGAGGCTCGCCAAGGGGTCATAGCAGGATGTAAGGTCCCCTCAAGCCTATAGAAACAACTGTGCCTCTCATAGGAATCAATATATCTATACTATTCAATAAATCTGCCTTTTATCAAAATTCATTGAATAATGCATGCAATGAAGCAATATAAAATACAAAGCCCATGGGAGATTTCATTAATTCAGTTTTTTTAAATTGACAGAAGAGGCTATTAAATGCAGATTTCTATAAAACATACATCAGCTTATGTAATGTCCATCAATTAGAAAAGGATAAAATATAATATTCATGTTAGTAAACGAAGAAGCTTGATGGGAGGAATTTTAATTTGTAAACAAATTTTTAGGCATTTTACTCCCAGTGTTAAAGACAGATCATTACAGATCGAGCATACGATCTTTAACACTGGGAGTAAAATGCCTAAAATGCCTAAAAATTTGTTTACAAATATTCATGTTATTCATACTGAGTGACCTGGGGTGGTATTCTGAGATTTATTTTATCTTGATTTTAGTAAAAAGATTTAAATTTTAAATTGCACCATTTCATTGGTGTTTGCACAGATGAATTCCGTGTACACAGCCACTTTTGCGCAGTCATTAACAAATGGTGCGCCATAAGCGTACATTTTGTTATGACAATTAAAATTATTTCACTAAAATCAAGATAAAATAAAGATAAAATAAATCCCAGAATACCACCCCAGGTCACTCAGTATGAATAACATGAATATTATATTTTTTCCTTTTCTAATTGATGGACGATCTCTTTCATCAAGAATTTAATAAACATTTAAATATTTTATTTAAATATTTTAATTCCCAATACTGAGAGCTGAAATTAACTTAAGAGGTGATATCTTTTGAAAATCACTTCACTCTGGTACTGTACAATATTGGAAAGTGCAATAAAGAAAGTGTTATAAAGAAGCAACCTCCTACCCAGGATCATGCGGCCCATCTATCCGTAGAAACTCATGCTCTGTCTCGTGAGAGTCGGACATGTAGCATTCTGTACAGAGGTTGCAGTGTATGCATACAGTACACCTCCAACGGATTCCAGCAATCTCATCAGAGGCGCATCCCACGCACCGAACAAACTTGTGGAGTACACCTTCAAAGAAAATTAAATTGATAAGAATTAGGGTAATTTATGACAGGCAAAGTATTATCCCTTTCATGACAGGAATTATTCCAGGGCTAAATTGATCACATTCTGTTCTTTAAATTGGCAACAATATTTTTCTTTTAATGCTAGCACATGGTTCTAATAAAATGTAATATCTTTGAAGACAATATGAATGGTTAGCAACTTTGTCAAAAAATTGAAAAATGGCTAATTTTGATTAAAAGGACATTGATTTTGAACCTCTCAATGTCTTGCCAATTTAAGGATGTTAAAGCTTATTCTCCTCTTAAAAATTCCTGGCAAATGCAATATGGTCATTCAACAAAAAGTGGACAGTATTTGCAGAAATTTTTGCTCTTTCTACTCATGCATCTGGTATATTTTAGAGCTCTGCATCAAAACTTACCGAACCAAACCACTAAATGTGGTCAATTGTTTCAGAAGGGTTATGAAGGTGGGGGCATCTCCTTGAAAGACACTGATTCGATACACATGTACATTTAACTTCACTTTAAGGAGGCACAATCCAACAACTGAATCATAGATTACTTTCTGATGCTAGAACATCACTTATTCTCAATACGAATAATTATTGGCTATTGGATGACCTTGGGATTAATACAAGGAAACAAGATATGCCAATATATTGGACTTGTCGTATTGTTTGCATATTGAGTCCTCCCTCTTTTCCGTCTTTTTTTTTGCCACTATTCGATGGTGGGGGGTCAGGGTATGTGCCCCCCTGTACTTATGTAGTTACGCCACTGCGCTTACTAGTACCAAAGGCCTTACCCACAGTTGAATTATCGAACATCCTGAGGTCATACTTCTGCTCGTATCCGACCCGATAGTTGCCTTTCTTGCCGACGTCCCATGTGACCTTCACCGCCCTCGGTGCTTCATCACCGTTGTCATTGTCTGGATCGTTCTGGATGACAGCCGTGATCGTGCCAAGATGACTCGCCCCTCCATCTTGTTCACCCCATCTCCAGTCGGGTCCACGTATCACACGTGTTCCAATGACACGTGACATCCTTCAGGCATAGAGCAGCCTTGTGTCAAGCTGGGTGAGTATGGCATATAACACAACTTTAAAAAAAAAATTAAGAGAGCTCATGAGTAGGTTTGAGAGAAACTTGACAAATAGTAAAGTTATGAATTTGTTCAGTGACCAAGAACCTTCGTTGCCCTATCATCTTTTGCTAAACTGAGGAAACACAAATTGGCAAATACTTTATAGATCTCTTATTTTGGGCTACATGAGGTCAATTTTTAATCTTATTCCTATTTATTTCATGAAAATCAGTTTCAAATATAAGCAACTGAATATACATGTATGTAGATTAGTCCCTAATAGTAATAGACCTGTTCGTCCATGTAATCTCAGTCGGTGAAAACTAACCCGGAAAACCAGGGATTTTTTACCTCGTTATACATGTTATAAGTTAAATATTTGTAGGATGGCCTGAGCGGGTGGCAAGGGCGTGGTTCTAACTTACAGAGACACATAGTAACTACAACCTCACTCGATGATTGCCTGAGGAGAACTGCCCTTGGTTTTCCAACTCTAAACCTCAGGGGTTTATTTTGCATGTAGATATTTACATATTTATTTGTATAATAAAAGGAAATAATGAATACTCAACTAGCAGAATAAAGCAAACTAATGAATATACATACAACCATAAATAAGCTCTGCATGAGGGAACAAAAGACATGGATGGTGGAGAATGTTAAAAGGCATGTAAAGCTGATGGAAGAAAAGGAGGGAATTTTGATGACTAACAAAGGAATGAAAAGAGTTGAGAGAGGATGATCAAGCATAGTGATGTGCACCAATTTATAAATGTAAATTACTAGGTCTGTTCACACTACAGCTCTACAATATGTAATCAACAAATTATGGAAGGAAAACTGGGGGTAATTTTGAGAGCACTGAAAAGGTAAGCTATAAAGAGTCTTAAATTCAAGAAGATGGGAAATATCCTACAAATAACATGGGGGAGGTTCAAAGATTGTAGACATTGAAAACATGGATAAACTTGTATGTGTATGATGAGTGCATTTCCTGAATTTCTTGTTTAGCTGGCCACCAAAGTCAAGAAGAGGGAATTTCCCATTATCCTAGCATGGCCAGGGCCCTGGTACATAAGTGAGATTTTCATTTTCATTTTCGGTGTCCAATTGCCACAGATTATTATACTATAAGTGGCCAAAGTCATTATTATGCCCAGCCACCATTAAATCCACCTGACCAAGTGAATATTTAGTCAAGTTTCTTGTGTTTTTATTATTGAAATTTTGATCATTTTCAACGGAATAAACGCTATTGTTAATTCATAACTGAAAAAAATATCAGTCAAGAAGAGCGGGATTCGAACCAGCAACATTGTAGAATGTGCGGTGTAGTATAAGGATACTTCGACCATGCAGATTTCTTTACCACTAGACCATATGAGCAGTTGATGGTACAGTTCGTTGCTCTTAAGGCTTTATACCTCCACTCTATAGAAATTCAAATTCAATAAAGACAATACCTCTTTTCTGCTCACTGTTTTTTCGATATCTTAGGTAGGATTTTTGCCAATTTGAGGATTACTGGGCATATTTAGCTATTATAGCCCTATAACTTTTATAAGTCATATATGTAGGCTCTATTTACCTGATCACTTGCTGTCGGTCCCTTTACTACTAGGCCTACAAGTGAGCTAGGATAGGGCGGGCGCTCGATGGGCTACACTACTCGATATGAACGCCGACTCACGAGTGTAGAACAGCGTATTAATTATGCTGGAATTGGAAAAAGAACGGAGACGAGGTCTCGACTCTAAGACGACAAGTCCGACAAGAATTAAAACCATGCAGTTGTTACCATATAATATATACTAGTAGTAGTGCATGTAGTCCGTTTATAAACGCATGATATACAGTAAAAGATTCCAAACTTTGAGTCATTGATGTCACGTTGTCAAAATTTCACTCACAGCTAGCAGCAAACTACTTGCAAACCTGTATCAGTAGCCAATACATAGAGTAGTAGAGTCGTACCGTACATAAATACATGTACATGTATGTAAAATGATCGCGGAGTGCGCGCTCATAGCGGGCCGGGCCGGCCGGGAATTCCCCAATTTCTTATGACGTCATCCGGCTTGGGAATTTCCCGAAAGCCAGCCCCTGCTCGTGTTCGACTACATATCGGCCTGCCTGTACCCTCATCTCTCTCTCTCTCTCTCTCTGTGATATCAATGGCTTATCTAGGAGTCTGGCCGGTGGAGCGAAGTCCCCAAAACAATCCCTGCAAAGCAAACACTGAAAAAAGTAGGCTTAAATAATGTTCTCATGTTATCTTATAAACAGGGCCAAACAGTATCGAAATTTGCCAGGAGACGAGGGATAGACGGGGTACACGAACACAAATCTGCAAGCTCGGAGGAACGACCCACACCCCCCCCCCCCCCCCAGATCTGCCAGTTTAAATGTACCTGGGTATCATTAATTCTCACAGGGTTTCGCTCGAAGGGGCAATGTCAATAATATCTGATAAGAATTGTGTTGATTCATAAGTAAATAAGTTCCTGCAATTTCTATTTTGAATAAACAATATTTTAAAACAAACACCAACAGTAAACATGAAATCATAATAGGGTTATATTCCCTTGTATAATCAAGAATACTTATCCTCATGTAAATCTTTTATCAGAATATATGTCTCCTTTTCTCTTGGTACGAGGGGTTCAGGTTCAGGTTCAGGTTCGCTTTATTTTCGTATTTCACATTGCACATTTCCTTTTTTTTTATCATTATTGTCAGTTTTTGTTTACACGAAATAACAATGATAAGAATATTAAATACAGGGTGTTTTCAATAAACGTAAGTACATAAAATATATTACATCACGTTGGTTTGCTTGTCGTTACTTGTAAAATAATGACTAACAAAATTGGAAATGAGGATATAAAGGAGCCTAAGGTTGAAACAAAGTTTGTTGGTTGTAGGCTCCAGAGAATAATACAATATAAGTCTTGTGAGAATGAACAAGAAACAGCTGAAGAAAATTGTAAAGGGAAAGGATTATCTTACAAAAATAGTTTCTTATGAAAACTTTCAATATTTCTCCATTGTCAATATGTCCAAGTCCCCTCTACCACGAAACTCTCTCTCTCTCTCTCTCTCTCTCTCCCTCTCTCTCTACTGCTCACTTCGATGTACTTAAAACCCCCCTCTCTCTCTCTCTCTCTCTCTCTCTCTCTCAAAGGCCACCTTTCAGCCAGAAGTCTTTAATTTCGCTTCCCAAACTTTTCCAGTGACAATGTCCCTCTCTTTAGACTTTCCCTTTAAATTGAATATTGCTCGATATCACGAAGATTTTTTCCCCCTTTTTTTTGTAAGTACATGAATATCTTCATTGGTAATGGAGTTCGTGATGACATCATAATTGAAAAAAAGCAAAAAGGATGAGTATCGAATTGAGTGTAGAAGACAACCCATCATGTTCCATGAACCATGATCATGGTAATGGGTTAAGTTCGATTGCTTCAGGCTCAAACGATTTATCCACTACACCACGGCTCACCCCGACATAACCCGAGATAATTACTCTATATATTACACACTGAAATATTGCACCATCAAAACACTGTTCAAACTCTAGAGTCCAGTGATCAAATATAACGCAATCACTATTCAATTCGTTGCCAGAGAGGGCCACACACCAATTTTTTTCACGATTCTCTAGTTTAGATAATCAAAAGGAGACTTGTCATGGGAAGGGGCTTTGTCAATAATATCTACTAAGAATTGTTTTGATTTGTAAGACGTTTACAGCACATTTTATTTAAGTAATCAACATTCAACAGTAAAAATGAAAACGTAGCTGTCCTAACTCTTTACTGATATTCCTTGTATGATCAAGAATCCTTATCATTATTTGAATAATTCCTTTATCCTTTATCAAGAGATTTATAGGTCAAATTCTCTCCAGGCATATTTCGAGGATGTAGACGGTGAAGGAAATGACTATTTTCTTGAAAGTCGTTTCTTTTGAAAAAGTTCAGTATTGTCAATTTTCTATCACGTTTTCTTTCTCTCTCTCTCTCTCTCTCTCTCTCTCTCTCTCTCTTCCTCCATCTGTAGCTCTCTGTCCCAAAGACTCTCATTGATATAGACTTTTTCTTGACAAATTTGTGGCTGAATATCGTAAAGAAATGTGTCTTTATCCTTTTTTAAGTAGGCCTTTATATATAACTTCATTCCTAAAAGTGATTTCTTAATTTTAAAAAATGAATTAAACAATAAACAAAAAGGATGAGTGTCGAATTCAGCATAGCAGACAACCCACCATTTGTCATGGTGTTGGGTTTAAAGTCCGGTTGCTTCAGGCTCAAACGATATCCACTACACCACGGCTCACCCCGACAGAACTCGAGGTAATTTCAGTATTTATCGCAAACTCTGAGACATTGCACCATAAAATAAGATGCAATTACTATTCAACTCATTGACAGAGAGGGCGACGTATAAAAAGTTGATTTGGAGGAAACATTAAGAGAAAGGAACACATATCAAAGACATGTTTTTTTCATTCACCATTTTGCAGACGGCTACGAGCCGTTATCTTTCTCTCCAAATTTACTAAAACGTTAAAAGACGTCGAACTAATTTTCGGCGCCTAAAAAAGGTACTACGAGCATAAGCTACGCGCCGTTATCTTTCTCTCCAATTTCCTAATTGGTCAAAGCTTTCGCATTTCGCGCGGGAGGGGGGAAACTCCCCTCCCTGTACACATCCCCTCGGGCAATAATAATTAGCAATAATTTCGCACGTTTAGCGTGCTCACCCCCCCCCCCCCCCCCACCCCCACCCCCGTAAATTTAAATCCTAGCTTATACGCGGTTGCCATTACCTGGCAGATGATTAAAGAGGAAACATGTTGAGGGAAAGAGCTATGTCAAGAATATACACCCAATATGAGTAGTAATATTATTGTCTGGATTCATAAGATGCTCTCTTTGAATGAGCAATATTATAAAATTAACACTCAGACAATACAAATTAAACGCAGTTGTCATAATTCCAGTTATATCAACACTACGTATATCCCATGTATAATGATAATAAAAAAAATTATTCTCATTGACTATCAGGAGATATTTCTCAATCTCTTTAGGCATCGAAGATATACGGGGAGGGGAAGGACCGAACTGGTACGTTATCTTTAAATTCATTTATTTCGTTTGGAAACCTTTAGTATTTCTCTTTTTGTCAATTTTATTCGTCTCAGTCCCTGCTATCAAGAACTTTCTCTTTCTTTCTCCCTCTCTTTCTCTTTTTTCTTTCTCTCTCTCTCTCTCTCTCTCTCTCTCTCCCTCTTCCTCCCTCTTAAATCCCTCTGTCTCAAAGCATGGACCTTCGTTGGTAGGTCCATGCTCAAAGGCAATCTTTGATCCCCCAGATGTCTTTGATTTCACTTCTTCAACTATTTCGAATTACTATTACACCTCTTACTCTTTCCATCACAAGTTTTATGAATAGATGTTGTGAAGAATTTGTTTTCTTCCATTTCTTAATTCCAAAATTTTCGTTATCAGCATAATTTAAAAACAATAAAGAAAAAGGATGAGTGTCGAATTCAGCATAGCAGACAACCCACCATTTGTCATGGTGTTGGGTTTAAAGTCCGGTTGCTTCAGGCTCAAACGATATCCACTACACCACGGCTCATCCCGACAGAACTCGAGGTAATTTCAGCATTTATCTCACACTCTGAAATATTGCACCATCAAAATGGTGCAATCATTATTCGATTCATTACCAGTAGAGGGCGACAGATCGTCAGGAATTATGATCTGCGGGACTATCACGAACGAAGAACTGCCATGCATGCTTTACTTTATTGTTCAGTGTTGTCATCATTTGCGTATATATTATAGGCCTCCGGAAACATTCTAAAATTTATTTTCCTATATTTAACTAATTAATATTTTGTTGTTACTTTTCAGGCTCTCATCATATCAGGCGGGTCCAGGCAAGGTGCCCGAATGGGCGACGGTGCCCCCTTCCCCTTTGATGTTTTAAGAATAAATCTTTAAAAGAAATTATCTGTGTGTGTGGCTAAAAATATAGGCCTACTGGGCAAATAAAAAAAAAATCCCGCGTCCTCTTGTTTTGAGTTAAAACATGGCATCTTTGGAAAGACTCCTAGAATAATATAACCGGGGGACGTCGAACTAACTTTCGGCGCCGAAAAAAAGGTGCTACGAGCATAGGCTACGCGCCGTTATCTTTCCCTCAAATTTCCTAATTTGTCAAAGCTTTCGCCCTTCGCGCGGGAGGGGGGAAACTCCCCCTCCTTGTACACATCCCCTGGGGAGCACTCTAAGCGTGCTCATTAGCAATAATTTCGCACGCTTAGTGGGCTCACACCCTCCCCCCCCCCCCCCGTAAATTTACATCCTAGCTTATACGCGGTTGCCATTATTAGTAGTAATATTATTGTCTGGATTCATAAGATGCTTACTGCAATTTCTAATTGAATGAGCAATATTATAAAATTAACACTCAGACAATATACAAATTAAACGCAGTTGTCATAATTCCAGTTATATCAACGCTACGTATATTCCATTTATAATGATAATAAAAAATTATTCTCATTGACTGTTATTTCCCAAACTCTTTAGGCATATGATATATACTGGGAGGGGAAGGACCGAAATGGTACGTTATCTTTAAATTCGTTAATTTCATTTCGAAACTTTTAGTATTTCTCTTTTGTCAATTTTATTCGCCTCAGTCCCCTCTATCAAGAACTCTCTCTCTCTCTCTCTCTCTATTTCTTTCTCGAGATTCTCTCTCTCTCTTTCTCTCTTCCTCCATCTCTAGTTCCCTCTCTCTCAAAGGCCATCTTTCAAGCAGAAGTCTTTAATTTCGCTTCCCAGACTTTTCCAGCATTTCAGTGACAATGTCCCACTCTTTAGTCTTTCCCTGTATGTATGGCTACATTATAACAAAGAATGTACATGAATATCTTCATTGGTAATGGAGTTCGTGATGACATCATAATTGAAAAAAAAGCAAAAAGGATGAGTATCGAATTGAGTGTAGAAGACAACCCATCATGTTCCATGAACCATGATCATGGTATATGGGTTAAGTTCGATTGCTTCAGGCTCAAACGATTTATCCACTACACCACGGCTCACCCCGACATAACTCGAGATAATTTCTCTATTTATTACACACTCTGAAATATACTGTTCAAACTATAGAGCCCAGTGATCAAATATAACGCAATCACTATTCAATTCTATCTACTAAGAATCGGTTTGGTTCGTAAGACGTTTGCAGCAAATTGTATTTAAGTAATCAACATTCAACGGTAAAAATGAAAACGTAGCTGTCCTAACTCTTTACTGATATTCCTTGTATGATCAAGAATCCTTATCATTATTTGAATAATTCTTTTATCCTTTATCAAGAGATATGTAGGTCAAATTCTCTCCAGGCATATTTCGAGGATGTATATAGACGGGGAAGGAAATGACTATTTTCTTGAAAGTCGTTTCTTTTGAAAAGGTTCAGTATTGTCAATTTTTCTATCACGTTTTCTCTCTCTCCCTCTCTCTCTCTCTCTCTATCTCTCTATCTATCCTCTGTCTCTCTTCCTCCATCTCTAGCTATCTGTCTCAAAGGCTCTCCTTGATAGACCTTTTACTTATTGACAAATTTGTGGAATTAAACATCGTAAAGAAATGTGTTTTTATCCTTTTTGAAGTAGGCCTACATAACTTCATTCCTAAAAGTGATTGTAATGTCTTAATTTAAAAAAAAATGAATTAAACAAAACAAAAAGGATGAGTGTCGAATTCAGCATAGCAGACAACCCACCATTTATCATGGTGTTGGGTTTAAAGTCCGGTTGCTTCAGGCTCAAACGATATCCACTACACCACGGCTCATCCCGACAGAACTCGGGGTAATTTCAGTATTAATCGGACACTCTGAAATATTGCACCATCAATTTTGATGCAATCATTATTCAACTCATTGACAGAGAGGGCGACGTATAAAAAAGTGCATTTGGAGGAAACATTAAGAGAGAGGAAAACATGTCAAAGACATGTTCTTTTATTTCACCATTCTCCGGACGCGTAGCAAGGGGGAATAGTGGGGGCGGTCGCCCCCCCCCCCCCCAACGAAAAAGGGAGAGCGAAAAGCGGGGGCAGAGAAAAAAAACCACCTAAAAAAGTGCTATACGAGCCGTTATCTTTCTCTCCAAATTTGCTAAAACGTTAAAGTTTTCGCGCTTCTCGCGGGAAGAGGACCCCCCCCCCCCCCCCCCCTCTGCTTCCTGCGCTTACCCATATTACACACAGCGCAGTATTGCGTTCACATTACTGAAAAGCTGTCAGGACGTCGAACTAACTTTCGGTGCCTAAAAGGTGCTACGAGAGTAGGCTACGCGCCGTTATGTTTCCCTCAAATTTCCTAATTGGTCAAAGCTTTCGCCCTTCGCGCGGGAGGGGGAAACTCCCCCTCGATGTACACATCCCCTGGGGAGCACGCTTAGCGTGCTCACACCACCCCCACCCCCACCCCCCCCCCCCTTTAAATTTAAATCCTAGCTTATACGCGGTTGCCATTACCTGGCAGATGATTAAAGAGGAAACATGTTGAGGGAAGGATCTATATGTGAAGAATGTACACCCAATATTAGTAGTAATATTATTGTCTGGATTCATAAGATGCTTACTGTAATTTCTAATTGAATGAGCAATATTATAAAATTAACACTCAGACAATATACAAATTAAACGCAGTTGTCATAATTCCAGTTATATCAACGCTACGTATATTCCATTTATAATGATAATAAAAAATTATTCTCATTGACTGTTATTTCCCAAACTCTTTAGGCATATGATATATACTGGGAGGGGAAGGACCGAAATGGTACGTTATCTTTAAATTCGTTAATTTCATTTCGAAACTTTTAGTATTTCTCTTTTGTCAATTTTATTCGCCTCAGTCCCCTCTATCAAGAACTCTCTCTCTCTCTCTCTCTCTCTCTCTCTCTCTCTTTCTTTCTCGAGATTCTCTCTCTCTCTTTCTCTCTTCCTCCATCTCTAGTTCCCTCTCTCTCAAAGGCCATCTTTCAAGCAGAAGTCTTTAATTTCGCTTCCCAGACTTTTCCAGCATTTCAGTGACAATGTCCCACTCTTTAGTCTTTCCCTGTATGTATGGCTACATTATAACAAAGAATGTACATGAATATCTTCATTGGTAATGGAGTTCGTGATGACATCATAATTGAAAAAAAAGCAAAAAGGATGAGTATCGAATTGAGTGTAGAAGACAACCCATCATGTTCCATGAACCATGATCATGGTATATGGGTTAAGTTCGATTGCTTCAGGCTCAAACGATTTATCCACTACACCACGGCTCACCCCGACATAACTCGAGATAATTTCTCTATTTATTACACACTCTGAAATATACTGTTCAAACTATAGAGCCCAGTGATCAAATATAACGCAATCACTATTCAATTCTATCTACTAAGAATCGGTTTGGTTCGTAAGACGTTTGCAGCAAATTGTATTTAAGTAATCAACATTCAACGGTAAAAATGAAAACGTAGCTGTCCTAACTCTTTACTGATATTCCTTGTATGATCAAGAATCCTTATCATTATTTGAATAATTCTTTTATCCTTTATCAAGAGATATGTAGGTCAAATTCTCTCCAGGCATATTTCGAGGATGTATATAGACGGGGAAGGAAATGACTATTTTCTTGAAAGTCGTTTCTTTTGAAAAGGTTCAGTATTGTCAATTTTTCTATCACGTTTTCTCTCTCTCCCTCTCTCTCTCTCTCTCTATCTCTCTATCTATCCTCTGTCTCTCTTCCTCCATCTCTAGCTATCTGTCTCAAAGGCTCTCCTTGATAGACCTTTTACTTATTGACAAATTTGTGGAATTAAACATCGTAAAGAAATGTGTTTTTATCCTTTTTGAAGTAGGCCTACATAACTTCATTCCTAAAAGTGATTGTAATGTCTTAATTTAAAAAAAAATGAATTAAATAAAAACAAAAAGGATGAGTGTCGAATTCAGCATAGCAGACAACCCACCATTTATCATGGTGTTGGGTTTAAAGTCCGGTTGCTTCAGGCTCAAACGATATCCACTACACCACGGCTCATCCCGACAGAACTCGGGGTAATTTCAGTATTAATCGGACACTCTGAAATATTGCACCATCAATTTTGATGCAATCATTATTCAACTCATTGACAGAGAGGGCGACGTATAAAAAAGTGCATTTGGAGGAAACATTAAGAGAGAGGAAAACATGTCAAAGACATGTTCTTTTATTTCACCATTCTCCGGACGCGTAGCAAGGGGGAGTAGTGGGGGCGGTCGCCCCCCCCCCCCCCCCCAACGAAAAAGGGAGAGCGAAAAAGCGGGGGGCAGAGAAAAAAACCACCTAAAAAAGTGCTATACGAGCCGTTATCTTTCTCTCCAAATTTGCTAAAACGTTAAAGTTTTCGCGCTTCTCGCGGGAAGAGGACCCCCCCCCCCTCTGCTTCCTGCGCTTACCCATATTACACACAGCGCAGTATTGCGTTCACATTACTGAAAAGCTGTCAGGACGTCGAACTAACTTTCGGCGCCTAAAAAAGGTGCTACGAGAGTAGGCTACGCGCCGTTATGTTTCCCTCAAATTTCCTAATTGGTCAAAGCTTTCGCCCTTCGCGCGGGAGGGGGAAACTCCCCCTCGATGTACACATCCCCTGGGGAGCACGCTTAGCGTGCTCACACCACCCCCACCCCCACCCCCCCCCCCTTTAAATTTAAATCCTAGCTTATACGCGGTTGCCATTACCTGGCAGATGATTAAAGAGGAAACATGTTGAGGGAAGGATCTATATGTGAAGAATGTACACCCAATATTAGTAGTAATATTATTGTCTGGATTCATAAGATGCTTACTGTAATTTCTAATTGGATGAGCAATATTATAAAATTAACACTCAGACAATACAAATTAAACGCAGATGTCATAATTCCAGTTATATCAAAGCTACGTATATTCCATGTATAATGATAATAAAAAAATTATTCTCATTGACTATCAGGAGATATTTCTCAATCTCTTTAAGCATTGAAGATATACGGGGAGGGGAAGGACCGAACTGGTACGTTATCTTTAAATTCGTTTATTTCGTTTGGAAACTTTTAATACGTGTATTTCTCTTTTGTCAATTTTATTCGTCTCAGTCCTCTCTATCAAGAACTTTCTCTTTCTTTCTCCCTCTCTTTCTCTTTTTTCTTTCTCTCTCTCTCTCTCTTAAAGGCCACCTTTCAGCCAGAAGTCTTTAATTTCGCTTCACAGACTTTTCCAGTGACAATGTCCCTCTCTTTAGACTTTCCCTTCAAATTATATATATAGCTACATATCACGAAGATTTTTTTTTTGTTTTGTTTTGTAAGTACATGTACATGAATGTATTCATTGGTAATGGAGTTCGTGATGACATAATTGAAAAAAACACCAAACGGATGAGTATCGAATTGAGTGTAGAAGACAACCCATCATGTTCCATGAACCATGATCATGGTAATGGGTTAAGTTCGATTGCTTCAGGCTCAAACGATTTATCCACTACACCACGGCTCACCCCGACATAACTCGAGATAATTTCTCTATTTATTACACACTCTGAAATATTGCACCATCAAATACACTGTTCAAACTCTAGAGTCCAGTGATCAAATATAACGCAATCACTATTCAATTCGTTGCCAGAGAGGGCCACACACCAATTTTTTTCACGATTCTCTAGTTTAGATAATCAAAAGGAAACTTGTCATGGGAAGGGGCTTTGTCAATAATATCTACTAAGAATTGTTTTGATTCGTAAGACGTTTACAGCATTTTCTATTTAAGTAATCAATATTCAACAGTAAAAATGAAAACGTAGCTGTCCTAACTCTTTACTGATATTCCTTGTATGATCAAGAATCCTTATCATTATTTGAATAATTCCTTTATCCTTTATCAAGAGATTTATAGGTCAAATTCTCTCCAGGCATATTTCGAGGAGGTAGACGGTGAAGGAAATGACTATTTTCTTGAAAGTCGTTTCTTTTGAAAAGGTTCAGCATTGTCAATTTTTTTATCACGTTTTCTCTCTCTCTCTCTCTCTCTCTCTCTCTATCTCTCCATCTCTCGCTATCTGTCTCAAAGGCTCTCCTTGATAGACTTTTTACTTATTGACAAATTTGTGGCTAAACATCGTAAAGAAATGTGTTTTTATCCTTTTTGAAGTAGGCCTACATAACTTCATTCCTAAAAGTGATTGTAATGTCTTAATTTAAAAAAAAATGAATTAAATAAAAACAAAAAGGATGAGTGTCGAATTCAGCATAGCAGACAACCCACCATTTATCATGGTGTTGGGTTTAAAGTCCGGTTGCTTCAGGCTCAAACGATATCCACTACACCACGGCTCATCCCGACAGAACTCGGGGTAATTTCATCATTTATCGCACACTCTGAAATATTGCACCATCAAAATGGTGCAATCATTATTCAACTCATTGACAGAGAGGGCGACGTATAAAAAAGTTGATTTGGATGAAACATTAAGAGAAAGGAACACATGTTAAAGACATGTTCTTTTATCTCACCATTCTCCAGACGCGTAGCCAGGGGGAGTAGGGGGAGTCGCCCCCCCCCCAACAAAAAAGGGGGAGCGAAAAAGCGGGGGGGGGGGGGCAGAGAAAAAAACACACCTAAAAACGTGCTACGAGCCGTTATCTTTCTCTCCAAATTTGCTAAAACGTTAAAGTTTTCGCGCTTCTCGCGGGAAGAGGACCCCCCCCCCCCCCCCCCCCTCTGCTCCCTGCGCTTACCCATATTACATCCAGCGCAGTATTGCGTTCAAATTACAGAAAAGCTGTCAGGACGTCGAACTAACTAACTTTCGGCGCCTAAAAAAGGTGCTACGAGGAGTACGAGCATAGGCTACGCGCCGTTATCTTTCCCTCAAATTTCCTAATTGGTCAAAGCTTTCGCCCTTCGAGTGGGAGGGGGAAAACTCCCCCTCCATGTACACATCCCCTGGGGAGCACGCTTATCGTGCTCACACCACCCCACCCACCCCCCCCCCCCCCTTTGAATTTAAATCCTAGCTTATACGCGGTTGCCATTACCTGGCAGATGATTAAAGAGGAAACATGTTGAGGGAAGGATCTATGTCAAGAATATACACCCAATATTAGTAGTAATATTATTGTCTGGATTCATAAGATGCTTACTGCAATTTCTAATTGAATGAGCAATATTATAAAATTAACACTCAGACAATACAAATTAAACGCAGTTGTCATAATTCCAGTTATATCAAAGCTACGTATATTCCATGTATAATGATAATAAAAAAATTATTCTCATTGACTATCAGGAGATATTTCTCAATCTCTTTAAGCATTGAAGATATACGGGGAGGGGAAGGACCGAACTGGTACGTTATCTTTAAATTCGTTTATTTCGTTTGGAAACTTTTAATACGTGTATTTCTCTTTTGTCAATTTTATTCGTCTCAGTCCTCTCTATCAAGAACTTTCTCTTTCTTTCTCCCTCTCTTTCACTTTTTTCTTTCCGTTTCTCTCTCTCTCCTTCTTCCTCCCTCTTAAATCCCTCTGTCTCAAAGCATGGACCTTCGTTGGTAGGTCCATGCTCAAAGGCAATCTTTGATCCCCCAGATGTCTTTGATTTCACTTCTTCAACTATTTCGAATTACTATTACACCTCTTACTCTTTCCATCACAAGTTTTATGAATAGATGTTGTGAAGAATTTTTTTCTTCCATTTCTTAATTCCAAAATTTTCGTTATCAGCATAATTTAAAACAAACAAAAAGGATGAGTGTCGAATTCAGCATAGCAGACAACCCACCATTTGTCATGGTGTTGGGTTTAAAGTCCGGTTGCTTCAGGCTCAAACGATATCCACTACACCACGGCTCATCCCGACAGAACTCGGGGTAATTTCAGTATTTATCGCACACTCTGAAATATTGCACCATCAAAATGGTGCAATCATTATTCAACTCATTGACAGAGAGGGCGACGTATAAAAAAGTTGATTTGGATGAAACATTAAGAGAAAGGAACACATGTCAAAGACAATTGTTCTTTTCATTCACCATTCTCCAGGCGCGTAGCCAGGGGAGCGGTGGGGCGGTCGCCCCCTCGCCCCCCCCCCCCAACAAAAAAGGGAGAGCGAAAAAGCGGGGGGGGGGGGGGGGGGCAGAGAGAAAAAAACACATAAGAAAGTGCTACGAGCCGTTATCTTTCTCTCCAAATTTGCTAAAACGTTAAAGTTTTCGCGCTTCTCGCGGGAAGAGGACCCCCCCCCCCCCCCCTCCGCTCCCTGCGCTTGCCCCTATTACATACAGCGCAGTATTGCGTTCAAATTACTGAAAAGCTGTCAGGATGTCGAACTAACTTTCGGCGCCTAAAAAAAGGTGCTACGAGCATACAGGCTACGCGCCGTTATCTTTCCCTCAAATTTCCTAATTGGTCAAAGCTTTCCCGCTTCGCGCGGGAGGGGGAAAACTCCCCCTCCCTGTACACATGCCCTGGGAAGGAGCTATGTCAAGAATATACACCCAATATTAGTAGTAATATTATTGTCTGGATTCATAAGATGCTTACTGCAATTTCTAATTGAATGAGCAATATTATAAAATTAACACTCAGACAATACAAATTAAACGCAGTTGTCATAATTCCAGTTATATCAAAGCTACGTATATTCCATGTATAATGATAATAAAAAAATTATTCTCATTGACTATCAGGAGATATTTCTCAATCTCTTTAGGCATTGAAGATATACGGGGAGGGGAAGGACCGAACTGGTACGTTATCTTTAAATTCGTTTATTTCGTTTGGAAACTTTTAATACGTGTATTTCTCTTTTGTCAATTTTATTCGTCTCAGTCCCCTCTATCAAGAACTTTCTCTTTCTTTCTCCCTCTCTTTCTCTTTTTTCTTTCTCTTTCTCTCTCTCTCCTTCTTCCTCCCTCTTAAATCCCTCTGTCTCAAAGCATGGACCTTCGTTGGTAGGTCCATGCTCAAAGGCAATCTTTGATCCCCCAGATGTCTTTGATTTAACTTCTTCAACTATTTCGAATTACTCTTACACCTCTTACTCTTTCCATCACAAGTTTTATGAATAGATGTTGTGAAGAATTTTTTTCCTTCCATTTCTTAATTCCAAAATTTTCGTTATCAGCATAATTTAAAAACAATAAACAAAAAGGATGAGTGTCGAATTCAGCATAGCAGACAACCCACCATTTGTCATGGTGTTGGGTTTAAAGTCCGGTTGCTTCAGGCTCAAACGATATCCACTACACCACGGCTCATCCCGACAGAACTCGAGGTAATTTCAGCATTTATCTCACACTCTGAAATATTGCACCATCAAAATGGTGCAATCATTATTCGATTCATTACCAGTAGAGGGCGACAGATCGTCAGGAATTATGATCTGTGGGACTATCACGAACGAAGAACTGCCATGCATGCTTTACTTTATTGTTCAGTGTTGTCATAATTCGCGTATATATTATAGGCCTACGAAAACATTCTAAAATTTATTTTCCTATATTTAACTAATTAATATTTTGTTGTTACTTTTCAGGCTCTCATCATATCAGGCGGGTCCAGGCAAGGTGCCCGAATGGGCGACGGTGCCCCCTTCCCCTTTGATGTTTTAAGAATAAATCTTTAAAAGAAATTATCTGTGTGTATGGCTAAAAATATAGGCCTACTGGGCAAATAAAAAAAAATCCCGCGTCCTCTTGTTTCGAGCTAAAACATGGCATCTTTGGAAAGACTCCTAGAATAATATAACCGGGGGACGTCGAACTAACTTTCGGCGCCGAAAAAAAAGGTGCTACGAGCATAGGCTACGCGCCGTTATCTTTCCTCAAATTTCCTAATTGGTCAAAGCTTTCGCGCTTCGCGCGGGAGGGGGAAAACTCCCCCTCCATGTACACATCCCCTGGGGAGCACGCTAATAGCGTGCTCACACCACCCCCATCCCCTGTAAATTTAAATCCTAGCTTATACGCGGTTGCCATTACCTGCACACTAAGAAATAGGGGTTCAAATTTGAACCCCTAGGGGTTGGGACAATAGCAGCACCCCAAGGGTGCAGATATGCACCCTTACTTGTGGGTGCAGATTCTGCACCCCAATTAAGGGTGCAAATTTGAACCCCTAGGGGTTGGTACAATAGCAGCACCCCAAGGGTGCAGACTTGAACCTTTTATTGGGAGCAGATTGGGAGCAGATGTGCACCCCTAGGGGTGCAGACTACTGGTGCAATAGCAGCACCCCTGTATGGGGTTCAAAATTGCACCCCAATATAAGGTGCATTTTTTCATAACTGCACCCTAATGGGTGCAACGTCGATGACAATCGATCACCATTCTCGCCTCTTCACAGCTTGGCGGCACATTTAAAGTTGCCGTTATTTGATATTTCACGCACATAGAACACAGACAGTACAATACACGCCATGAGGGGATCTCGGTGAAATCCATCAGGTCACGCCCGGGGGTTCTACAGTCTCACATTTAGGATTACTGATTCAACTTTTAAGTTGCAGTGTATAGTCTACTATCTATTCCTATAACAAATCAGTATAGTAACTGTTAGTAAAACTAGCACTTTCCCTTAAAATGATATAATCCCGACTGAATTATCAAATGTAAACACGTATTCTTATTTCAATAACTTTTTTTACAAAGAAACTATCAAAATGAGCCGTGATAAAATCCCCATATAATTTAAAAATGCGAATTATGCAAATTTTCCTGCCTTAATCCCTACGAGTAGCGATACGTTGGTTGCTGTCAACTTGCAAGCCGGTTACTGTTAGTTTTTGCGCGATTACTCTTTTGAAACACGTCACTACGGAGATGTTCAATTTAAGCAAATTTACGACACAAGCTGATCGAAATGGATTTATTATTTGTTCTTCTAATTAATTTCATTTCTATGCTTTTGAATAATAAGTCTTATACTTCATGATAATTATATTGTGACATAAGTGTCAGCAATGCTAGTGTGGGTATTCATGTAAGACTAATACTTCTGCTCGAAGGGTGCAGAATTCAACCTTACACAATAATTTTGAACCCCGGTTTTCGCAAAGCGCACCCGTAGGGGTGCAAAATTCCACCCGAGTAGATATACGGGTGCTCCGCCAAAATTTGCACCCTAAAGTGAACCCTAATTTCTTTGTGTGTGGCAGATGATTAAAGAGGAAACATGTTGAGGGAAGGATCTATGTCAAGAATATACACCAAATATTAGTAGTAATATTATTGTCTGGATTCATAAGATGCTTACTGCAATTTCTAATTGAATGAGCAATATTATAAAATTAACACTCAGACAATACAAATTAAACGCAGTTGTCATAATTCCAGTTATATCAAAGCTACGTATATTCCATGTATAATGATAATAAAAAAATTATTCTCATTGACTATCAGGAGATATTTCTCAATCTCTTTAGGCATTGAAGATATACGGGGAGGGGAAGGACCGAACTGGTACGTTATCTTTAAATTCGTTTATTTCGTTTGGAAACCTTTAGTATTTCTCTTTTTGTCAATTTTATTCGTCTCAGTCCCCTCTATCAAGAACTTTCTCTTTCTTTCTCCCTCTCTTTCTCTTTTTTCTTTCTTTCTCTCTCTCTCTCTCTCTCTCTCCCTCTCATCCCTCTTAAATCCCTCTGTCTCAAAGCATGGACCTTCGTTGGTAGGTCCATGCTCAAAGGCAATCTTTGATCCCCCAGATGTCTTTGATTTCACTTCTTCAACTATTTCGAATTACTATTACACCTCTTACTCTTTCCATCACAAGTTTTATGAATAGATGTTGTGAAGAATTTTTTTTCTTCCATTTCTTAATTCCAAAATTTTCGTTATCAGCATAATTTAAAAACAATAAACAAAAAGGATGAGTGTCGAATTCAGCATAGCAGACAACCCACCATTTGTCATGGTGTTGGGTTTAAAGTCCGGTTGCTTCAGGCTCAAACGATATCCACTACACCACGGCTCATCCCGACAGAACTCGAGGTAATTTCAATATTTATCGCACACTCTGAAATATTGCACCATCAAAATGGTACAATCATTATTCGATTCATTACCAGCAGAGGGCGATAGATCGTCGGGAATTATGATCTGTGGGACTATCACGAACGAAGGACTGCCATGCATGCATGCTTTACTTTACTTTTGCGTACGGTATAGGCCTACGAAATCATTCTATAATTTGTTTTCCTATTTTTAACTTATTAATATTTTGTTGCTACTTTTCAGGCTCTCATCATATCAGGCGGGTCAAGGCCAGGTGCCCGAATGGGCCACGGTGCCCCCTTCCCCTGGGCAAATAAAAAAAAAATCCCGCGTCCTCTTGTTTCGAGCTAAAACATGGCATCTTTGGAAAGACTCCTAGAATAATATAACCGGGGGAAATGTTGTATACTGTGCCTGAAATCAATCAAAGCTGGGTAAATGGCCTAAATAGTGTCGTTGAGGGGGACAAACCTAGTTATCATAGAGATCCTCTAGAACATAGATGGTGAAATAAGCGGAAATATTTTATTATGAAATAAGAAAAAAAAAGGGGGGCATTGTGGAGAAAAATCTTTTTAATCCTTGATAGGAAAATTACCGCATATTTCTGCAAAATTTGGATAGAGAAAGAGAATTATATCTCGTGTCAAGTCAGCCCCAAAAGCCAGATTTGAACCCTTTCTATGGCTATTGTCCAGGAATGAATCTATGATTCTGAAAGGGGGGGGGGCACGATTCAGAAATATCTCAGACAAGAAAAAAAGGGAAGTTATTACGCATATCGGGGTAAATTGGTGTCGAAAATGTGAAGGGCACATTACTAAATGTGGTCACGTTTTTCTTTTGTGTATACTTTTGTATGCCACTTTCGAGGTCCGCCCGTATTCTACAAATAAATTGACACCGTGGACGCTGCATGGGTTTCACTGATTGAGTAGAATAAATTAAATAAAATCAGAGGGGTATGGGCCGGTTGTCTCTCCCCCCTCCCCCCATAAATCCGCCACCGTAGACCCCTACCTACAATGGGGTGCCAAATTATCATTGCCTTAGTAAGTTTATTTATTTTAAACAAGGCATGAACATTACTATATTAGACTATTCATGATGTAGTTTTTCATGGAAAATTACAGAAATCATGCAGTGTTTCTACTTTTCATACATTGTCTATACTTTGATCATCGAGACATTTACTTGCAGCTATAATGTGATCGTATGTATTTGGCAATAATCATAGTAATATAACTCGAATCCAAACAGCAGTGCCAGTAACATTAACTTTGATCCCTTATTTTCAAATCTGTATTTTATATAATATTATGTAAATTAATTGATTTCATCGTTAGTAAGTTCTACAACGGATTATATCCTTTTTTCTGTTATTTCAATCCCGTTAAAAATCTATGTTTAGTATAGTCAAGGCTGGCAAGGCCATTGTGGAAAGCAGTTCTGAAACTGACAATATTACCCTGTATAAATAAAACTTCAAATAATATATAAATAAATATTTAGGTTGCATGTGGTTCCAACAAAATAATATTACAATCAAAGAAAAAAATACTTTGCTTTGATTGTTTTTGGTTGCATATCGGTATAGTATCAGCTTCAAATATAGATAGACCGATATATATGGTATCATTATACAGAAGAAAGACAGAAAGAAAGAAAGAAAGAAAGAAAGAAAGAGAAAGAAAGAGAAAGGAAGAGAAAGGAAGAAAGGAAGAAAGGAAGAAAGGAAGAAAGGAAGAAAGGAAGAAAGGAAGAAAGAAAGAAAGGCCCAGGTATATAGATATAGATAATACAATTTGATAGACGTCCGATCGATATAGCCTTAGGTACTAAATTAAATGGAAAGATAAATATATCAAAGAGAGCCGATATGTGATCTTAGTATCCATCTTTACAACTGGTGCCCAGGGACCGTCGAAAGTTACCAGGTAAATCATTACATCATTATGTTATTGTTTTTACAGCTCCACCCAAAACCAGAATAAACCACTGTATGAGCAATATAACATCCATATACGGGCAGTGGATAACATGTGAATACAATTAGTTCACGTGTAATTTTCAAGAAACCACTATATTCCAATGGCTTGACGTAATCGCGAACCAATCAATTATCCTCGTTCACAACATGTGACCGTGTGAGCCAACCCTAGTTACATGGATGTTTATAAGCAACGGACTTTGCCCAGCGCTCGGCTGGCAAAACTGAGGTGTTTCGCACACTAGATTGTGGAAAAATATACTTTATGGAACTTGAATTTTTATAATTTGACTGGGAAAAGGTGAGTTGAATACATAAGAACGGGATTTTTTGACTTATAAAGTATGGAATATTTCGTATAAGTTGTATGCAGCTTAAAACGTAAGTTTGTCGACATCGCTTTGCGGAGAATTTGGCGCGCTGACTTGTTGCGGTTGCCCATATCCATGCATCGATTGTTTACGGCTGCCGTAGCCCTTCCTGGCCGGCTGTGTGCGGTATGTGTGTGTACCAGCCAGCCTAGCCTTGCTCGCGCGGGACAGCAGTGCCCGCGCCATGCCAGTGCCAGTGCAGTGGTGTCGGATTTCATCTTGAGGAGAGCCCGACTCACTTTCTCTATCATGCTATCTGATAAACAAGCGGGCAGCACAGACTGCCAGTGACAGTCACATATTTCTGGATGTTGTCTTCTACTAGACTTCATCTACGGTAGTTATGATGATAGACTTGAGCATTGTGTGATTGGTGGAACAATCCACTCATCCAATTCCAATGACAATGTTAGATCATAAATGATAGTGACTGAGACTGAGAGACCTCAACTTAATTCAACTTCAAGCTAAAAATGATTTATGACTGCATAATGAAATGTGGAATTAATGGAAGATTGTGAAATATTCTTTTCATGGGACTCAGTCTTGGGAGATCATACTGTACTCGGCCCGGAAGACTTCCTTTTAATTTTAGTTTAGTATTGCAGGCACACCAAACACCAGGTTGACACCTAGACCGAAAAATCAGTCTATTTCGTTCGGAGATATGCTCCGCTGAGACTACGTCCGGCTTCGCGGAAAGCCTCGAAAGTCAAAAAATGTTATAAAACTCCTCCAAACAGACAGATTTTTCTGTCTAGTTGACACCCTACTCTTTGCTTGCAAGAAGTGTAGCGTATTATTTAACTGGTTAACGTGCCATAGGGTGTGACTCTCCTACACACTGCCACTGGGCCTCCAGTTAACGTTTTATTTTTGTTAAGTGTCTGGACACACAACCCCCATCTTATAATATCAGTTGTGCATGACAATCGATACATCAGTAGACTATTACCTTGCAGAATCTTCAGACAACCAATTTCTTTGACTTTAATTATTTGGTAGCTGAATAAGAAGTCATCAATTCAAAATAAGAAAGTCACAGTGGATGCTCATTTTCTCAGAGTAATGATATCGGAACAGAACAATGTACAATCTCATATACATGTACATGTACATGATGTAGCACTAGCAGTGAGCTCAATCTCGACTCTATTCTATACTGAAAATATTCAAGGCAAATCTCAGGAAATGTTGGGCATCTAAAGTTACATTAGAAAGGATTAATGACGTAAACAGTGCAGTATAACAAAAATCATTTGAACTTGTTTTGAGATGCAGAACATGAACAGAACATTTTATTGAGAAAATTTGTGTTGTCAGAACATGAAAGAACAATAAATAATTAGGAAGCCCTATAATTCTTAAGAAGTCAGGTTGAGAAATACATTCAAAAGTATGTTTTGTATATTCTGAGGAAGTTCTTGAAAACATCCCCTTTTTTGTTTCTGAAAAACTGAAGAAAGAGTTTATTTAGACTATTTAATTTAGGGTTCTTTTATTTCCTCCATCAGCTTGGGTTTAGAAGACAATTGATACATTCAGTTTGTTTACCATCATTGTTTAATAAGAGTGTCAATTAAAGTTTATCCAAACATGGAAGCCAATGTCTGGCATGCGTGTGCTTGCATATTCGCTACCTAGTGGAGACAAATTTGAGTTCATCACCGACCTTATGGAGACTGAATTTCTTGTGGAGACATCAAATCTTGTTCCATAAGGAAAAATAGCGTAGAATTACTTCACACACCTATTTGGTAGTGCCCCCCCCCCCCCCCTTTAGAGTGATGTCTCCAGAGAGCATGCCCTACGTTAGGATGAAGTGTGTGAGACAAATCTGTGCGAGTGTGAAAAAACTTTCCTGACAGTCACCGGCGAGGGCGCTCGTCGAACGAACACCATATGTAGGATAAGTAGGAAAAATAGCCCCCGTACAGAAAATATTATTTTTTTCCCCTGACTAGTACTACTACTATTATTATTATCATCATCATCATTATTAATGAATAGATACTATGAATAATAGATACACAAATGCATACACCTTGACTCCATAAGGATGATTCATAAGGATGGTACCGAACTCGTAAGATGTCTCCGTAGAGAAATGTTGCATAAGGTACATGTAGGGAGTATGCGTACAAACAAACACAGACTGTGTGTATCAAGGGAATTGTATTAATTTGCTCTCCTTTCTTGCATTGATTTTTTCACTGCCATTCCTTCTTATCAGTTGTACAAGTGCATAATACCAGAAATTGTGATTGCATGTTTTCTTTTTCCTTATTGAGTTTGAGTACTTTGACAAATCTCAATTTTAACATGTTTATATTGGAGCTCATTGGGAGATAAGGTGTTAGTGATTGTTACCCAAACAATCACAGAGCAAATTGGAGGTAAACTATAAAACCTTCTTTAAAGACCACAATTATTCAGCGCTTTGTTGACATTGTTGAGTTGACAATAGAGATCATAAATACATTGTATATTGCCTGGAGTCAATACAGGTACATGTAGTAGTCTGACTAGCCTCCATTTTCAGACCTGGGTGTGAAACTCTATGGACCATCATACGAAGAAATAATTTTTTTTTAAACCCCCCCCCCCCCCATTCCCTTAAATCTACATTTGTGTTGGCTTGTTATCGTTGTTACTCATTCAAAATTCTATTATTACCTCAGAATTTTTTGTGGTTTCATCTTTCTCTAGACTGTACATGGGTACATAATGCAAATATTCTCTTTTTCGACATGCGTTTTACTATATATATATTTTTTTATTATCGGGGGTGGGGGTAGTGTACAGTGCATGGACCATTGAATTTTCATAAAGATAAGTTGCATTGGACCTGACCCATAGCATTTTTGTATATGATGTGCAAAAGACAGAACTACAGTATGAAATTTATTACACAAAATCCTTCCCCTTTTTCTTCAAAATATTACTAATTGTTGATTAATTTTGAGTTATTTATGGTAGCCACATTTAGAAACTATACTAACATCATGGGAAGTGTATAAATTTAGTGAACTATAAAACTTCAGAAAAATGCCAAATTTAGGCACAAAAATTGACATGGAAAGGATGATTTAAACCAAGTTATTCTAAAATAAATATGGTGTGTTTGATGGATGAAAGATCTGAAAATAAAGACTATGATTCCTATTTTCAGGGGAGCGATTCATCAAGTGTTTTGTCAGTGATTTTTAATAAGCTACTGAAATCCTTGCATCAGTAAAAATCACTGACAGAACACTTGATGAAATGCTCCCCAGATTGTGGTGATATGAAACACCAATAGGCTTCTTGTAGAAATAATTTGATCCTCCATCTGATAGGATTGTGGAAATTATGCTGGAAATGGAGGCCCTCTTGCTCAAAAAGGTTGATTGTATTGACTCTAATTTCAAGAATTTGTGAAAGTATACCTCATGTATTCAATCGTACTAATACCATTAAGATTCAGAGCTCCTTGTTAACCCGTTGACTACTGAATTTTTAGCTCTCACATAGGCTTAATACTGGAGCCACCCGGTTCCAGTATATCTTGGTCCACCTTGTTAGGTTTTTCTTCCTTCTTCTTCTTACAACTATAAAGGGCCTATGGAGATCAGGAAGAGGTTTGTTTTTAATAGAATTTCTTTGTTGATAATGAAAGCCCCCCCTTTCTTGCTAGAAGTGTCCTTTTAAAAGCATTTGCTTATATGCTTATCTGTAATCTTTATATTTTGTGTTTCATATTCAGCACCAACTCTGTTGTCAATGGATTTATACTGCAAGAAGTCATCTGGAATGTCAACAACTGGGTCAAAGATGTAATCCCATGGAGACCATGACCTGGAGACTGTAAGCCACTCATATCCATGGAAACGAAGGATCACTGACCTGGTGGATATACAGGAATGTTCTTTGTTTTCATCATAGGAAGGAATAATTAAAGCCTAGCCAAGACATTGCAGTATTGGAAAATCAGTGTTGCATTTTATCACTTGCATCACATGTGGGCCTACATGTAATCATTGCATTTAGATTCTGTTTGCTTTGGATCATGTTGGTGAAGTATTGTACATGGTGTTTTGATCAGTAAACGGGTGTCAGACAACGAATAACTTTGTTGTTGATTACGAGTGCATTGCCATTAACAGGAAATGCCTGTTTTACAACTTGATGCCTGCACCCCAAATGTGTATCGCAGACCCAGGGGTTACGACTTCTGGCGCAGAGTTTTTGCGAAGTGATCGCTTCATCAGCGATTGACTGAGTGACGATTGGAAACATGGACAAGATGGAAAAGCCATCATCGACAGCTCCGCCGGCCAACAGTGGCAAGAGGGGACCCACATGCTCCCTGAGCGGAAGTAGTTCCAGCGAGGGGGAGGGGTCGGACCACGAGGAAATACCCCCCTCTCCCTGCAGCAGTACCTCCAGCGGACCCACCTATGTGCGTCCTCCTGGGTTTAAGCACCATGGACAAGAAATCAAGGTGCAGGAACAGAGGCCGAAGGTCAATGTGCGGATCAAGCGCAAGATCAAGAGACAGTCCATGATGAAGGACGTGTTGCCATTAAGTCATGTGACCCCTCACCCTGTTTCCAAGGTTACTGTGGAGGAGAAGACTGGGGTTCAGGTGCTGCCACCCAGTGGGATGAAAACTAAAGTCAGGAAAGGTAGGTTTCACCAAACTCCCCCCCCCCCAAAAAAAAAAACAAAACAAAACAAAACAAAACAAAACAAAACAAAAACCCCAAAAACAGACAAACAAGCAAACAAACAAACAACAAAAAACAACAAAAACAAAATACAAACCCCCAATCCAACCAAACAAACAAAAACAACAACAAATAAACAAAACAAAACCAAAACAAATGAAAGCAACAAAAAAGCCCACTATAAACCAATAACAAACATTAATTAATAATTTCATTTCATATTAAGACTTGTTTTCTATCAGTGTTATTGTTTTTCCTTGATCTACATGTACATGTACCTGTAATTTCACCTTTTTTTAACTGCACATTTCATTTTCATGTCATTTCATTTCATTTTAAAAAACATTCAAAAGTACATACATTGTTCACTGATAACATATCAAGACATATAAGACATACATGTACATGTATGTAAAGTAAGAAAACAAACAAAAAATGGTTAGGGTCCGTACCCCAAAGAAGCATGAGCTTGTAAGAAGGGGGGGGGGCTCCCTTAATAAGTAAACAAGGAAAAATTACATAATAAAATAGAGAATTATATACTACGTTTCTACGTTTTACATATGGATATTGTACATTGAAAGTCGTACACACACACACACACTCGCATACATATCTGTTTCAATACACACATACATGTACATGAGAGTAGTAGAGAAAGAACTGAGAGAGAGAGAGAGGGAAAGGAAAAAAGGGCAGTAACAAGAAGATCATATAACAAGAACATTTAAATTGCTCTTTTCCAGTTTAATGTTCCCTTTAAATTGAATATACAGTGTACATGTACATGTGTAATTCAAATGTTGTGCATTATTGACTCCAATGCATGGACATACAATCTTAAAGACCTTTTCTTGCCTAGAAATACATGTAGTCTGTAACTCGATAAGGCAGTAACTCAATATTAGTTTTGGCAATATGACCCTGCTTGCTCTTAATACTAATAGAATTGGTTGTACTTTTGCTACAATTGTTGGGGAAAAGGCATGCTGAGAATTCAATAAAGTTTTGAGATGCGGGTCATTTCTGTAATGAGTAATGCGATTACATTACATGAGGTATTAGTTTGTTTATAAACACACTTTTTGTCCAAGCTACAAAAAGTGAATAAATTGTTCTTCTGTATAGTATTCGATCCTAAAGCACACACTCTCTCTCTCTCTCTCCCTCTCTCTCTCTCTCTCCCTCTTTGTCTTTCTCAAGCTCTTTCTATCTGTATGTTTGTTTGTCTGTCTATCTGCCTCTGTCTGTCTCTGTCTGTCTGTCTCTCTTTCTCTCCATATTTGTCTCTCTCTCACACGCTTTTTCTATCCGTCTGTCTGTTTGTCAGTCTGTCTGTCTGTCTGTCTCTGTCTGTCTGTCTTTCCCTATCTCTCTTGATCTTTGTGCACTCTTGAATGTTCACAAGCAAAATATGTGAGCTGTTTTACTGACAAAAAATATGAGTACATGATGTCAGGCGCATAGACGTGCATGTGGAGAAATATTCTTTCAAGAATGTACATACATACATGTGTGATAGTGATAATTGAGCAATCCTGCTTTGCGTGTGCACAAATAAATTTGTAAAAACACAGCATAAATACATTTATGGTGAATATGCATGGTAACGCTGAAGTCTTGATTGGATAAATTATTTCTATGGCAACGAAAATCATTATATTGAAAATCTTTCCCCCCTCTGGCTATGAAATGATAGAGACATCATGAGTTATGTCCCTACACTGTTGCCTATGCTGAACTATTGCGATGTATAGAACTGCAGTATTATTCCTATTATCATCAAAGTTTTATATACATACATGTAGTCATGATGGCTGCAGGTTTAGATTTTACAAACCTTTAATATTCGTACATGTATTAATAATATGCATAATAGGCCTTAAATTCTATATTAAATGAAGAATGATCCTTTTTCTGTGCCTCTGTGCATCATCTCATGTTTAAAGATAATATCTACTTTATTGTAGAATTTGGTATATTTTCTAGTAGAAACATTAGTTCTTTCAAAATTCCTTTTGTAATACCCGCTGTGATCATAACTCTTTTCGCAAACCAAACCCATCTACATGTACGTTATTAAGTTACACGTTTATCTAGCAAATTTAATGATACGTTGAACATTTCCAGTTCAGGTCTTGAGGAGAATTATATCAGATTCCCAGATTTGATGATTTGTGTTGGGCTTGAAAATTGTCAAATTTGAAAAAAAAAATTCTAGTTGTAAGCCTACCGGTATACATTATGCGCACTTCTTCAAAATGTGCATGTGTATTGCTATTCCTACATTTTGTAGTACAATATCTACATGCTGGGAGATCTCCCTGGTACCTTACCCAGCTTCAAGCAATATTTTCTGTTTGGTGAAATAAGGGAGATGACAGGTAGAGCTGCCATCCAAGGGCATCTATAGATCTCTGTTTACAGAAGAAGACAGCAAATGAAAGGCACATGTATGTACAATGTAGAACTGTAGTGAGTATAGATGGGTACATGTTGTATACATGTACATGTACATACATGCAAGCAATTGAGTCCAAGGTACTTTATTTGATTGGTCGCTCTGTGTCCCATACTTCGAGTTCTGAACATTAAAATTGACATGTGTTTCACTTCATGTTTGTTGTGATAGACTATTAATTTAAAATAATTATCATTTTATCAGATATACTGTGTGTATGCAAAAATCTTAAATTTGTTCTGTAATGTATTGCACAAAGTAAATACATGTATGTACACGCAACATACATGTACATCATGAATTATCTTTGTGTGACTCACAGAAGGGTCTGTGAAGGTCCCTTTTCAAATTTTCACTGTCTTTGACTACATCTACAACACGTATCAATCCACTTGTAAACAGTGAATATATATACATGTACATGTACATACACTTGTAGTCCTGGTTATAATTTTTATTTGTATTATTATCTTCATTCTTTCATTCTAAAACTGAAGAATAGCAAGATTAAAAAAAAAAAATTAAGTTTGCACTTTTAATTTTAAGTTCATCACTTGAAGAAATACTGCTTTACAATAAAGCATTCTGTGCCGTAGAAAGAAAAAATATAGATTCTAATGTGCAGTCATGAAGCATAATTAGTAAAAGAAATATAGATGGGGCTGATTGAGGGCATGCATTTTACCTCTGAATCTTGAGAAGAAAAAAAAGAGAATGAAAAAAAAACTTAGTAGTTTCTGTACAACAACATGTCGGTTACATGTAGTGCCTATAATTACTGAAATGATGGCCATGTGTAGTAGGGTGAAGTTTGGCTATAAAATGTTACCTTTTGAAATATTGCAGGTGTACATGTAGTTACAAACTGTAGACAAATTTTCATCTTGTGAAAAGTGCCCCTCCCATTTCTGCTCGCTCCCCATAACCAAATTCTTCCTAATGGGATATCTCCTTTTTGAACTCTTTCTTTTGGAAAATCTTATCACTCCCATCCCTCTCTCCATCACAAATTTTGAACTTGTATTGGTATCTGCGCCTTATGAATTATAATGCACAGAGAAACTTAATAATTATGTTGAGTGCTGGTCATGCGATTACATTGTGAAAGAAACCGTCTCAAAGACTTCAACTATTTCTCATCATTTGTTCTTTCTAATTTATCGAATTTTGTAAATATGTGATTCTCTGATTTGTTTTAATAAAACATACAAAGAAAAAAAAATTTTTAATATGAGGGCATATTTATAGAGAAATCCCTTCCAGGGGACATTTCTACTTTGATCTTTTTTCGAACTAAAAAGGAATTCGAAATCTCACATAGGTCCATCTCAAAAGAAATGCATTTCATCCCTTTTTTCTTTACATCACCTTCAAGGTCTTTTCCAATTTAGCGAAATTGTTACGGCCGCTCGTTATGTGGAATGAGAGATGAAAACCTCTCGCTGGCTGTGTCGTAATTGATGCATCAGATAGGGCACTGCCTGCCACAGAAAAAAAAAATTTGCCTGGAGTTTACATGTGATGTGGAGGTCGCCTAGCAACGGGAGTCCTTGTCTCCCCTCAGTGCTAATCTATGCTGCTACTCAGAGTGAAGAGTGGGAGAAAGGGAGAATTGAGCACTGCACGTGCCTTTTTGCTGCAGCTGTATAATATTACTCCAATTTTCTGTTTCTTTTCTTTTCGTTCTCCTTCCTTCCTTCTTTTCTCTCTCTCTTTCCCCGTCAATCTGTTTCTCTCTCTGCCTTTCTTTCTTTTTCTCTCCCCCTCCCTTGCTCTCTCCTTTTCTCCCTCCTTTTCTCCCTCTCTCTCCCTCTCTCCACATTTCTCCTGCTCTCCCTTACTCACCCTTGATCACTTTCATTCTCTCCCTTTCTCTCTTTCTCTTTTAATATATCTCTTTATCTTTCCCTTTGTCTTCCTTTCTTTCCCATTCTTTCCCTTTCAATCACTTTCAATCCCTCTCCATTTCTCCCCTTTCTCTCCTTGTTCTAATATTCTTAATGAATAATCTAATTCCCTTTGTCTATTTCTTCCACTCTCCCCATCCCCCTCTTTCCCTGTCTTTCTCTTTCTCTCTCTCTCTCTCTCTCTCTCTCTGGCTCTCTACATTTGTGTTTCTCTATTAAACACACATTACATGTACATGTAGATGTCCACACCCATCTAAATCAATTAAGTTAATTTGAAATGAATCAATTTACACAAACTGTAGTATAAAAACATCTCCCACACCCACCCCACCCTGATGAATCACTCTACACACACTAATACAAATGAATAACCTCTGCATCACCATTTGCTTTTCGGTTGTTATGAGCTGTCACAAGTAGCAGAAAATTGCAAATAATATGGAGAGCGTGTCAGATGAATGATTAACAAACCTGCCTACTGGTATCTCTTTCTGAAAGAAGTGCTGCAAATTTAATTAAAAGTGTATTCGTGGTGGAAATGTTGGAGTAGGGAATGGCACCTTTGGACCTTAAAATTCACAAGATTCATGTAATTAAGAGTCTAATTGAATTGTGGAGATTATTTTTTTGCATTGTTCTCAGATTTTGCCATAAATTGTGTTAAATTAGTTTTGTGAAGTGACATTGATAATGATAGTATACTTTTTTCTAGTGCAGCTCAAGCAACAGTATTGTGAATTACATGTAGGATAAATGTTATAAAATCTGCTGGAGCTCTTCTGGAATTACAACCTGTATATTTTTTTGTGTTTCTCCCTGAATTGCAATATGTGTAACAGTATGCGTGAAATATATACCAGTATATATGTACATGTGTATATTTCAAAATGATCAAAACATTAAGTGGAAAAACTCTCTCAAATTCTACTTCATTATATAAAAATGAACAGGAATATCTGACACATGCTAACTTTGATGCTCTATAGTACACAACCCTTTAGAAAAAAAAAATCATTTTCTGATATATACATGTAAATTATGATAAAGAATTACACATGTACAATTCATCTACATGCATTGCCTGCAATTATTTGTTTAAATTTGAACAAGATTCAGTGGAGAATTCCTCCTCTGAGAGCTACAAGGACGCTATTACTCAATAAACTCAAATCATACAGTAAACGTAGGATCTTCTTGCTGTCAGCGGACAAGAACTACAAATGAGCTTTCAATTCCAGAGGAACATTTTACAATAATAGCAAACTGCATTAAACAAGGATAAATAATCATATTCAGCGTAACTATTCACGATGACAGCAGCTCTTTGAATGCAATTATTCTTATCATGTGCCTACATCATCACCCCCCCCCCCCCCCCCCCCCCGGGAATTTTAGGAACTGCATGAGCTTTGATTTTGAAAGTATAAAATTAATTAATAGAATTAATTCAGAAAATGTGATTGAGTGTCTTTATGCATTCCAAACACTGATTCCATCTTGGTTGAGCCACGGTGAGGTGAGGAAACGTGAAATTGATTTCTGAGTCAGCAGCTTTAGAAATTTATGATTAAGAATGTACATGTACATGTAATATTATGTTTAATAAACCTATCCTTTTTTTAAAGACCTGGTAATTTTTTGTTCCATTTGTATTAAGTTTTTCATTATTTCACGCTCACGTGTACATATATACATGTATGACTTTCTTTATAGTATGGGAAAATTCCTCCAATTTGAAATGAATTTTCAAGTTAATCTGATATGTGAAATATATATTTGCTGAGTATGATTATTTTTATAAGAAGAAATATAATGATAATAGTTAGTCACTAGTCAGAGGGTATAACTGTTAATACATTATGTCACAATGCTTGAAAACTTTAGAAATTACAGTATTGTCCTTAGTTGTATATTCAGCTACATGTACATGTACATGTATCATTTTTTTTTTTAAATTAGAGATGAGTATCCTTCCAAAGTTTATTTTATTCATATTTTGCATCATAGAGCGTGATAGGTATTTCCACAATTCCAGCCACCCATCCTTAGAGAGGCTACATACATGTACTATTATACCGAGACAAAACAAAAAGAACACCCCAGCGTGTCTTTAAAACAGTCTTCCAGCGTAAAAACGTTTGATTGAAGCTTGTGCCATTTCTGTAGGGCACCCCAAAATCTAGGGAGGTAGAGAATATGCTGCATTGGCGTCGCTGTCAGAATAATTCTTAACTGAGCCTTTATTTCCAAGCACGGTCGGCGGAAAATAAAAGTGGATTTGGCGATGAGCTGAGAGCGGAGCCCCTGTATTTGGATTATTGAGGGTGCAAATGAGGGATTCTCTGTTAAGGCTCAGTCTGATTGGTTTAGTGTTAATTTGTGTACTGGAATGAGTAGCATTTTGATTGAGCCTGAGAGTGCCACAGACATACATGTTTATGTAGGAGTGATCAATGGCCCCTGATCGTTACATGTACATGTAGGTTGAATTTGATCACCATTTAATTAAAAAAAGTTATTATTAATAATATTACATATGGGAATCGGCATGAGACTGTTAGTGTATTCAGTGGAAAATTTTAAGGCTCATTTGTTTGTAATAAATGCTGGAAGATTATCAAAATTTGTGTAATCTACTTTAAAAGAAAAGAGAAATGATATGCATTTAGTAGTCATACAATGTATTTTATAAGATTTGTTAACCCTTTCAAGACAATTGACCACAATTTGTGGTTTGGCTCAATAACTTTTGATTCAGAGCTCAAAAAAAATATACCAGATGTATGAGTAGAAGGGGCAAATATTTCTGCACACACTACATTTGTATGTCCATTTTTGTTGCATGACCATATTGCGTTTGATGCCAGGAATCTTAAAAAACAAGAATAAGTATTTAAATCCTTAAATTGGCAACATACATGTACATGTATAGAGAGGTTCAAAAATCATTGTTTTTTTATCAAAATTGGCAATTTTTTTTTTAACTTTTCGACAAAATTAATAACCATATGTTTTCAAAGACATTACACCTTATTAGAACCATGTTGCACTAAAAGAAAAATATTATTGTTGGCAATTTGAAGAATAAAGTGTGATCAATTTAGCCATAAAATAATTCCTGTCCTGATAGGGTTAATGAGTAATTTCCCATTCTTTTGTCTTGAAGAAACGGTACAGCAATACTCGGATAAACATCTCGACTTATTGGTGAAATGCTCAGCAAGTGATCATTAAAAAAATGTAGGCGTCAACTAAAGATCAACACATCTGTAGATGGCAGTCACGAAGTAGTACAAAGACTTATTGAATGAGATAATGTAACAGCACCATCAATAAATTAGAAGCAAAATAGATATTGCACCTCTAAAGTTGCTCTACAAAGATATTTCCTACTTGGTGAAATTTAATTTTGAGTGCGAATTTTGCTAAATATGCATGCCTAAAGGAAGAATAACATTGGGAAAAAAATGAAACAAAACAGTAATATACCACAGCAGTTGATAAACCTGTTATTCAAACCCCACCCAATTTCTACAAAATGAGCCTGTATAAGAAAATTATTCCATAAGTTAGATATAATCTGGAGCGCTCTTATTGGAAAGTCTGCCCTCGGGAAATCGCGTGAAAGAAGAAAAAAAGGGCAGATCGAGGAACGAAAAAGAATTCATATTCTGTTCAACGGAAGGCGCATATTGATGGAAACCCGATCCGTGGCGAGCAAATAAATGAGTGCATGATTTGGAGAAGAACGTGAGCTGGCGGCTGCTCGATGATTCATTCCTGATGTCAGCTCTAATGTAGGAGTTAGACTGTTCATATATTAACCCTTTGAGGACCAAGAATACTTGAAAATAATAGGGTTTGACCCATTCTTTGCCATCACATTTACAAACATGGATACCGGTACTCTCAAGATACAAATTTGGGTTTTAACTCTTTATTTCATCTGAGTAGATTTGGTTATAAACATCTTTCACAAGAACAGTTTTTACAATTTAGGCATTTATTTCTGTCATGGAAAGAACTGATAGATATGTTTTTAAGCCAATTTGTTGTAGAGCATTAACATTTTGGGGCGGGATTTACATGTACATGTATATGTACCATGAACAGCAGGGTTAGGCCCAATTGAAATGCTTGTTGAATGACATTGAAAACTACATGTATTAAACAATCATTTGCATTTCAAACAGTTTACGTGTACATTTATGCAAGTTGATTCAGTTCATAGTACATTGAAAACTGGTCTTTATAAGCAGGTTGTCTTTGTGTAAATATGTGAAGGGAAGGGAATGAAAATATGCTTTGAAGGCCATTGGTCTTTCTACAAGGGGTCCCTTCAAGCAGGTTTAACTGTAACATGCAAAAGTAGTAATAAAACAAAATACCTCATGTACATTTACTTCACTTTAGTTTACACATCTTTCGAAACCATACAATGCAGAATGTCAAATACTGTATGGCTTCAAAATATGAGTAGAATTTATAAAAAAGGCGGAGAAGTGATTATATATTTGAAAGTCCTGTATAATTTTTTCTTTTTCAGTCCAATTATTGTATTCACAGACAAAACGCACTACAGCCCATAGACAGAATTGTTGTTTAACAGTACGTGGCTCTAGTTTCAAAAGGTGGCTTTTTGAAGAGCTTGGTGGGCACCCCTTAACCAGCCGCCTTGGCACCCTTCGATCAGCCGCCCACCCCCCCCCCCCCCCCACCTTTTTTTTCTTGTACAGTGAAGACATATAATTTCATCTGTTGAGAGACAGAAGGGCGTTAACTCATATACTTTAACACAGAGTTAACGCCCTTCTGGCTCCAAACAGACGATATGTTAGCACCAAAAGAAATAAAATTTTGTATTTTGTGGCTTCCTACATGTTTGTAAAATAGCAATTAGACAAGAAAAATCTGTCATGGTTTGTATTGAAAATGTTGAAAGACTCACTAATGATCTTCAGTAGATGTTGAAGTAGTAAAGAATGATTTTTTAGATAAAAAGTTATCATTTTTTATATTTGTTAATTCCCTCACTGGGTTTATTTTGCCATTTCTTTTTCCTCAGTAGTATTCTTATGCCCCTGAAATAGGATTTTGTATTTTCCTATTCCAAATTATGTGTGCTCACCCATACAGGTATCTTTCTCTGCTGTCTGCATTATGATCATTCTTCTTTTCTCACATGTCTCTTATATTTTACTGTTATTACCTTCTCTTTTTTCTCTTCTTTTTCTCTTTCTTCTCTCTCTCTCTCTCTCTCTCTGTTTATTATATATCTCACCATCTTGCCCTGTGTGTGTCTTTATAAATATGCATGTCATTCTGTATGTTAGTACTCAATTTTCTCTTTATCTCTCTCTCTCTTTCTCGCTTTCATTTCTTCTCTTATGTTCTCTCTTCTCCATAGCTCTAAGCTATATATACATGTACATGTATTTGCACATTTTAATACAGTCACCCTTGACCATACAAGCAATGCCTGTATTGATTTCTAGTGGTAGTCTGCTCTTTCTCCCCCCCCCCCCCCCCACCCCCCCCCCCTCTCTCTCTCTCTCTCTGCATTCAATGTCACCCCAATTTTATTCTGGCACTCCCTCCTAATACTGGACTGCATGAGATCTAATCACCAGGGGCAACCAGATGCAGCTCATGCAGGACGGGAGGAGAGTGTTCATTAGTTTTTTTTTAATACTCCCATTCATTATTCCCTTTCTGCTTTCATACATGTAGATGTGTGCCTGTGGTCATTTCTCTATATTCCCTTTCCCCCTGCATCATCATGTATCTCTCACTCTAACTCTCTCTCAAAAAAAAAATTCATATTTTTATCTTTTTCTGAGTCTATGACATTTTTTCCTCCATGAATCAAGGTGTTCTAGTATTTGATTGTTAACTTCAAAGAAATTAGAAATTGACTCAATTCACACAAAGATACATTTATATTTTACCTTTAGTAGCACAGCTATTAGAGTATACATGTGTGTCACTGTACAAGGCTTCCCCTTTAGGCGAAAAATAATATTGAAACTGTCTCAATCTTGGAAAATTCGCAAGTTAAGGTTTGGCCAATATACCAAAGAACAGTACAAAAGACAACAAAAACAGAGAGAGAGAGAGAGAGAGAGAGAGAGGAGGAGGAGGAGGAGGAGGTGGTGGTGATGATGATACACTGTACAATATATTAGCTGCAAGTTTAAATTAAAAATGAAAGTGCTTATAAATGAAGGACATTAATTTTATGTATATTTTTTACACATATCATCAGTAACTACAATATGTATATATATGCCAGCAAACTATTACCAATGCACTAATGTACATAATAGACTCCATCATTAGTAACAAGTGTTTCTATTTTATGTGATGTGTACACTGCTGTTTCCACAGCTGTGTGCCGTTCCTTGTTGACTTTATCAAGGCGCCTGGAAAATAACCATTGTTCCGTTCCATTGCTATGGGAGTGACAAGCGGAGAAGTCGTGGCGTGCCGAGAAATCAATATTGCAGTTGAAGAAGAATACAACTGTACATCGGTCTTTAGCTTTGGATTATAATGCGATGAATAGCTAGTAGATTTGCGGTGTTTGTTGCTAAGAGTGCCTTATTTATAGATACTGTCCAAGTCCATTTCAAAGACATATTTATAGATATGATGTATGAAGCTTTTGTAAACAGAATTTTAGGTTTACCCTTTTTAACTAGGATCATCAGATATTTCTTTTAAGAAAATCTTAATTTTTTATGTCGATGGTTTTAATTGATTTTTTTTCCCATTCATTGCTTTTAAAATGTCGATTTATATTGCAATTTTTCTTAACACACATATTGCCTACCATGTTTTCAAACAATGTTAGGTCTCATGGTGATTATTTAATAGTCATGTTCTTGTATTGTATTTAAAAATGTTTACATGTATGATCAGCATTTCCATTTTTAAACACAAATATTGCTTGATATACATACATACATGTATGTACTTCTATTCTTTTAAATTTTGCGAAATAGATTCCAAATTATTATTAATTCTGTTCTTTACATTAATAACAGTTTGAAAATTAATCAAATTGCTATCTTTCTTTTTCATTTTGAATATCAGAACCGATTCCTATGAGGTTACGAGCTCTCCCACAATCCTTTTGGCAACAGCCGAACACCGTCAATTCAGCGTCTCCCGGCTCGATGTACTCCGTTCTACCTCCCCTCTGCAAAATGGAACAGTCCAACTCGGACCTGGCAGGTAAGGTATCACATGTTAGTGATTGGCTTTTGATGAAAACCGAGGCAACCATGACATGTTGCATGTACATTGTACTTCGTAGTGTTACTAGTGTATATATGGCAGTCTAAAAAGGAATTAGTTATGTAGGCATATTTGTATTCAGGATCCATTGATCAGGGATAATGATTATAAAATAATAACATTACAAAAGTGCATTGAAGTATTCACATAATGTGCTTCATAAATATGAAAATACTTTTATTTCAAAATAAAAAACGAAGAACAAATACATTTTTTGTAGCATTTGAAAAACTTGTACATGTTTCGGAATTGCTTGCATACATGTACATTGTACTTCATTCTTAGCCTGAAATTATACTACAGAATCAACATACCGGTAATAAAAATCATGAAATATTGTTATTCTAAGAACTACCAATAAGTCGCCAGAATTCTTTGTTGGTTGTATTTTATGTTTTTTCCCCCATAACTGGAGATTCTGAGTTTTCCATTGATAACATTTGTATTTACTCCAGTAGAACAAACATAAATAACATGTCGTACAAGAAAAATCAGTAATGATATATTCAGAGAAATCACCACCCCCCCCCCCCCCCCAATTTTCTCCATTGTTTGATTTGTGATTTATTGATGGTTTTGATCACTGTCCAGTCAAATATTTGAAGGGAAAATAATCAAATTGCTTAATTATTTTGTTTCCTTGATAAGAGAAAAAAATAAAAGGGAAATATATGAAGATAAAAAGCATAAGTGTAACCCAGCACCATTCATTGAACTAGATTCGAGGTCGTGTGGTATTCTCAAAACTATAAAATTATCTTTTATTTTGTCTGTGAGAAATTTGAATTGTTATATCATGCGGAATATATACATGTACTTGTCATTGCTGTTTAGCATAGACTTCTTTGTAAAATATGCAGAGGCAGTCATAACTAAGCAAATTTTTTTAACCAGTGATTCACAGTAATAGAAGTTTTATGATATTAAATATTGCTCATTTAATAAAAAAACAACAGTTTTCAGAATACTACTTTGGGGGGGGGGGGGGGGGGAAATGGCTTAATTTTTTTGTTCACTTCTTGGTTTTTGCCTTCTCCCTCTCATATTTGGCATGTTTTAACTTCATTGTTGGCCTAACAAGTTTGGTGACGCTCCTGTTGTAACCATGTCAACTGTATAAACACACTCTGTCCATCATCCATGTCATGTTTTATGGAACTATCAATCCATTTTGATAATGAGAATTATAATATGAAACTGCTAGCTCTCCAGGGGGTATCAATAGTACTTCATAATTGATTACTGCAAAACAATTTTGTTTTAAATTTCTGATTAAAAAAAAATATTTTGTAATACAATTTGCAGGGGTCCTCCGATCCTGTAATACGACCTCCACCACCACACACATACAAAGAACTTCATTTATATTCTCTGCAATGAGTGTTCATTATTGTACATTAAAGCCTGACACAAAGTCCACGCACTGGAATCATTAATGAGAGTGAATACCCCCCCCCCCCCACAATATGTGGGCAATATAGATTGTACAAGTATCTTTTGCATTATAGATATATCATGACGATTTACTGTATATTCGCATGAGTCAGGCTAGAAGATATACTTTTAAAATCAGACATTAAATCTGAGGATTGTATTGAAAATAACGAAAGGAAGATGGTATTAGGAGAACTTACATGCATGTACATGTACATATTCATGTACAAATGTAGGGAAAAAATGGGGGGGGGGGGGGGACGACTGTCACGCAGTGTACTAACTATTTACTCGGTAAATCAATTTTCAAATCGTCATTGAGTGCTTTGGACAATACACATAGCTCTACTAATTGTGTTCTGTTCTTATTAAGTTCTGTTTGATGCTCATTGTGTTGAAAGGTAGATTTCAATTTCATAGCCTCATGATGTAGTGGTTAACAGTCATGTTATTGTGGGAAATTAATGACAGATTGTTGTTCCTGAGATTGAATTTAGAGCAAGTATGCATGGATGGGGTGTATTGCTGATGGAGAAAGAGTTAGACAGATCTCGATAGAAAGATGGAAGGAGGGAGGGAAGAGGGGAAGAAGGAGGAAGGGAGGGATGGAGAGGAGGGGAGAGAGGAGGGAGGGGAGAAAGGGAGGGAGGGAGAGGGGGAGAAAGGGAGGGATGGAGAGGGGGGAGAAAGGGAGGGAGGGGAGAGGTATGGAGGGAGAGAGAGAGGGAGGAGGGGGAGGGAGGGAGGGGAGAGAGGGAGGCAGGGGAGAAAGAGAGAGGGGAGAGGGAGGGAAGGGAGACAGGGAGAGAAAGAGAGAGGGGAGAGGGAGGGAAGGGAGACAGGGAGAGAAAGAGAGAGGGGAGAGGGAGGGAAGGGAGACAGGGAGAGAAAGAGAGAGAGAAAAGAAGAAGAAGAGAGATATTGAACAACATAATTATGTACATGATGTGTGAATGAGATTTATAGTAACCGGCACTCTCTTTCACATCATTTCTGTCACCAATAGCAGCACATTTTCTTCATTTACCATCACATTCTACTGCCTAGCTATTTAAGCTGTCATCTTTTACATCTCATCATCAATTCATCTTCATTATCATAATCATCGTCACACAATCCCACACCATTCACCACAAAACTGCAAATCTATTCTTCTCTCCTACAAATGCATTCCCCAGATCCTCTAAATCCTCTCTGATATTGGTGGTATCCCCATCTACCATCTCCATCATCTGTACCCACCACTGCATCCTCGCCAGCCAGTTCCCATGGTGATATCTACCCCCTCATCTCATTCATCACCGAACCTTTTAAGCCTTGGTCATCTATTACCAGTACAAATGTATTCTACAGGGTCTATCTTTGAAATCATGTATATCGTCCGTTGAGGGTCAAACTGTCTCTGTAAAGAATACCAGTTAACGTCCTTCTTGCGCTCGGTGGATTATATAATATTGAAGCCACATCATCATCAGCGTAAAGCAATTTCTTCACCATATTATCATCATCATCCTCATCATCTCTATTTTCCTCCTCTTCCTCTTCCTCCCCCTGCTACTCCTCTTCATTATTTCTCTTCTTCATCTTTGTCATCATCTTCATCTTCATCATCATCTTCATCTTCATCATCTTCCTCATCATCCCTATCTTCCTCTTCCTTTTCCTCTCCATCATTTCTTATCTTCATCATAATCTTCCCCATAATCTTCCCCATCATTATCATTATCATCATCCTCATCATCATCATCATCATCATCATCATTCTCATCATCATCATCTTCCTTCTCAGAATTCTTATCATACCTCCTCCTCCTCTTCCTTCATCATCATACATGTATATAAAATTAAATAAAATCCAATCAATGGTTGCAATAAATGAATGAATCAGTGTTCTCCTCTTTATCATCATCATCATCATCATCATCATCATCATCATCATCTTCTTCTTCTTCTTCATCCTCCTCCTCATCCCGATCTACAAGTCATTTCTTCATCAGCATTCATCCTTGGAGACCCGAGACCATAAATCTCGGCCATCAATTCTTCTTGCAACTGCACATCTGTATTGCAGATCCCTTAAATTGGGAGAAAGCTAGGTAATCTTTTGCTCATTATCTCAAAGAAGAGCCTCCTATTACGCGAAAGACGTACCGTGACTGTGTCTACCATCTACCAATGAAGTGATTGCTACGTGTATGAGTGTACCTGGGCCGCTTTTGTAGTCTTTACAAGTAGACCCTATGTGCCAGAAATCAGTTTCAAGGTCAAGATAATTAATATCTTAGCATTTGATGGCTGATGACTACACTGTGCATACATGTACATGTCTTCAGTGTGAAGAAAATTATTATTTGGTTCACAATTATATAATTTGCTATTAAAAGGGGTTGCTGTCATGAAAGTAAGAATTTCCCACTGCATTTCTTTGTATTCACCTATTTTTTTCCTGGTGTTTCCAATGCACTTTCCAAGAGCTTAGGTGCCCTCTCATTCTGTTGTTGTACCAGTCAAAAAAGTACATAAGGGCAGTGTGAGCAATCTAGAACTGGAAAGATCAAAAGAGCTCTTGAAAACTGAAAAATAACCCTGAGAAAAAAAAGACATTAAACTTTAGCCAGGAAATCTTACTTTACTATAGCACAAACCAAAAAACGGTCTCATGACCTGAAAAGTAATTTTTACTTTGGTTGTTGTAATATCCTATCAATTTAAAACGTTACTTTTTGAAGATAAATGAATTGAAAGCTGTACCAATTAGGTAGGGCTGTTTTCAGGAATATTTTCAAGGAGCTGTTTTCATGACATGTAAATACTTCTGATAGAAAAAAAAAATCTGCCGTTAAGCTTTGAATCATCCATATAGAGACGTATACATGTACCAAGCATAAATGTGAAAGCTTTCTTTTATTCAATAATATTTAAGAAATATCTTGTTTCCATATGACATATGGCATAAGAAAATGAGCCCCAGCATATATGCCTGTAGGCATGCAAACACTCTTGCTACACAATTCTAGTCTTTTATCAGATCACACAGGCACTGTGTATCTATACAAGTGCAATTACAATCAGTGAATTCAAGCGAGCGCAATACCAAACCATCAATTTGATGCGCTCGCTCTAGTATTTGGCTATTCCCATCGTCATGGCAACCTTGGATTGTTTGTGGCGTGTTTTATCACGGTGCACACTTCCTCGGCCTCCTCTGCAAGCGACCACATCTAGCCAAGCAAAATGTAATCGATAGAACTTGTGATTGATGATGTATAGATTTCCACTTCACTTCCAATTTAAATGATCGTTTAGCTTTCCGCTCATTGGCTCAGAAAAAGACATGCCAAAAATACTTCAGTGTGGCATTTTGTCAAAGAGCCCATTCTCGGAGAAATTGTGACCTATTTCTTCGCTTGGGTCTTTGATTTTCTCATTTTTCATCATTGTGCAAAAATGTCACATTTGTTGAGAAAAAGCAGTAAATTTGAAAAAGCACTGCTACTTTCTGACATTTTACATTCTTGAATACAAATGAAGCGGTGGTGTACATGCTTTGAGATAAGTGTGTTCACTTATGTGTATGTTAGAGAGGGGGAGTGGAGGAAATTATCATGAGAAAGAGAAGGAAGCAGCACGTTATCCGAAGAATTCAAAATAAAGAACAGTATTTAGTTAGTAAATATTGGTTGTGCTGAGGAAAAGAGTTCATGAAAAGCATTAAATTTCATGTATACTTGTACTATGATGTACATGTCACATAAATAAAGAGGGACGATATCACAAGAGCAACGTTTCAATATTTTGCTGCTTATTTTTTTTAATTTGAATTAAAAATCATATTTTGGTTTGTGTCATAAGTTCCTGGATCAATAATGCCTTGATTTCTTGCAAATAGACTGTATGTCAGAATCTTGCTGAAGCAACTGATACATGTATGTATGTATTGAATTAATTCTCTTAAAGGCCAAGTCCACCTCAATATCAAGTTGATTTGAATAAACAGAGTAAAATTAAACAAGCATAACAGTAAAAATTTCACTGAAATCGGATGTAAAATAAGAAAGTTATGGCATTTTGAATTTTTGCATTATTTCATTAAACAGTGATATGCATAGCATGGGCGGTATGCAAATGAGTGACCGATGATGTCACACACTCACTTTTCCTTGAAATGTATTTTATTATATGAAATTTCAAATATTTCAATTTTTATAGATGTGATAATAAAGAATCCCTTCCTTGTATGAAAATAAGTTACAATAATGATGATTTTACATGTTCCATATGGAGTCAAACCATGTTTTACATTATTGAAGCAAAAATATGAAATATATGATATTTCATATAATAAAATACATAAGGAAAAGTGAGTGCATGACATCATCGGTCACTCATTTGCATACCGCCCATGCTATGCATATCACTGATTCATGAAATAATGCAAAACTTCAAAATGCCATAACTTTCTTATTTTACATCCGATTTCAGTGAAATTTTTACTGTTATGCTTGTTTAATTTTACTCTGTTTATTCAAATCAACTTGATATTAGGGTGGACTTGGCCTTTAAGCAAGTTTGTTTAGCAGTATGTCTAGTACAGATAATCTGTTCAGTCTGGTTTTTAGAGATTTTTTTGGTTATTTTTTACTTTCAGATATCAGACCAGTGACACCGCCTTCAGATGGAGAGAATGTAGAGAGCAGAGAGGGGGAGCAACCTGACGTCAAGTTAAAGGAGAGGAAAGACGCCCTCAGTGACAAGGATTCTTTAACCATCAAACTCGAGAAAGATAAAGAAAGAGACTTATCAAGAGAGCGGGAGATCTCCTCCAGAGACCGAGACTATTCCCCTCGGGAAAAAGAACTCCCCCCTCGCGACCGAGAGGTGGGACGGGAGAAGGAGAGTCCACGGGACAAAGAGAAGGTGCGCGAGCTCAGGGAAGGTGGGATGGACTCGAGTAAACAGCTCCCTCCGGAGGCCAAGAAGAAGCAGCCAAGACCGCCGCCAAGGGTCGTGAGAGTATCTCCAGCTAACACGGAACTGCTTGCTAAGCTTTTTGAAGGGTTTGATGGAGAAGGCAAGAAAAAGATGGTGCGCAGAGGAAGGTAAGTGTTATATTTATTTGAAAAATATATTTTTTACTTTTTTTTTTTCTAAAAGAATGTACATGCACATATAGTTGACCCTCAAATAAGTAGTAAAATAGATCATGATAGATAAAAAGCTTGCACTTTAGTAATGATTAAAATAACGATTCTGATATTTTCTAACTAAGGTAATAACCCTGTGTAAATCCAAAAACTTTCACGATTCGTTGATAATTATAGTCGTTTTTTGCAACAAGAAGCTGTCACACATTGTGATTACCCTTTGTGATTCAATGTTTCGCTGCATAAGGGTTTTTTGTTGATTTGGCACCACTTGTGAAATTTTAAAAGGTTTCTTTTATGTGAAAGTTTGTGGTTTTATAAAATACTTATAATAGATAAGCACCATGAATGCACATGTACATGTATGTCATATTTAGAGAAATCAAAACTGGACGTGTATGTCTTTCTTATTTCATTTTCTCTCTCTATATTCAGACCAAAGCGAGAGTACAACCCTCAAGCAGCTGCGCTAGCAGCAGCACAAATGGCGGCCAACGCCTCCAACAACAATAACAACACCACCAGCAGCACCAATGCAAACAACCCTGCCTCTGCACACCACCACCCCTACCTAACCGGTGACGATCCTTACATGATCGACAGCGTCGCAGAGGGCCTCCTTCCGATGCTCTCCTTGGAGACGAGTCGTCAGAGCAGCGGCCCGTCGTCGCAGCTCGCCATTGTGTCCATCCGCGGTGACAACAACCGCATGCTATCGCTGCCCTCGCTCAGCGTCGAACAGAATCATTCCGCCATACTCTCTGAACTAGTGAAAGCTTTATGAGATTTTGCTCAAACTGTACTCACAATACCATTGCCAAAATTTGTCCAACGGAACTCGATTATCTTAAGATTCTTGTGTTGTGAAATGTTTTAGAATTTTGCACAGTTTCATTGCAGAGGCCTACAGAGATATATGTTCACAAAGGCATTATCATTCTTTGATATGCAAATCACACAACATGTACTTAACCTATTTATTGGTAGAGCCAGCAACAAATAAACATGAATTATACAGCTATTTTTATGTCAGTTACATATCAAATGATATAGTTGCAATTTGTGATTGCTTTTATATGTATTTTAAATCTTTATTTTAAAAAATACAAGTGCACATTACAAATTAAAATTCTTTTCTTGTACAGTTGCTTTCATACCATTCATAAAATCCAATTAGTTCTGTCCCATATTGTAATGATTCAGAATTTTAAATGCCTTACAACATCTGAAATAGTTTAACATAGGTGCATACTTTTGCCATTTAGACTGATGAAGTCAATTGTAATTTGATCATGCTTTCATTCATGTCATGAATTAATTTTTCGTAGACAAAAAGGGTGAAATTCGTTGTGTATATAGGTCATTTTTACAAGATGTGTATGCTCGAGAATATGACATTGTCGTTCAATCGTTTTGGGTTAATAATGATATTGTATTCGGCATATATTGGCTTGTAATACATGTAATTGTAAATAAGAGTTATAATGTTTAATCTTTAATACCAAGTATTCACTTTTTATTCCATGTTTTCAAGTTCTTAATTGTGTGTGAAAATTATTTCTTGATGAGCTACATTTTGTAGGAGTAGCTGATTGTCAAAGCTACATGTAAATGTATACTGTATAAGCTGAAATTTTCGCAAGGGTTTTATTTTTGCGAATTTCGCGAGTAACCTGCGAATTTAACACCACGCGAATATAACGCCACATCCACATGGGTGTGTATGATTTACTGGTTTAGTAGTAGTGTGAAGTACAGTTCGCATGCAGTGCTGTGTGACTGACTAGAGTGGCGGTGCCGGTGTGTATTGTTTATCGCTAGATAGACAGGCCTGGGCCTAGGTCGGCCATTCGCAAAAGCAACGACGCGTGAATATGTCTTGGAGTCTCTCATTCGCGAAAATATTAGCTTATACAATACATCTATAGAGCAGGGCCCTGTTTCATAAAACTTTTTATCAATAACAAGTTGCAATGACTGTTATAAGCTACTGAAATCCTCGCATCTGATTGGATGAGAGCAAATTTGTCATAGAAATGTGGCAGTCGTTACTGATAACAAGCTTTATGAAATGGGGCCCAGATCTGCTTACTGCCATCTGTCATGGATGGCTACATACAATATTCATATTTAAAGTGGCTCTAAAATGTGTTTTGCCTTACAATTTAATCATCTATGACCCCGTTTACAGTGCCGGGCCGAGGCTGGCCGAGGCCTGGCCCTAATTGCGGTACTCGGCCCCTCAATTTCATGCGTTTACAGTAGCAGTTGGGCCGGCCTAAATTATAACCTTTCAATATTTTGTCGTAGTGGGGCTCTGCATGTAAACAAACGTTTATTTTGGTGGGCGCGCGCGCCGGTAAACGTAACAGTGTGGCGCGGGTTATTTGTACCGATTTTTTTTTTTTTTAGCTAGCATGCATACGACGAACAATCGAACACCACAGCTGCCCGCTTAACTTATCAGATAATTTCATATTTTCTACGCCATTTTGTACGATCAAGAAGACAAGAGGATGGATGAGGAAGGTCGTATTCATAGAATTCATATCGTGACTGGAGGATGAGGAGAGAGCAATATCATGACGTCATATCCGATGATGTCATGATCGCTGCACTTCCGGGATCGCATTTGGTACCGCATTTGGGTCCGCGTGCGTTTACAGTGAAAGAAGGCCAGGCCGAGACTACCTCCAGAGCTGGTCCAAATGCGCGGCCGCTTTTGGTACCCCATTTGGCCTTTTGGGCGATTACAGTGAAGTTTAGGCCAGCCTCGGCCCGGGCTAACTTTCACTGTAAACGGGGTCATACATGCAGTAAGAGAGAAATATTCCTGTAAATCTTTGAGAACAGTCAAAACAAATGGTTACGAAGCTCTGAATATGTACAAGTCACAAACATAATTCTATTATGTTCATGACTGAAGAAATTACAGACAAGTGTCCTCTCTGACATTTATCACTATGAAAAAAAAAGAATCATTTCTCTCCAATAATACTCCATCATGTTTTTGATAACAGTTAAAGGAATCTCTATATCTGTGAGTTCAAGGGTCATTTATATCTGTGTATGTATTCTACCCTTACACTTATTTGTTATGTGTACATATAATTCTGAGAATTCAGCATCCAGAATTCTGCCAGAAACAAGAGCTATTTAGAGAGCTGTATGTTCATCCGTGTGGATCACACCATATTTTATGTCACCATTTTTGTAAATATCTTTTCTTTGCTATCAATGTCTTCAGGAATAATAGGTATATTTGAAAATAATATGGAAATATATTTATCAAGATTTTAAATGGTACAAAGATATTTGCTTTATATAAAAGAATATAGGAGAAAGAAAACTTCTTTTCTTCCTCTTGAATAGAGATCAACTGTATGTATGTTATTTTTGTTACATAAATAGATCAAATAGCAAGCTGTAGTTTTATAGTGTTACAGGAGATATCTATACTGATACCTAACAAGTCAGCTCACCAACTAATACAGAAAAGACTTCTTTTGTAAATGTATTTTGACAGGAAGGACCCCCCCCCCACCCCCTTAAAAAAAAGTATTTCAAAGTCTTTTCAGGGATCATGTACATGTACGTGTATGTTAGATTTTTATAATTGATATGCGATACGCACATTGACTTTTGTGCATATGACAAAACTTTTGTGCATATGTGATGCACCTTTTATTCAAAAGTTTAATTCTAGATACGTACAGGGCAAAACAAAAATCATGATGCATATTTGTTGTTGATAACCAGTTTGAGTGATCTCATGAAAACTTTGCATAATAAAGTGCATGAATTTACATGTATTTATTATACTTTGGGACACCAAAATTTATTTATTTTTTGCTCCTCCTTTGTAAAAAAAGATTACCTTGAAAATCCTATTTCTTGCCTTGATATTTTAATGGGGATTTGGAAGTTGAAATATGTTCCTTTTTTATACTTTGGAAATTATAAACCATTTAAACTTGTACTATTTGCTGATTTCTGAAATTGGTTCATTCTAAATAAAAAAAAATGATGTATAAGGTTTGATATAGTTAAAAAAGAAATATTGTACCATAAGAGTATTTAGACTTTTTAAAGAAGACATTTATCAAGGTGTACATTAGTTAATTATGATTAAGTTCATTCATGCAGTATTCTTGTTTAAGAAGAACAATATAGTGAAGTATATAAAAAGATAAAGTAGTATGTTCATTGTGTGATACATGTACATGCTACATACCAAATCTTTTGCACAGAATCATCACAATTTCACCTTGCAACTTTGAATGTGACATCGTCATCGTAGCCGTCATCGTGAGCTGCCAGCTTTTTGGAAGTTGACTGAAATATGTTGTATATTTTGTAGTCAATGCTGTTTGCATTCAAAGTCTATACCAAATCACTTTATGTGTGATGTTGAGTGTCCTTTAGAGGTTGCTGGAAAGTTTTGCTTGTTGTGATCAGCACCTTGTTTTGTATTTAGTTTTCAATTGGAAATGATGTGTCTGTTCGCAGCATGTAAAATATACAGCTACTCTACCAAGATTCTTGTACAGCAACAATTGATAAAAACAAACAGCATTTTGATGTATTATCCTAGAAGTAAAAGCACAAGATGAAATCAGTACAGCAGCCATAAATAATATTTTTAAAGGATGAACTTTTAAATGGAAAAGATGGATTGAACCTCTATATGTAAAGTTGAAATCAATTGTGAAATTTAACCTTTGTTTCAGATGTCTGTTTCAATATGGTGATACTTTAATATATATCCACAGTTTTAGGATACATTCTGAAATGAAAGTTTTAATAAAGTGTTTACTTCAATGGTATTAATGTGGTATTGATATACATGTAGCTGTTTAATATCAATTCAAAAGGTTTTCCAAGAAATTTAATGTGAAATCAACCCAAATTATATCAGTAAAGAAAGATATACTCTGGATAATCGGGTAAGAAATCGAACAGTTTAAACCAGAATTGTAACAGTTTTACTCTTGTGAGCTCTTGTATAATTTATTAATCAGGCTAATGTGTGCGCTTTACATGGTTTCCGTCCTTTTCCTTCTGTAATTTGTATTCTGTTGCCGTAAAGAATACTTCACTTTGGAAGATTCATTTCTATTGGACATTTTCGTTTGTTCCGTCTTAATTTTCCTGTGGAAGAATTTTGTATTGTAAATACTAGAGAATTTACACTAGTACTGATTCACTTAAAGTTGAACTGATGAATTATGAAAGCTACTGATCTGTTCATTTTTGTTGTAATTTGTGTGTGTCTGCTTCTTTATTTAATTTATATATCTATTCTGTTTTTAGTGTTTTTTATTTTCCTTATCGATTTCTTTTCTTACTTGCAACTTGTCTTATAATCAGGGATGCCACTTTTGAGACAAAAGTAGGAATCTCTACTCTTTCAACATATTTTTAGCCATAGAAAACCACTTTTTATTGTACAAAAGGGCCCATTCTAGATGATTTTCCTACTTTTTTATCGATTCTAAGTGGCATCCCTGTATAATACCTTAATTTTGCAACATCTTTCAACATGGAGAAAGATAAGTGTTTGAAGGGGAGAGAGACAGACTGACAGAAAGGAGAAAAATACAGACAGAGGGGGAGAGAAATAAGGATTAAAGAGGAATAAAAAAAAAAGAGGATGGAAACAGATATAGAGGAAGGAAGAAAGAGAGATAGCAGGGAGAGAGAAATAAAAGGAAGACCGGAGGGAGAGGTAAACAGAGAGAGCTGAAGGAGCAGAGAGTGGGTGGAGGGAAAGATATGTTTGCTGTCTCAATTTCTCTCCATGACCCCTTTGTAAATTTCTTTTTTATCTTTTCCCTCTAATTCTCCCATTCTCTTTCAGTTTTACAAATACATGTACCTCTATATACTATAACCCTCTCTATTTCTCCCTCCCTCCCTCTCATCTTCTTTTCTCTCCTTCTCACTTGTTTGTTTGTACGTTTGTATTTATTTCCGTAATTAAGAAAACCACATACATTTCATAAAATACAACGTATACATGAGCTTAAAAAACGGAGGATGACCCAAATTCAGCAGTATTTACAAAATGCCGCTGTTCTTCCTTGGGGTCCCACCAAAGTCACTAAAGTCATTTCTAGTGCTTGTCTGTCTTTAATCCTTTCCCTTTTTCCCTCACACTCACATGACAGAAGTTTAAATCTTATATGCAATCATCGCTTTGGCAAAACAAGACATTGATTATGCCAACAAGAGTTTCTTTCATTCACAGTATGTGCACATATTCAATCTAAATCAAAAAGAAAAAGAATCCTCCAGGATATCTGTCGATTCATATGAAATGCTGAATTCATTTTTATTATACATATATATTTATAGATCTTTTTATAAATCACAAAAACCATGATTACCCACATCATAGTCAAAATACATCTCTTTTTATTTCTCTGCATTCAATTAAATCATTTCTAGAATTCAATCGTCACTCACACTCTCTAAATAATCCCAATTATTATTTCATGATAAGGCAGTGTCTGCTGCTGCTCAGTCTGTTCATTGATTTCTCAATTTAGAGTAAATAACAAATATTGTGCGTTGAGAGCCAAAAGGGCGTTAACTCTGTAAGCGTATGAGTTAACGACCCTCTGGCTCTCAACAGATGACCATGTAGGCGGAATCAACTTACACAATTGCAAATTTCAAAGGAAAATATCAAGAATATCAAGCAACAAAATAAGGGCAAAATTAGATGTAAAAGCATGACAGACGTATAAAAAGATAAGAACAAAAGGAGCTGGCCATGTTGGATACGTTTGGCAAACATAACTTACTCTAAAAATGTGTTTGATTAACATTTCAAAAGGCAGAGGACTGAGTGACATCATTCTCAAAATGTTGTATTTCATTATTCGTATTGCTGAATCCATCATTGTACCGGTACCGGTAAATGTTGCATCCAGCAGTTCGAAGGTGTTACTACAATTTTGAAATACTGTCACTCCGCAGCCCTATCACATGTTGATTTCTAACACCTTTTTAATATTTAGAGTGTAAGACATTAGGTACATTTTATTCCAAAAAATATTTGTAGATAAATGAACAAATCGGCGTAACACCTGGGTGAACATATCCATTTCATTCCACAAAAGAGTGGAAGGCTTTACATATATGTATTGTGATATGAAAAAGTTGTGCATTAACCCTTTTGAGACAATTGACCACATTTTGCGGTTTGGGTCAATAACTTTTTGATTCACAGCTCTAAAAAATATACCAGATGCATGAGTAGAAAGAGCAAAATTTCTGCACAGTATGTACATTTTTGGTGCATGACCGTATTATGTTGATGTCAGGAATTTTAATAACGAGAATTAGCTTTAAATCCTTAAATTGGCAACACATTAAGCGGTCCAAACTTATGGTTTATTATCAAAATTGGCAATTTTTTAATCTTTCACAAATTCCTAACCACGTTTACTGTTTTTAAGGACATTACACCTTATTAGAACCATGTTGCGATAAAAGAAAAAATATTATTGTTGCCAATTTGAAGAACAAGATGTGATCAATTTAGCCCTTAAATAATTCCTGTCCTGAAAGGGTTAATAGGAGAATGGACATTAGCAAGAAATATGATTTTCTTTATCACAATAATGGGGACAGAGAATGGCCATTAATCTTTTCTGCTCAACTTGAATATTCTAAAGTACACAAGGGGAACCATTTTTAGCTGTAGTATTAAATGCTTTAGAAGGGACTTTAGACGGATCTTCTCGGCATAAGTATCTGAAAAAAATCGGACATCAACCCCCCCCCCCCCCAAAAAAAAAAAAAAAACAACAACAACAAGAAAAAAAAACCCAAAAAAAACAAAATTCTCATTACAATGCAAAGAGATTATGAAAAATTGAACCAAACTAAAACCTTCACTCCAAAAAAGAAAGAAAAAAAAACACTCTCCAAAGTGCAAAATATACAAATACATTTCATAGAGATTGATCTGTTTCACATGAGAAGCAAATCTAGTCCTGATTAATATTCCACAACAGTAATGTCCTACTTTCCAAGTCAAATCATGCACTCACAGTCATTTTTACAAAGAGAAGAAAAAATATGGCCAATTTACAAACATACACCCCAACAGTCACTTTCGGCAGTTGCTAAAAATTCATTACACAATGCATGATTTGTACACCAGGACATCCAAGCCTGTTTTTAAATACAGCCAAATTGCAATTGCTATTAAGGTGGGTGTACTTACTGTAAGTCCCATTAGTGCAAAATGGTGTACCAATTAAGACAGAGAACAGTTTCAACACAAATAGCAAACACTTGATATGAAAGCAATTAGATGAAAGAAGGAACATTATAACATGACGTAAATGCTCTCTTTGGAAAAAGAAAGGATTGAATGTTGGATGACGAATGAAAGACCAATTGTGGGAGATTGCTTAGAGCTTTAATAGTGACTTCTAAATTCAAAATCTCATGAATTATGTCCACCTACGAATGTTCTTTACAAACATGATTGGCTTAGTTTTGGCTCACAATCCTTATTCATTATCTTTATTGCTACACATACGCAATCAATGATTGTTATTCAGTCTACATGTAAAGTGCAGAAAATCAATTTTAGAAGGATGAAAAAAAATCATTTGTCCAGAAAACAAAACATGTGCTTTGATATACAGCTGAAATGCCAGCAGTGTCAAATGATCTGAAAATTAAAACATTGTGCAGATATATGAATCTCTTCAAAACAACAAACATAGGGCTGCAAAATAAAATTTCTTGAAACCAAAGAGGGCTTGCAAAAAATATAATATTACAAGAAGTAATATGGAACTTGATTAACAATACTGGTTTAAAAGAAATAATAGGACTCATATAATATTTTGATATCACAATTTCAAACTTAAGATGTAGATTGCACATAAAACAAAACTCAAAAATGTGTTCAACTGACATTCATAAAAAAATCTAGCAATGCTGTAATGTAACAAAATATATACACACAATTAGCATGTTGAGAACTTACTGTATACACATAAATATCAGGATGATTATTAATCAGTTAGAAATATATTGAATTTACATGTAAATACCATTTTAAGGATTCTTGACCATTTGTAACAAATTGACTGGTGAAATAATAATTTTTATGTCAGAATTGCAGTTCAAGCAAGATGTAGAGTAAAATTCTAAGACTACAACCCTAGAATTATCATCGTTTACTTGTTATTTGCTATGGATTGAAACGCAAATGATATTACAAAGGGACACAACTATTAAAAAATTTAGCTGAGAAACAAGTGAGAAACACAGGCATTAAATATGCAACAAAGATTATTTCTCAGCAGATTCAATTTCAAAGAAATCTACTTTTAATTGTTAATAACCAACTGCATAATGTCTTAAAAAATATCATCCTTATTTCTCAAGTTTATACCAGCTAGATGCTGGAACCAATCTGTTATACCACTAGATTTAAAAATAACATTTTAGAAGATTTGTTTCCTTATAAAAAAAGCCCATCTCTATGGGTCTTCATCACATTAAATATAACATCAATATGTAAAGGGTTTATCACTCTGGGTTATAATCTTTTCTTACACCTCAACTACATGTACCACACTTAATATTTCTTTGGCAGTGAAAATATAACTCACTGATCCATCAAATACAATAATACTCTGCAAATTATAGACACTAGACAGAAATCTCAACAATATACTGCATAGATGATAACCTCTGCATATTCAGATGGATTAAGTACATGTCTGGATCGCAAGTCTAAGAGATCAGATGAAATTAAAGTAGACATTTTGCCTGATGAAACACCTGGAGATGAAGACTATGAATACATCCTGAGATTTCTACGTGTATCTCATATTCTTTTGAGAGCACATACAATGTACAATGTACATGTACAAGTCCAATTTGGTATTTTGCATCATAATCATTCTACTGTTTCAATACACATATCAATGCACAACAAATAGTTGCATTATGTAATCTAATAGACTGAAAATTTATAGTTTTCTGGTATTATATGAGCTCTCTAGAAATTATCTTTAATACAGCTGCTCTATCAATTTTTTATTGATTCTGATAAAAAGTGGAAGTTGAGAGAAAATAGAGAGAGAGAGGGGAATCAACATTCTTGAATGAAGTGCATAAATTTCAGAAGCACCAATATAAGTCATGATATTTCTTTCAAACAGTCTGACAATGTCATCGCTAAAAATCCTGACATAGTTTTGGTCAGAGAAATATACTAATATCCCACTTACTACTGAATTTTCTAATTCTCATAGGCTTAATACATGGATCACCTGGTTCCAGTGGGCACTGGGTTAAGAACCCTCTTCTACTCTCACGGCTGCTGTGAATACAACCATTTAAAATCTTTTATTTTTTGGAAATAGAATTTAGTTGAAATGACAATTTCCTCCAGTGTACTGGGGTACGCTCTTGGAACTCATGGAGAGTCCAAGAATTTTACCTCCTCATCTGCTCTACTCCTGGATTGAGAGAAACAACTGCAATTAAAGTGCCTGAAGAAAATCGTAGTGGATTTAGAATTCATGATCTCATAGCTGATGACACGTATCATGACCATCAAACCGTATACCTGTATAGAGAAGTTTGATGCTTGACCTACAACTGTAAGCTTGACCTACAACTGTAAGTTTGATCAACTACTGATTTCACCCTGATCTATCAACTACGCAGTTATCAAAGTCCAAATTATTACACCAAATTGCTCTTATGTAAATCAATCTTGTGTAGAATGCTGTTAAAGAGACATCTGTTACTGTCCCATTATTTCAATAAACAAAACAACTCGATTGTTGTTCCAGCTTCAGATCAGTCTAAAGAAGGACAGTGTATTCTCCGCTTGATCTCCTGCGTAAAAGCGAAGGGCTTCCCATTTGTGATACTTTGTAGAATTTCCTTCATTTCTACCTACTGCTCTCCATACTGTGTAGTTCATCTGATGGATTCAGATACATTCCAATTCTTTTAAAATGCTTACGATCATCCTGATTATCTGTTTTCATCATTTCACGCATCTCGATTGGTTTATTATTTGACCATTTTCCTGTTAATCACATCCACAATGCAATCTTCAAGTTGGCAACTTGGAATGCGACTGTCCAATGGCAGCCTTTTATGGCATTAAAGTTTGCCAAGTTTATGAAAAGATTACATCTCCTTCTTTTGGCAATGCACTCTCCGGCTATTCCTTATTCCACTGCTAAATCCATCTGTACTATAAATCAGTGATATCATTCCCAACATATCTCTCCCCTGATTTAAAACTGGCAAGTGTTTCTTCATTCCTCCTGAATTTGTCAGTAGTCACCTCCACATTGAATTATAGCACAATTTGGTGTCATTCGTAAACGTATATCGACACAAAAGGCAAAAATAGGTCTTTGAGTAAGCCATGGTATAGTCTTTGCCAATACTCAACGGCGAGTAACACGAGGGAGCACTATACTATGGTGCTCTCTTGGCTAAATTCCTGGCTCCGTGATTTTGAGCGGATCTGTTCGGGCATGGCGCCGAAGGTTGAGCTGTAAGTGTTCATATCCTGACGAAGCTTCCGTCCGAGAGCTCGTCCAAGTGAGCCCTGCAAAGAAAAGTATTAAATATGTTCAGGACTTTGTATAATAAAAATAGGGAAAGATGTACATATCGGTAGTATCATGGAAAATGATATCAACGTTGAAACAAAATATCACGAATGAAAAAACATGAAATCAAGAAATGAAAACTTGAAACTACCCCTATATGTTTATCCAATGTGTTTTATGTTATTAATAATCAGAACACAAAATTATGTGATTAGCATATCACACTGTTTTCAAACAATCTTTTGAACACAAGCACAAACAAATCATTACATGCAGGCACACAAGGTTGGAAAGGTTAAGGATTTCAAAAAGACATTTGTCACAAGGACTCATACATACTTGTGAATTTTTTACACATCAATGTACTGATGCAATTTTGCCAAGCATGTTAACTCTGACTTGACAAGTTTTTCTCCCCACTCACTGTGATTTTCCATGATCTTCAGGAGCTCTTGCCTTCCTAAACCCCTAAACCAGTGCCTTTCTCTCTTTGATCTATAATATAAGTCATTATTTGGCAATCCCTGGTGCATTTCTCTCTGAAAGCATGCCATAAAAGCAGATGTGAAATGATTTCCCTTGCAATACTCTGGCAGTGTCCACTGAGATAGAGTCAGCATTTTCTATGTCTCACTGAAAGTGTATGTGTGCAAGGATTTCTCTACACTTGTTCCAAATTGAGTGAAATATGGATTTACGGCCATCCCAGGCCGTTGGTTTGAGAAGCCCAAAGCAAAAGGCCAGTTCATAATTACAATTTGCGCATGTGCAGATAAAGGTCATTAGTACCCAGTACAACTGACCTTTATACTCTGTCATTCTGTACATACCACAAAGCGTACACCAGTATGATCTTCTTGTTAAGCAAGTAGCACGTCCACCGAAACAAATGTGCGTGCGCTTAAAAATAGGGGTATTTTCAGGATCGTTTGAACCAGGTACTAATTGGCTCATTACACACTATGCAAGTATGCACTGGCAAATTTGTTTTGCTTGTTGTACTCTTGTCTGGGATAATTTGCCCTACGTATATTTTTTTCTGAAGTCCCGAAGGCTTGGTGTTTTCACCGGGGGTGTTATGCAATGACGAGAACCCTGGTGGTCCCTGAAACCTTTCTCTTTTGTCACTCACCCTAAATGTGGGCTTACTCCTGCCGCTCTCTCCGTTGCTATTATACGACCTCTGGAACGGTGATCCACCCACAGCTCCGGCGCTAGCTCGTCTATGCCTGGCATCCATTGTACCATTGACTGGTTGCAAGGCAGCTCTGTTTGTTAGCAGGAGGGGATTGGGGCAGGGAAGGAAACCAAACAAGTTAGTAACAGAGGTGGACTTTTCACAAATATACATGCATGACTGTTACTTTTTTTAAAAAGCTCTGTAATACAGATTTGTGATGCGCATTATGCTTCCATAAATTCAGTTTCTTGCAACACATTTCTTTTTTTATGGGGGGGAGGGGGCAGTTTACAAGAAAATATTTGAAGAGTATTTCAATAAGCCAGAGAAAAAGCTTGATTAAAGCAATGAAAAATTACTTAAACATCTGACATTAAATCCAGAATCATTCTTTGTTTTTTACACAGTTAGCTAATCTTGCAGTTAGAATACAGCACACAGCAATCCGCCACAACCACTAAAAGATTCACACGCAAATAAGCTGATATTGCTTTTAAAGGAGACACAGAAAAGAGCCATTCCTTCTAGCAGCAATTACAAAATCCACACCAGGGGAGCGTTTCATCAAGCGTTTTGTCAGTGATTTTTACTGACAACTGTTATAAGCTACTGAAATCCTTGCATCTGATTGGCTGAGAGCAAATTTGTCGGTAAAAATCACTGACATAACGCTTGATGAAACGCTCCCCAGGCAGTGCACAAGGCAATATCGGTTGTACGACACACACTCTGGTGACAATTGCTCCATGGTCAACATCCCATATTAATCAATTTCTTATCTTCTAACCAGGGGAGCATTTCATCAAGCGTTTTGTTTTTTATATTTATCTCAATATCTTTGACAAGACAGAGCCCAGAGCATTTGTCACTTGATGATATGTTGGCTAACCAGCATGTAAAGCAAGCATTGTGACTGACCTAGCTGGTAAGACGAGTGCATTGAGTTCTGTTGTGAGATGTCGTCTGATGATGTTCTTGCTGGATGGGATTCCTAGGGCGTTGGCCATGGCGTCCGAATCGAAGGAAGGCTCTAGAACCATGAGGGCGCCGTGTACCCCACTGTCCACAAGGTTCTCGGCATACTCCTGAACGGAAGAAGAGAAAATGAATTTAAGTCAAATTGTGAAAGCAATAAATAGAGAAAAGAGGGGGAAATAGACATAGAATATGAATGAGATAGACATATAATAAATATCAAAGAGATAGACATAATATTGAAGAGTTAGGCAATGGGAAAGAGAAATACAAAGTTACAAACAGAGAGTGAAATATTATGCAAATACACTCCGATGAATACAAATGGACTACTCTGAAAGGGGGAGGACTTACACTGAGGTCTATTGATCTGGCCCACTTCATAACCCTCTGTGTGGTCCAGACTAGAGGATCCATGTCAATGTCTTCACTTTGGGTTCTTCTCTCAGCTAGCATCTAAACGGGAAAAGAATACCATCAAAGAACATGAAAAGCTCTACTCATTTCTGTCACAGTTGTGTCAATGCTTGTAATCTAGGAAAATCTTGAAATACAGATTAAGAAAAAAGTTATTTGCGAATTCAAAGATAATCATTTGCCAACTTATACTTCTTAAGGGAATCTATTTGGCATGGATTGAAAGTTGCCTTCATCCTGCTAGAAGAGCCCTGTATCAGTAACAGTGGGTAACACCTACAGTATATCTCTTCAAATTTGTAAATGATGGCCTCTAAAAGCAGGATGTAAACACAATGTAGAGCGACAATTTGACCCTCAAGATCGCATGGAGATTTCTCTCAGGTAAGCACAGGGTATAAACAACTAATATCATGAGATCGATACAAAAGATTCTGATGTTGGGGAAAACTGTTCCCAGCCAAAGCGAATCATCCTGGCACTTACCACTTTGTTGAATTTGAGCATCCTGAGCAGTTCAATGCCATGCAGGAGACTGGCTTGGTGGAATTTCCGTGTGACCTTTAGGTACTTCTCCAGGTCCCTCTTGGTTAGGGTGGCCAGGACCCGGCCGTCCACCCTCTCTCCTTCAAAGGCCAACGAGTGCTGGGCTAGACCAAGGTCATTCAACCATGTCCTGGCAACCCAGCAATGGTCAAGATCAGCTGCTTTGGGGAATTTGCTGCAAGAGACAAAAGACGGAGGAATGTCATTCACGAGGCTTTACTCTCAGTGGAGGTTGAAAATAACCTATCACAGCTAAAAAATCTTTCAAGAAACAGACAAAAGGACAGAGAGAGTGGACAGATAGATATCATAGGAGATGATAATAATAATAATAATACTTAACAATTCTTATATAGCGCATAACACTTTGCGGAGCATGTCTCTATGCACTTAGAGAGTAAGAAATGATAGATAGAGAGTCACTGTACAGGGTTGGCACAACAAAAAAGTGTTGCTTACTAGAACGTAAATTTCTTTCAGGTTTGTATAAGTTAAGTAATTCAGTTAGATATGATGGGGCTAGGTTATGAAAGCATTGATAAGCAAGTAACAATATCTTGAATGTTATACGGGTATGGACTGGCAGCCAGTGTAAATTCTGTCGGATAGAAGATATTGATTGGTGTTTTTTGGAGCAGGACACTAACCGAACAGCCGAGTTTTGGATAATTTGTAATCTTTGTATTTGCCGAACGGGTAACCCTTGCAGTAAACTATTGCAATAATCTATATGACACATTACAAAAGCATGAACTAAACGTTCTGCTGTGTTTTTGTCTATGAAAGTGCGGATTCTTCCAATTCTATGAAGAGCAAATGATGCAGATCGGCATTTCTTTCTAACAAAATTGTCTAGTTTAAACTTATTATCAAAAATTACACCTAAATATCTACAAGTTTCAGTTGCTTGAACGATTGTGCCATCCAAGTCTATTGAAGATATGGGAATCGTAGATCTATAACGAGAAGCAATATGAAGAAATTCCGTCTTGCTACTATTTAGTTTAAGACCATTTTCCCATGAGCACTCTTTGATAGTTTTCATGCACTCTGATATTTTCAAAAATACATCATCTATATCAGATTGTTTAAATGATATATATAACTGAGTATCATCGGCATAAAACATCTTGTGTACACCGTGTCTCTCAATAAGGGATTCTAACGGAGACGTGTACATAGTAAACAAAAGGGGTCCCATTACAGATCCTTGCGGAACTCCTTGGGATAGTTGATGTGGTGTGGATGTATCTTTACCAATAGCTACAGTATGAGTTCGCCCTGTTAAGTATGATTTAATCCAGAGATGAATGGTAAAAGGCAATGAAGGCCAATATGACAATAGGACAGAGAGAGACAGTGAGAGTTCTGTTTTCCCTTCTTATGTAAAGGACAGAGCAGGAAAATATAGGGAAACGAGAGAGAGAGAGGAAGAGAGAGAGGGAGGGGGAGGGGGACAGAAAATATATATTAAGGCAGAGGAAGAAAAAGACACTTGAAATATTTAACCTTCGAACTTAATGGTGAAAGGACCAAACAAAAAAGGTGAATGTGCTGATGAAAGCCTAACCAGACATTTGCTCTGTCTGGGCTTTCTTTGTTCAAAGATATAAAGGGTTAGGGTTGTAATTGAGTTTTGAGTAAGGTCTAGGCTTAAAATTAGGGTTGAAATCAGGTTTAAGTTCAGGTTTAGAGTTAGGATTAGGAACATGTTTATTGTTTGATCCAGGGTTAAAGTGTGGAATTTGTCAATGATTCCTTTGAGGCTCTCTCTAATTTATAAATGATACTTACCAATCACTAGGCACTTTGTTCTGATCGATGGCAAGCCTGAGTTTCCGCCTATGTAGCACATTGGTTACACCCATCCCTGACTCTAATTCACTGTCTGAAAGACCTAGCAGAACCTGAGAAAGATGGACAAAGAAGAAATATATGAAGTGCCTACTTCACATGTACAGTCAAACCTGTCTATAGCGGCCACCGAAGGGAAACGGAAAAAGTGGCCGCTATAGACAGGTGGCCGCTATAGACAGGTCGGCGGCCATTTTTATTTTTTTGCACATACACTGTTAGTGTTACACGCAACAAAGTTAGTGTACATGCATCCATATATATCACTTAGGAAAACAAGCTATAGATCAACAGATTTGACGTATGACATGTCATATGATATATAAATGCTAAAATAATATGCTTTGTTGTCAATAAATGAGAAAAACAATAGATATACGAGCAATCTGTCATGTCTGTGTAAAATGAATTTTCCCTCAAATTACCACGTACGTACCACCCGCGGTAGACTGCTTTTCTTGATTTTTATAGTCTAAAAACGATGTCTAATCATGCTTTTGCTTCCTGTCAAAAAATTACAATAATAAGTTTATCTTTTGAATAAAATCGTGCAATCAATTTTCATTCAATAAATATTTGCCTTTTGAATGGTTTAAAAGAAGTTTTAACTGTTTTTGAGAACAGGCGATAGAACTAGAAGGTGCTCGCTTGCATTCGTCGAAAGTGCGAACGTCGACAATGGCCTGGATCGCCGGTGGACGATCCGAGACCGAGTCGAGTTTTCACGCCGTTTTTCAGCAGGACAATCTCTCGTACATGAAATCGTTATTATTGATCTTAAAAAAAAATAATACTTGGGTAGTATTTTATTATTTTCACTTTCTAAAAAAAATCACTCCTTTATTATTTTTTTCAAAAGTTTTTAACGCTTTAATTTTTTTTTTTATAAATCTTTTAAAAATAAAAAATTATATTGAAGTGTACGAGCCTGCGCTATTGCGCAATGGCGATCAATATCAATGCAATGCCGACCGCTATAGCTTAGGAGAACAATACAACTAAAGTGCAGGGGATTGCAGCTGGATGGTGCGAAGATTACGTAAACGAACAATACTAGTGCTTAATTCTTACTAAAAAGACTTTTAATCTCTAATTAGTCGGCAATGTGGTGAAACTATTAGATCTTCATGGCCATTGTAGAATCTATTCACGACGTTTGTGTGAGAGTGTGACTGAGCTAGGACTCGGTAAACACATCGCGCCTATGGCAAAAACTACTTTTTTGTGCATGAAGCTACGGCTCGACTCGATAATAGTGGCCGCTATACGCGGTCAGATATTGTCCGAGGGATACATAATGGGTGGCCGCTGGCCGCGTTAGGCAGGTGACCGCTATATGCAGGGTCTACAACACAGTAATTTCCTGCGGGGGATTTTTTGGTGGCCGCTATAAGCAGGTGGCCGCTATAGACAGGTGGCCGCTAAGACAGGTTTGACTGTACCTTGATAATGTTTCTATGAAGGTTTTTTATCGAAGATCAATAACATATCAATATCATACAGATCTTGCAACACTAGAGTACATACATGGTGAGTTCTAACCAACCAACCACTACGTTTAACATCCACTGCAACAATGTTCTCTTACATATCCCCCTCCTGTCACCATTAAACTACACCCTCCCTCCTCTGATAAAAAGACTTACCTTGCCACTCAATATTCTCTGCACATCCCTTGCTGTACTGGGGTAGGCACACTGTGAGTTCTAACCAAGCCACCACCGTATTTTCCTTCCACTGCCACAATGTTCTCTTACATATCCCACTGCTGCCACCAATAAATTACACGCTCCCCCTCCTCCGACACAAACAAGAAGACTTACCTTGCCACTCTTGATATTCTCTGCACATCCCTTGCTGTACTGGGGTAGGCACATTGTGAGTTCTAACCAAGCTACAACCATGTTTGCCTTCCACTGTGACATGGGTGTTGACTTGCACTTCTCTGACAGTCTGGCCTTCTCTTGTTCATCCAGGGAGAAGAGCTCCAAGGTGCTGCTGTGCCTCGAACTTGATAGATTTGTGTCTGTGAAAAGAACAGTGTATGTGTACATGTACACAATTAAGTATGTACTTCTAAAAGCTCTTGACACTACAACGACTCTAAATAACTTTTGTGAAAGAAATGCTGAAACAAAAAAGCTCTACAAAGCTTTTGATTATAAAGGATGACAAAGCTCATAACTTACTCTTGAAGTTGGCTTTGAGATGAACAGTCATTTTTGATATGCTAAGACAAGGAAGCTACATGTACATGTACATGTGTCTTTAAATTTTCAGTATGTACATTCTTGTACCAGTGAAAGAAGATGGTATAATTATCTGACTACTCTCAATAATATCTTTGAAGGGAAATTCAACAACAGGGCGATTCTGTGCAATGTGTCCTGTAAGACATGTCTTCTTTCCACATACACCTTCATCCCCAAATGAAGAATGTCTCAATATGACCATTGAATAGAGGTACTTTCTGGTATCACCTCCTGTAGGCAATATCATATCAAAAGATTGTTCGTTCATGGATGAAAGTTATGGATAAATGTCATATGTCGTATGGGACACTCTGCACGGAATCGCCCAACAGCGATTTGTCTTACTATCCCTAATCATTCTTTGACTGAAAGCTTAAAGGCACAATGTATCACGACTAAATTCTGTAAGCATAAAACGAACTAGTAGAACTAACCATCAAACACTATTTGTTCCAGGGTTGCACGGTTCTTCTTCCCGAATATCTTGGAGAGCGAGTTGAACTTCTTCTGTTTCCTCTTCTTGAACCTCTCCCTGGATGAAGTCGTTGAGGCTGTCTCAAGGTTGCATAGTTCCTCAGAAGACCTGGAGAGGTGCTCGGCGGGTGACAGCAGGAACTCTCGGCTTTCGCTGTCGGCTGAAGTATTATCTTCATGGTTTAATTTGGGTTTCATTTTGTTTTCACAGGTATTTCATTTAATAGCAATTTGGGCATAGAAGTACATTTTTAACATGTGTTTTGGGGATAAATTGCAGCAGTGGGTTGATTTTAAAAATATGGTATTTCATATTCATAATAGCAGATAGACATCACAGATAATAAATTTGAATGGTGGAATAGTTGATGTGTTGAAATGGTTGCATAAGCAATGTTTTGGGGTCCAAATGCATTTTTTTCAATTGAATACCACAATGTCAATTTAGATGATTGCGGGTGATGATGGGGTATTGCACATTGAATACATGTACATCACAATGCATTGACATAAGTTTTTGGAGCAAGGATAATTTACACAGAACAACGTGAAGAGTAAAGAAAAGACCCAAATATGTACAAAAAGGAAACAGGTCCAGATGAATGAAAAACATTCATGAATTAGGTGTATATTTTAATGTTGAAATATTTGAATAATTTGAAATTCAGCCAAAAGAATAAATTTTGATGTGAATGAGGGAGTGGTAGATAAAAGATGAAATGAGAGAAGAAAAGAGACAAACAGAGAGAGGTTTTTGTAAGCACAATTGCAGGAACAATGCAAAACAACAAAGCAAACATCATTTATTAAACAGAGAGAGAGAGAGAGAGAGAGAGAGAATTACTGTGCAGCAGAAAAAGACAGAATACATGCAAGCAGAAATATCTGATACATTTGAAACCAATCTGCTTCACATCAGTTTCATCACACAGAATGTTGTCACAGCTTTTTTTTTTTCTCTCCAAAACATCTTGAAACTTTGTGCATGAAGTACATTGTATTTCAGTGTCACACTTTATTCTGTAAAATCATACCCCCACGAAAAAAAAAAAAAAAAACGGTGTTAAAGAATTTTGAAGTAAAAAGTTCCCAATTTCCTTTTGGATTTTTATTGCAGGTAGATTGTACGCTACATGTATCTTAAGCAGAATCATGATCAATAGCATCTGTTTCCCCTTTTCCATGCCAATTTTCCATGGCTTATCACAAGCATTTTTCTACAACAGAACAACTTTCCTGCTGGCAGGCAGAAGGGTGTTGACTCATGCACTTATGAACAGAGTGAAAGAGAAGGTTGAGTTCTGGGAAAGGTGACAAATAATTTGTGAGCTTTCTCATTCCTTTTATATCAGTTTGGAAGAACACCAGAGTACAAATGTCCCCTCTTAAAAGGATTGATCTATAAATACCCTCCTATTTGATTTATGACGAGAAATATCTGAAGTGTTCGGGCCAAACATTCATGAAACATGTGTGCAGTCCCATATACCCATTTCTGTGTGCAGTGCATGTGCACAATGTTCACAATGTAATCACTTGACCAGGGCCCCGTTTCATAAAACTTGTTATCAATGACAAGTTGCAATAACTGTTATAAGCTATTGAAATCCTTGCATCTGATTTGCTGAGAGCAAATTTGTCGGTAAAAATCACTAACAAGACGCTTGAAACACCCCCACAGAACTCAACTTTCTCTTAAATACCCTTTTGTCTATGAATCAGATGACAATCAAGATCATGTGTAACTTTATGGCAGATGTAATTTTTCACCGGCTTTGTATTCTTGATTTGCACATATCAGCAACAAGAAAAGCAGCAGTAACAACACAACAGCACAAAACATTAAACAAATTCTGTCAAGTCAGCATTACATAAAGAGCAACACACACAAAACCAGTGGTCTTACATTGGGGAACATTTTTCTTCCAAAATGACTCAATAATCAATTGTGCAATATTATTTCTTTTCTTTCTTTTTTGAAAGGGGGGGGGGGGGTATGATAATAATTTTTTGTTTAAGGAGGTAATGCCCAGAGGAATATTTGCACTTGCAAGCAAGCAACCAGGCAGTGGAACTTTTTAACAAGCGACACACATGGGCATGTAAATGTATCGTCCTTGACTCATATTAATATTCAGTCAAAATAATATTTCAAACAATCAAAATTCAAACCACTTCATGATTTACTCGACAAACCATCAAGTTTTCCAGCTTTATATTAAACTTCTTCTCTTACAATTTTGCCAATGCTCTCTTAATATAGAACCTTAAGTACCCAAAAGTATTGTTAACAATTACATGTGACGTTCCCAAAGTATAAGCTTAATTTTGATGGAAAGCATGAAAACATATAGACTTTTAATAGAAAGGTGTTTATGATATTTATAGAACGTTAGTCAGTATATGTTTAGATTTTACACTGATAAACTGTATCAGCTTAAAGAACAGACATTCCCTTATCAAGCTTATATCTAGATATGCCATGTTATTTATAACCTGCAAACCGGGGCACATCACACACAATGTTACTTTTTGCACTCCTATAGGAAACATAGTAGGGGATTAAGCAGGAAAGAACATTTGCTCCCCATACTGCCCTAAACAGCTTCCTGAGATTATCACTTTCATTGCATTATCAAAAATCAGTTTTAGCAGTAAACTCATAGGATATAGATATACCCAACAGAATCAGATAACTGATGTGTCATTGATAAGGGGTATCAAATGCATGTCAAGACCATCCCCATGAACAGATATAAAATATCCTATAAGCACATATTCAGAGCTAAAACCAATTTCACAAATGCAATGTAAACCAATTTTCATGAATATTGCATTTCCCAGGGTTATAGCAGTTGCTTCACAACATTTTTCATTTCAACTTTGATGAAATGGAATAAACATGTATTTAAATATTTCTGAAGAGGATATCCGGAAATTCCCTTTAGCCCATAATGAAAAAAAAGCATGCTGCTCAATGCATACGCCAAATTAAAAAAAATACACTACCTGAATATTCTTGAACTATGGTTGAGCAACATTGGAAAATAAGAAAAGGGAAATAAAAAGAATATCCTTCTTAACTTTTCAAGCCACAGCTTTCAATCAGTCGTTTATCTTTATTAAAATGTCTTCATAAAATTGAGATGTTAACGATGACTTTTCTATTCCTCAATGTCTTTTTGTGGACTATATTATACTATAAAAGAACAATTTAGAACTTATCAGGTACTCAGATAATGTTGATGATACAACTGTATTATTATCATTACAAATATGAATAATAACCTGAATCTGATAGAGGCTGGAAAATGGACGCAACATCCAATCTCCACTCCAACTTTTAACCACCCCCCCCCCCCCCAAAAAAAAAGAAGGGGTAAGCATACCTGAGTTACCTGAGTAGAGAGATATAGCCAAAAGCTATTAAAGACATTTTGATAAATCCCCACAAAGGCAATATTTCAAGCCTATTCTGGAAACAACACAAACTGATAATGGCTGGAGTGTAGGCTAGTACCATACTATACACCCAGAAAATTTCCCATGCTGGAAAAATTATAGTGATAACACTTTGTCTGATTGGAGCCAGAAGGGGTTTAACTCATATACTTTAACACAGAGTTAACGCCCTTCTGGCTCTCAACAGACGAGTTATTGAGGTTTATGGTTGTAGAGTTGTTTCTTTAAGATCCTCACCTGAAATGAAAGAATGCGTGGCACGGCCGCTGCGACCGGAGAGAGGTGGGGTTTCTGGAAGGTCTGATCCTGCATTGCTCAGGTCTCCTCCATCTGGGCCTTGGGACAAGACGCTGTCTGAACCAATGGAGCCATCCCGGCAATGAGATGCTAGCACCATAGAGTCGGTGACACTGCTAGAGTTGCTAAGCAGGATGCGAGGTGCATTTCGCTCGGATAGGAGTTGTCTCCTCACCTGATGGGCAAAAGACAAGAATATAATAATTATACTGCTACTGCTTCTGCTACTGCTACTGCTCATGCTACTGCTACTGCTACTGTTACTGCTACTTCTGCTGCTGCTGCTACTACGACTGCCACTGCCACTACCACTGCTTACTGCTACTACTACTAATACTACTACTACATGTATTACTATTTTACATTTGTATGGAGCATTACCTGAATATTTCACTGCACTTTGCAATAATATTCATTATTACCCCTGGTCACCGGATTTTAAGTTTGTGACATTGCTACATGGTAAATTTACAACACTAACTGAATTCCTAACTCAACCAAGGTATATCTAACCCTAACCCTAACTCTAACCCTAGCCCTAAATCAATTCTGCCCAATTCTAACTTAGTCCTAAGCCAATATCTTTGATAAAAAAATAGCCCAGAGCATATGAAGCCAGGGTAAAAATCTGAATACCCTCTTCCAAACTCTTTGAAGAAACATGGATGTCTCTTGCTAGGACCACAGTATGCTATCTTCCTCTCTTTCCTACCTTCTCGATTTCTTCTTCCAAGCATTCGTTCTCCTTCTCCTTCTTATCCAGCTGTTCCCTGAGTGCCACCGATCTCTCGGCTGCTTCCCTCGCTCTCTTCAAGATCTCCCACCGGTCCTTCTCCACTTCCTCCTTCTCTGCGACGATCTTCTTGAGGCTGGCTTCACTCTCTGTCATCCGCTGCTCGTAGTTACGGATGAAATCCCTCATCTCTTCCTCCTTGGCTTCCAGCGTGCAGTAGAGCTGCTTCATCTGGTTCAGGAGATCCACCTTCTCGCTCTTGAGTCGTTTCCTGTCTGCTTTCATTGCTGGAGAGTGACAAATAATATGCATATACATATCATATAATAAAGAGCAAGGAGTACATTACAGAAATAGAATTCAACATATGTATTTTTTAAAATAAGCCTGTTTCGGTTTGTAAACCTGATGTAGACCATGACGATCGTAAGGTTATTACTGAAAACATATGTTCCAAAGTCAAATTATGTTCTTCAGATTATACAAAATTTGTACAAATGACCTAAATAAAAAAAAAAAATGAGCCAATTGTGACAAAAATAGGACAGAACTACTTACACTTACTCTACAAGAATTTTCAAGGATAACAGCAATTATAATCATGGGGTCATATCAAACTCAATCATTTTCAAACTTTTGTAAACATGAGCAAACAAAACAATCTGTCAAAACTGCAAGATGATGATTTCGGCAATGACCAACCTGTGAGTGCCTCCTTGGCCCTTGCTAGCTCATGTTCCGTCTGTGTGAGCTGTATCTTGAGGTCCTGCGCAGTGGGCACCTCCTCCTGGTCTTGCTCCACGATGTGGGCATCATCCATCTGCTTCAGGAGGCTCTTGTTCTCCATCTCCAGCCGGGCGCACTTGTCCCTCAGCTTCTGCAGTTCATGCTGATCCTGCTGCTTCTGCCATTCTATCAAGGGTCAAGAAATGTGAAATACATGGAAAAACAATGAACTACAGGGAGTATCCACTGTACTTGGTATCAATAACCACAAATATATGGGGAAATGGGAGTGTAGCCCATTCAAATAATCCAGAAATCCTGTTGATGAGTTCTATCTAGAAAATGAATATCTTTCTCTACCGGTGATTTGTTTCCTTTCAAATATGCCCCAATCGATTTCAATAACTCTAAATAACAATAAATATTTAAAAACTCTGAATATTTCAAGTTGGTATGTCCCTTAAAAATGTAGCAGCCCACTTCCAGTCGTACTCTGGAGGAGGGGGGGGGGGGGACTTCTTACCTTTATTATCTTGATCGTTGTCGGGTGTTGTGGGGGAAGAATCGGTACTCATATGGCTCAATCTCTTGTTGGTATCGGCAAGCTCTTCTCTTAGTGCATCTACTTCATGGTTTGCATTCTACATACGTGAAAAAGTAGCCAGACAATAATGATTTAGTATCAAAAGTGATAAATGCTGTACAATATCTTCCGTCTTCTGCATAAACCCTTTCTCCGCTTTTACTCGGGTGATCTTGAAAAAGTACAAGAAGCCTTTCATGATTCAGTGTAAGAAATTTCAAATTCCTCTGAATACTGATTGTACTTTGAAGTTAACATAATAGGCCATATTTTGCTGAATATTCACTTATGAAAATAATCAATTACAAAGGCCCTACAAACTTTGATGGTCCTATTCATATACACTTGAGGAATTGAGATAACAAATCTAAACACGAAACAATAAGGAGATAATGACATTCAAGTGCATAATAGATACAAATATGCAAACAAACCACTTGACTGCTTTATGTATGCTGTTGCATCACTTGTGTTCATAGTTTATTATCACCAATTATACATGTATATGAGGACCATTATGTTATGAAATAAAAGGCAGGCTTTACTGTAAAAGCATAGATTTGATAATAAATGGAATTAAAGTTCCATTTACGAGTGGTCTCATTTACTAAGTTTATGAACATAGGTATCACCCACACTTACAATATTCATAAAGCCTTGTTTACATGTTCATGTGCATGATACAGTAAACAACCCAACCCCCCCCCCCCCCCAAATAAAAAACACAGCAGCAAGACAAAATAACAATATGTACTTCACGTTTCTCTTATGACACATAGCTAACTTACTAGCTTAGGGACTTACATGGCCTACATGTATGTGCTATACAGTGACTTTTTCACCTCTATCTGATATTCATTTACACCTAAAATGTTTTTATTTTACTGTGGTTTTTTTTTTTAAGGTGGTTTACCATGTCAGGTTTGAACAGGGTTCTCGAAGATGAATATGAACAATATGAAAATGCTACACAAAATCGTTCCGTGGTCTTCCTATAGTGTGAAAGGAACATGGAATCAGATATTTCTAGTGTGAATGGGGTCATCACTGTGACATTACAGCTCCCAGACTTTCACTAGTGACTCAGTAAATGTCAGACCTATATGAGCAGACTTCAGACATCCAAATGAATAAATCAAATGATCATCAATCAAATAAGGGAGATACTTGGCATGTTTTCAGCTCAAATAAATCAGGCAGAAGATTGAACCATTTGGCAGTATAAGTAACAAGAATGCAAAGCCTTGTAAAAAGGTTAAAATCTTCTTAAAGCACTTCATGTATTCATTTTTTAAAAATACAAATTAAAAAATAAAAAAATCAGTCCAAAAAGTTAAGGAAACCATGTATGATGTATGGATGGCAACAATGGTATGGGACACCTTTGAAATTACACTTTGAAAGAAGCCAACAACAACATCTGTGATCCCAGAGTCAGTCGTACAGGTAATTAAGAACAGAATTCTTGAACATTTGGCCCAAGTAGTTGTCAGATATCATCAAGATCTTTTCAGCAAAAAACGTACTATTATTGTAAAGAATTGGTAACTAAACCTTTCATGAAACAAAAGCAGTTTATAGATGATTTTGAAACCATTCAGCCCAGCCCATAAGCAACAGTAAACAATTGTAAGAGAGAACCACCATGTTTAAGCATATTGCACAATGTTTAAATACAGGTCTATATAGATAACCAGTCTTACTGCGACATTGGGATGTGCCTGTTTCATTCTGTACTGTAGGCCTACATTGACAGCAATGTATAGCAGACATGTTATTAATGAGCGCTCAACACCAAGCTGTCAGCTCTCATAATGCTCATCATCCATGATTCAAGATGGGGTATCATGGATTCCACAGGCAGAGAGAGAGAAAAAAAGAAAAGGGAGAGAGAGAGAGGAGGGAGGGGGAGGTGGTAGATATGGAGAAAGAAAGGGGGATAGAGACAGGCGTGAGCTATAGAAGCATCAATCTTTATTCCAGGGGGAAGCTTCCAAACAATTTGATCAGAAATCGATCAGGAGAAGACATAGGCCAAGGATTCATCAATAACAAATAAGTGCCCCAATATTCTACACTCCTGGCTTGATACCCCTGAACTGGGCACTAAAATAAATTTCTCTTTAAAATGTGTGTGAGAGAGTGTGTGCATGAGTGTGTGAGAGAGAGCGAGAGGGGGAGGGTGGAGAGAGGGGGAGGGGGTGGGAGGAGAGTTAAAAGATGAAAGAAAGGAAAGAAAGAAAAGAGAGAACATGAGACACAAGAAAGACACATAGAGAGAAAAAAAGAGAGTAAGAGGGAGAAACAGAGAGAGGGGGATGAACAGAGAGAGAGGGGGAGGGACAAAGAGAGGGGGAGGGACAGAGAGAGAAGGGGAGGGACAGAGAGAGAAGGGGAGGGACAGAGAGAGAAGGGGAGGGACAGAGAGAGAAGGGGAGGGACAGAGAGAGAAGGGGAGGGACAGAGAGAGAAGGGGAGGGACTGATAGAGAAGGGGAGGGACAGATAGAGAGGGGGAGAAACAGAGTGAGACGGGGAGAAACCAAGAGAGGGGGAGAAACAAAGAGAGGTGGAGAAACAGAGAGAGGTGGAGAAACATAGAGAGGGTAAGAAACAGAGATAGACGGAAAAACAGAGAAAAAGAGAGAAAGAGGGAGAAACAGAGGGAGGGGGAGGGACAGAGAGAGGGAGCAACAGAGAGAGAGAGGGGGAGGGACAGAGGGAGGAGGAGAGGAAGAGAGCTGGAAGATGAAACTGAACTCGTGAGGGGAAGGAGACAATAGGAGATGAAAAGGGAAATGAATAAGAGTGTGAGATAAGATGACAAGAGAGATAGGAAACCAGAAGGGAACTCGCATGTAGACAGAGAGGAACTGAATTACGATGAGAAATGGATTAGTTAAAATGAAGATGGAGACAGTGAGAAAGAGACAGTTGAGATAGCATCGGTTTGGCGGAAGAGAGCGGTAAAGATAAAATGATTGTGAGATACAGATGAGGCATGTTTTTTAATGAACACTCAGACACTAGACTGTCACAAGTCATCATTTGTCTCATTCAGATGGGAATAAAGAGTCCAGAAGGAGATCAACATATAAGTACTTTAAAATGAGAGAATTGGGATTAAAACTAGCAGCAGTGAAACTAGATAGCACAGGACTCAAGCAAAGTAAGAGAGAGAGAGAAAAAAAAAAACAATCGGAGATGGAGAGAGAGAGAGAAAGAGAGAGAGATAGGCCTATATACAGCCCTGGAAAAAAATTATTAGACCAAGCTTCTGTAATAAAAGTACTACAATATGAATTCAAACTAATTATAATGATTTGTCTTTGTATTTCATTGAATGAATAACAAATTCCAGCAATTTTACTTTGCTTTGATGATATTTTATTTCCTTCTTACCACAAATATAACACTTTCAGTAACCATTCTTGGTCTAATAATTTTTTCCATGACTGTATAATATATAGTGAGAGAGAGAGAGAGAGAGAGAGAGAGAGAGAGAGAGAGAGAGAGAGAGAGAGAGAGAGAGAAAGAGAGGGGGAGATACATAGAGAGAGGGACAGAGAAATGAAAGCTATTAATATGTACAAACATCTAGACACATGATATTGACAAATGCAACACAGGTTGAAAGTGGAAACAGAAATTATAATAAAATACTGATGAACCAGGAGGAATTCAAGCCACCAATCATCATTAAAAGAGAATGCTATCCAGAACAATAATCAGAGCAATTGGGGGCGTGTGACACCATTTCTCTACCCCCTCATCACCACACCCAGTTCTCATCTTAGGTCCGATGTGATTGATGTTGTCTCCTAGAGACCGTGTGTGAGATGACTAAGCCTCCATGAGGGAGCATTTATTTATGACGGCCAAGTGGCATGCTGGAGACGCGCAATTAATCATCAAAGACAATTCCCCAATCCTCATCACTGCGTCCTCACTGCAGCCTCAGTGCAGCATCCTTCCAAACAATAACAAACTAGTCAAAATAAGAATTTTCCAACAGAAATTTCATGGAAAAATACCCAATAACTACCAAAAAAAATATTCCTCAATGACATCACATCACTGGTGACATTTTCTGTTTGATAAAGAAAAAACACAAGCTAGCATATAATTTATACTACATGTAATTTTCCGAGGGCATCAATTGCTTACTCAATTCTTGCTCAAGCAAATCCCTAGCTATTTCTGCAAAAGACACCGCAATTGAATATAATATATTTAGATCTCCAAAATGCACAAACTGATTTGACCACATTTCTACTACTTTCTTGTCCAATCAGGAAACACTCAAGTTTTTCAATAATTAAAAAAAAATATTAATGTGGAAATTCTGCAGTACAACTATTTCTTCTAGATTTCGCCCATTGCATTGGATGGTCCAAGAATCTTCTGCGGTCTTACTGATAAAACAATTTTCTGAAAGATGCACAGGAAAGGTCTATATAATGAGAACACGGCATGTGACGCATTAAACTCCAGATATCTCTGCATCATGGATGGGACTCCATTGTTTACTGGAAAGACAAGATGATTCCTGCAGAAAGTCCAGTTGTCTACTTTCAAAGACGCAACACCTAATTTCATCTCGCAAGCAACAATAAATAATTACCGTAGAGCATCCTACATATTCTGATCAATGAGTTATGATGTGTTGAATAATCATTTCCCAAAAGAGTACCAGCGTTCTTTTTTTTTACTCTTCAAAAAAGAGTGAAAACTGGGTAATTGTGTCTAGTTTCCCAGTGCTCTTTCAGGTTTCCAGATCTGCTTGTGAACTTTTCAGAGCTGAATTGCTTTCCATCTGCCCCTAGCTACAATTGCTGTTACTCTCAAAGCATACGTTGGTGTAGACACTCCATGAATCATCAAAATCACTTTCCCAGTTATTTATGATGTGGAAGCCTAAGCAGATTATGCCATGAAAATTTGTCTTCATAAAGGTTTTGATGTCTTCAAATTGGCAACTTTTAAAAGATTTTTGCCCTTGTTTCTTTATCTCTCGGGCATGGGGGGTTTATCTGTCACATCCAATCCCCAAATTTGTTAAATTGGGGCATTTATAACAACGATAAACTGCTCGGTTTAATCAGCTTTGTAAAGGAGGGTGTCACGACCTCAGGCCATGTAATTTGACGTCACACCATGATTTAATTTGGGTATCATGGCCTTGGCTGATCAGCAAGGTGCGATGTGCCTTTGAGCCATGCTCCTAGCAACTCTTCAGACTATGAGTTGAGATGGGGAATATGACGAAGGCGACTGTCAAAGTCCATCCATAGAGGAAATTGGGTGCTTTGCGGTTGGAAATCAAGCCATGTTTTCAAGGGTAATATTTAGGTACATCAAACGCTTTTTGACTGCAGGCCGCTCTCTTGATCTCAACAAGGAAAGCCTTGGGTAATCATCCATATAAAGAAAAATGCCACTTTAATAATGGTTTGTTTTTGAAGTGTTATGAGTTTACAAAACATGAAATAATAAAGGAGAACATTTTCTCTACACCCCCCCCCCTCAAAAAAAAATGATTATAGACTATGGTACGTATCATATTGTCACTTTTATGAATACAAGCTCTGAAATTTGGAGGGATTTTGTATCAAAGCCCCCTAGCCCTTCTCCCCCCCCCCCCAAAAAAAAAAAAAAAATGATAACACGGTTATAATTTCTGGGTTGGCCTGGCAGACAGAATGGTTTGGAAAGGCATAAAATATTCAGCACAGGAAAATCTTGCTAATTCTGGAGAGTGAGGTTTTGAGGCTTGTGGCGGTTCCCACAAAAATCGAATTTGAAATTGATATATGAATAATGGATTGCTGCCCTTCAACAACCCTTAAGTCCATCAAAGAGTCATTACAAGGAGTAGACGAATAAAAGAGATGTGAAATGAAATCGGAAGAGGAAGTAAGCAGACTGATTAGAAGATGAAACTGATCATTGTGATGCCGAGAGAGAGAGAGAGAGAGAGAGAGACAGACAGAGAGAGAGACAGAGAGAGGATGGACTATAGAACAATAGGACAGCAGCTGAAAGAACGAAAGAGGGGAGAAAGAGAAAGAAAAGGAGACAGAGAGATTAAGTGAGAAAGACAGAAAGAACAAAAGAGAGAAAGAAAGAAAGAATGGAAAGAAATGAGACAGAAGAAAAGAGGAAATAGAAAAATAGCAAGCACAAAAATGACGCAATCATAAAAAATAAAAAGTAATGGGCACATTACTTCTCATCTTTAAGGAATAATGACATCATGATTAATTTCTTACAAAAATATCAAAAACGGCCTGGATTTCATGGAAGGGTAACCAGTTTGGGAAAGAACGAGAATGAAACAGCACTAGCATAACTTGTCTGAAAGTTTCTGGATCTTCAAGTGCACACGAACATGGATGGACCTCAAGTGACTGAATGACAGGCAAGTCTGTCAATGTTTTACCAACCCGTTCAAGAAATCAGAACACTCTCGAACACCTCACGCTGGTAAATGGGGCTTAGAACGATGAGTGGGTTCATCAAATGCTCTGTTGCACAAGGGTAGGAACCTTTACATCAAGGCTACAACAGTGACATGGCTCGTTACTTCACACTAATTTGTTTTCAAGGGCCCTATATCTTGTACATTGTAAGATGTATTGATGTACATGAATGCTTCGTGAGTTTTCAATAGATACAGGGATCAAGAATGATCTATTGTGTAGAGTGAAATGAATGTGAAAGATGGAAAAACATTCAAAAATGTATTTTGTCTAAATAAATAATCTTGATCAATCCAAACACTGCCTACATGTATGTTGCTTTCAGGTAAATCTAATCAGTACTTATTCATATTATGCATTAAAATTTCTGTAGAGAAAAGGACATAATATTCTGGGGCAACCTTTGCAATAACCAATTTAATGTTGATTAATTCTGCAAGTGATACATGTATAGACATTTATGTTTTATAGGCCTAAATACATGTAAATACTCGCCTGTAATGAATTATCAATCTTTGCTGCAAGCTTCTTGTTATCGTCCATCATACGGTGAAACTTCGCCTGTGCATCGACTAGGAGTCTCCGCATCAGCGCGAGGTTGGACTTCAACGAGTCGCGCTCGAGGGGCTTGAGGCTGTCACCGGTGCCGGCTCCGCTGACGTCGCATTCGGCTGACTTTGGTGTGAAGATAAACTGGACTATCTGATCATTGAGGGAGTCCAGGGACTGGATGGCTGCAGGGAAATTAAAAGAAAAAGAAGTTGGGAGTCAGTGAAAAAAAATACATGGAAACAGAGAGCAAATTAGCTCTGGAATGCATATATACCTTATACACACACACATGGCAGTTCTGCTCTGGAAAGCTTCAAACAAGCTCTGGATAAGTATAACAAGCTCTGCTTAAACTTTAAGTATCAGAAATAATATGAAAACAAATACATGTTTGGTATCAATATCTGAAAGTATGTGTGTTACAGTTTTAGCAGTCATACAAATAATGTGAATACCAGTGATGTGACATACATGTATAGACAAGCCACTGTCAATAGAGGAGCCATCACTCAAACATGAAGTTATAGTCTATATTGTACAAAGCATAAAAAGAGTTTTCTTTGATGCAGGAGTTAAAACTACATGTATACTCCTGCATGTACATGTAATGTATCTTTGATAACAACATGATGACCTGCACTCTCCAACTACGATACAACATCATGCAGTGCCATTGAAATATCAATAATAGGCATCAATTATTAGTCAATACTAGAGAGTAACTAAAAATGTCAGAACATTGATAAGTACCGGCCTCTGCAATGATATCTACATGTAAACATTAGAAAAGGTTCATGTATACGTTGAAAAAACATTCTCAACCTTTTAATTGACATTTTGCTCCCCATCCCCCCTTCCTACTTATTGATCACAATCCTATTAAATTCATCCAAAATGTAGAACTTGTACAGCAATTTGAGGTAAAATAGCTTCCCACTTTTTTAAATTACCCTAAAAGACAAATAGATAATCTGCAAACAATATTTTGTTAACAGGGTAACCTCATCAAACACCAATTGTTTCAAGGAAAATATTTGCATTCACTCATCCATGCCCCAGACTGCATACATGTATGTGTATACAGTACAGACAAACATGCCAGTAGTATATCAAGGAGTTATCACAACACCTTGGTAGTACCAGGGAGGTTGAAGGTAGTAGAAATGCATGCACACTACAAGCACCAATTACAATCAAATCAGAAGCAAGTTGTATACCATACCATTACCACAAACTCATTCCCCAGTGCTCGGTAGATCCCATCCTTTGAAGTCTACACTCATCCCAAAATACGATTGGAACAAACATGACAAATTTCACAAAGAAACACTCCCTTATGTGGATAATCCGGATATGATCAGATAAAATCCATTGTGCACATTCAGTTGAACTTCACCTCTCTGGATCTTTGTGTCCCTCTCCTTTGAAGTGCATGCAGTCTGTGCGACTACAAGCAATCAATGCCTTTCACAGTATAGCATCCCTGGCATTGAGAATGTCCTAACCCACTTCACATTGGAAATTTAATCTGCAGTTTCACATTGGTGAAATTGATTGATGTTTACTTTACCCGACTGCTATCTGGCCTATATACATGTATGCCTAAAGATAAGCATACTACATAGTGGAACTACAGCTTTACATCATATCAAAGGGACTTGGTAATTGAGGATCAATGCATAACACTTGCTCATTGACACTGAGAAGTCATACCTAGCACAATTTACAAAACTGCTGCTTTATAGTACTACAGGTGTATACCACAGACCCATAATATAATATCAGCTACATTGGCCTACACATTTGTTTTCATGTTGTTGCTTTTGTAACAAGTCCATGCCATGTTTTAATACATTCTGTTATTTCCCGCCATACCATTGTATAATGTAGAGCATGTCAACAAGTGATATTTTGAAACTGAATTTGGAGCAAAGTTGAAGCTGATACTACATGTTAACACTTCTGGGTCTGAACCCTCTTTGGCAGTGAATATAAAAGGGGGTATTAAATGCTCTTGGAGAGCGTTATTTCATACTCACTGTGTTAACATGAACCCCAAGAGTGCAACGCCATAAGGTTAGAACAACTGCGGCACATGGTAAATATCCAGTGTGTCAACAGGGCTGCATGGGGCTCGAAACAAGGCTCGTATCACTACTGTGATGAGAGACGGCAAGAGGAATCCCTTTTCCTTCCTACATGTAGCCCCCCCCCCCCCCCCTCTCTCTCTCTCTCTCTCCTGAACTCCTGTTGTTTTGAGTAGTTAATCTATAAATATGCATATAAGCCTAAATCTTGAAAATAACAATGAATGGGACAATGACAATTTCATTGCTTTAACCTTACAGCTTACCTACTTAAGTTGTCATTTCATATTTTCAGCTTGTATTTCTCAACTTCTTGTAAATTAGCTCCATGCATACCATATCCCATTCCCAAAACAAGTTTTCTTTCTTTCTCGTCGCTGTTATTTGCTTGCTTTGTCTGGTTTTGTTTTGCTCCGTTTGTTGGTTTGTTTTTGAGAAATTGGAGGTGGGTAATGTTTTTACACATTAAATCATTCTCATTTATATCGATGGAGATTACATTGCTTTTTAGCTCTAAAGAAGTTAATTAGTACTTCAGAAATTTTGTTCACTTTTCATAAAATGAGTGACATGAACTTGGTTGGATCTTTCGTTTTCAAACTTAATCAAGCATGATTAAATTTTCAATCACGTTCCCTGGTTTCTATTTTGTTACCCGCAGCAGACCCTGAAGTAATTTTCTACTAATGTAGCCAAGTAAGCAATGGAACATAGTCTGAAAAAATACCATGTTCAGAAAAATCAGCTTCTCCCTAAATGATTTCTACAAGGTTAAAGCAAAGAAATCTGTCAATCAGTCATACCAAATTTGCTAAACTAGAAATGTGCATTCCTCGTGCCGCGCAATGCGAAATGTATCCCCCGGCGCTGGCAGCGATTTGAAGGAGGGACAAAGACCCTCCCCCATCCCCTCCCTCAAACAAAAGGATGGTGTAGAAATTGCCGCCAGTGGCCCGGAATATTGTCAACACCAGGAGCAGCATTACCAAAACGATTTGTGTAGATTAGAGTATAATGCATTTTTATAGAAAATTTGGAAGAAATATGACCTCAGAGCGCACATAAGACATCCACTAAAATATGACCTTTGATCCTATAAAGGACGGAACAATGAGGGCAGCATCACCAAAAATTAAATATGTGTAGATTATACCAAGATACATCTCCATACAAAATTTGAATGAAATCCGTCAAGAAATGCAGAAGTAAGAGTGCAAGAAATGGAAAAATGACCTTTGACCCTATAAAGGACGGAACAATGAGGGCAGCATCACGAAAAATTAAACATGTGTAGATTATACCAAGATACATCTCCATACAAAATTTGAACAAAATCCATTGAGAAATGTGGCCTGCAGAGTGCACTCACGACATGTCCTGAAGTATGACCTTTGACCCTATAAAAGACGGGACACTGGTGGCAGCATCACCAAACACTACAGGTTTTTAGATTACACCAAGGGACACCTTCATGCAAAATTTGAACGAAATCCGTCAAGAAATGCAGAAGTAAGAGTGCAAGAAATGGAAAAATGACCTTTGACCCTATAAAGGACGGAACAATGAGGGCAACATCACCAAAAATTAAATGTGTAGATTATACCAAGATACATCTCCATACAAAATTTGAATGAAATCCGTCAAGAAATGCAGAAGTAAGAGTGCACAAAAGGGACAAATGAGCTTTGACCCTATAAAGGACGGAACAATGAGGGCAGCATCACCAAACAGTAAAGATGTGTAGATTATACCAAGATACATCTCCATACAAAATTTGAAAGAAATCCATCAAGAAATGTGGCCTGCAGAGTGAACTCACGCCATCCCTTGAAGTATGACCTTTGACCCTATAAAAGACGGGACACTGGGGGCAGCATCACCAAAAACTACAGGTTTTTAGATTACACCAAGGGACACCTTCATGCAAAATTTGAACGAAATCCGTCAAGAAATGCAGAAGTAAGAGTGCACAAAAGGGAAAAATGACCTTTGACCCTATAAAGGACGGAACAATGAGGGCAGCATCACCAAACAGTAAAGATGTGTAGATTATACCAAGATACATCTCCATACAAAATTTGAACAAAATCCATTGAGAAATGTGGCCTGCAGAGTGCACTCACGACATGTCCTGAAGTATGACCTTTGACCCTATAAAAGACGGGACACTGGTGGCAGCATCACCAAACACTATAGGTTTTTAAATTACACCAAGAGACACCTTCATGTAAAATTTGAACAAAATCCGTTGAGAAATGTGACCGCCAGAGCGCACACAAGAGTACACACAAGACATCTATCAAAATATGACCTTTGACCCTATAAAAGACGGAACACTGGGGGCAGCATCACCAAAATCTATAGGGTTCCAGATTTTACCAAGAGACACCTTCATACAAAATTTGAACAAAATCCGTTGAGAAATGTGACCGCTAGAGCGCACACAAACTTTCCCCCAAAATATGGCCTTTTACCCTATAAAAGACGGAACACTGGGGGCAGCATCACCAGAAACTATAGGGGTCCAGATTTTACCAAGATACACGTCCATAGGAAGTCTGAAAGAAATTCGTTGAGAAATGTGACCGCTAGAGCGCACACAAGAATGTGACGCGGCGGCGGCGGCGGCGAAACGCTGCTGAATCCAAAGTATCCTCCGGCATACTGCCGGGGGATACAATTAAAATAGGACTTGATAACATATTAAGGAAAATTCAGAATGATAGCACAGTCCATGAATCAGAACAACCAGAAAAAGGTCAAATAAATAAGTTAATGATGTAATAAAATATTAATTATATCTCACTTTCTATTGCATCTTTTCTCTATAGTCTTAAACATTAAATCTCTCAATACTCATGTGTGCCTGTGTATGTGTGTACTAATTACATCCAGCTAAATGTGGTAACATATATATATTTTTTATAAATGGACTATCTAGTTTCCTTTTCTTTTCCCTTTACAATCTACAATAATCTTCAGACTCTCTTTTAAGACTCCAAAATTATTTAGTAGAAATTAATGTTAAAGACTTACTTCATAAAACAGAAAAGAAGAAAAGTTGAAACAAGATACAGGATTGCAACCAATCGAAAGTGACAGGTAAGAAATGACGTCAAACATGAATTCATCAGGGAGCACTCAACCTCCAGGTGGCAATGAAACTGGCAACTTTAACAGGACTTTCAGTTCACAAACTTGTGCTTTTATTGGGACTTATCTCCATTCACGGTTCCGATAAACCACATTTTGACAGGGTTTGGGTTGGCAAGTCAGTGTTTATGGGTCTTGCTTATCTTATTATGTTTCAGGATTATAGTAGCAGCTTGGATCAATAAAAAGTGAAATTCAAGCAGTTTTTATATTCTAATGGTTTCCCCATATAATCCAAACCCCAAGGAATGGAAAATTTTGAACTTCCTATTCCAAGGGCTGTCTAAATATTACGTTTCACAGCTTCTTTTCTCTCTGTTTCAAAACTTAAACAAAAAAAATCGAAGTTATGAATTAAAGCAGATAGGTGTACATCATAATCCATGTTTTCTTTTTTAAAACAGTCATCTGATTCCTCCCATCATATTCTTCTTTTGTGTTATTCCTTCTATTCTTTCATAAGAGGTAGCAAGACTACCGGTATGTCAATTTTACAAATGATAAAACACAAACGTGAGCCCTTCACCTCCTCCTCCCATTATCATCCCCCAAACTCATATAGGTTTGTAGAAAAAGTATGTTGGTGAAAATTCAATTTGGCTCCATGACCATGGACCTACTTTGATCTGCATGTTATAGTTGACTTATAAATATACCTAATCCATACCTTCAAATGAATTGACAGATCAGCAAGTTCTACATGAAGGAATGATACAAAGATTACAGGCAATTAACCCATTGCTGCCAAGAACTGGACGGTCCCTGTATGAAGCCCATGTTAATGGGAGAATTCAGTATTCAGTAGGTAAATACAACCGACTTTGCCATATCTAGTCTAAACGTCACGTGCAGACAAGTTACTTCAGATTCTGATCTTATTTGGAGCAAAAATAGTCAGTCTTCAGGGAAAAACTTGTAAAACTAGGTGCAGCACATCTTTGATTGAACTAATGTTTCCTTCTATCCCTGGTCCAGCGACTGCCTAATCCTACAATCAGTGATCAAGTTTAGAGATGTGGGATTTTATATTTCCTACGTACGTGTGCCATACCACCCCAAACTTTGTTTCAGCTGCAATGACTTTAGCCTCATTCTAAGTGCATCAGTATTGACCTACAATTTTCTAACACAAGAGGAATGTATATGAAATTCATATAAAGATATTATTAAGTATGATTAACCGCAAGTGAAAGAGGCGTAACGTACACACACAGAGCAAAACCCTTGTGTAAACAAACTCTTATGGAAGAGAGTGGTTGTATACGAATCTCATTACATGTATACCACATTCACATGAGTCACTCCAATTCTCTCTCAAGTTCTTGTTAAAAATCATACTCAAACCTGTTTTATTTCATCATCGTTCATCCATAATACAAACGCAATTAATTCAAGAAAAGAAAGATTATTACACTAATCTATTGCATCAGCAAACTTGCTTAAAAAAATAACATTGTACAGACTATCTTAAACCTTTAAAAGGGCACCAATCAAAAAATATTTTGCTCTGTATATTAGAGGTTCCATGTCATTATACTATGTTCAAAATATGGGCTTGAAATATTAATGCTATAAAGAGATATTGCAATGTTAAGTACACTCTCTACGTGTATGCGTAAAAGCGACTCGTGACTAGACTACTCGACGCAATTCGGTTCCGCACAAGTATTTTCATTTTATAACTTTATTTTCTTCATACTCCTCAACTACCGACCTATAGAATGCGAGATAAACTTCTTCGAGGTTGATTCTATACTTCTAGCTGTACACAATTTATTTTTCAGGTGATTGCTACACTTTATAAGCTCCCAGACATACCAGGTATTAAAGCGATTGCAAACAGTGATATTGAAGTACCAATATGTTATAAACTGTAATGGGAGAAGGGGGAGTATTACAGAATTTGTTGTAGTTCTAAAACGGTCTATGCTGGATTCACAGTGTTGATTCTTATTTCCTTCCCCTGGAAGAGGCCTACATAGGCAACGCAGATCCACAAAACTTATTTCAGCATCACAAATCAAAGTCTGCCCTTCCTCAGGAGAGATGAATACATATGGAGAAACGACCTGGCAAACTGACAAGTTTCTTCTTCGACTTCCCATATAAACTTATGAAAATGTACTCTCTGTGAACTGCCAAAACCTGACTCAACTGCATGCACAGTACCACGTTTGGCACATATCATCTGCTGGGAGCTTAAAAGGCCTTCTACTTCTACTTCTACAAGAGAGGATCCACAAGTCAAGATGTAATGCAGAGGAATTAAATATAGTTGTGGTGGATGATTGTTGGTGCATATAAACAATGTGCGAGTAAAAATCAGTCCCTCAGTTTAGATGCTGAGTGGAAGAGCTCCCTTGACAGCACTTTTGCCCTTTTGGCTCTTAACAAATTTATGATCCAGTCTTTGCAAATTAAAAAAGTTTCTTCAAGAAAGAACTACTTGAACATACAGGTCTACCTGCAGGTTGCAGAAAGAACTGCCTCCTTGAAAAAAACTAGTTTGTTGATTTGCTCACCACCTCAAAATTCACCAAATTATCAGTCTCTGGATTCACCGAATCTTCAGTCTCTCTGCATTCAAGGTCTCTGGAGTTCTCACAAATACATGTCCATGTCCAAAAATGAACTATGCTTGATCCACGAACAACTTACAAGCTATACTGAAAGCTTGTCTGCCCATTTACTGTCATAACGAACTATTGTCAAGTCTACACATGTACAGGTACATGTATATAGTGGAACAGTTTATCATGCTGCTTACCTTTGCTAAATCCACAGTTTGAATCCAATAAGCAGCTTAAGAAGGCTTTTTATAATGGACCAGGCACATCAAAAATTTCTCCAGTGGCTGTGAGTAAATGTGTCTATTTGAACTTGGAGTGAGCTCTGTGTAATCCTAAATAGCTTTACAAGTCAAAGTTCTATAGACTTGTTTACTCTGAGAACACAATCAAGTCACCAGACCACTTGGGCTTTACAAATCAGGACAATAACTTGTCAGGGTTTAAATTGTCCTTATTCAAACAGGATCCTTGTAGGGTGATACTCACAGAGGTCTATTTGAACAGCTATCAAAGAGATTACCAGTAGCTGGTTAGAAAGTAGGTGTAAAATAGATGTAGCTTGGGACCTGGAGAGTTCTTTATTCCAGACACAAGGATGGGTACCCACAGAACTTACTAAATGACCTTGTTAGGCCAAGGAGTTGGTTAGGCATGTACAGTCTTTATTGCACATGGGTTCTTGCACACCTCTCCCTGGGATAAAGAAATGATAAGACAAGCCGAAAAGAGCATGTACGTGTATGTGAGGAATGGGATTCTGAAATGATTTCAGATTTATCTTATTTTAGATTTTAGATGTTCCCTTGTCACATTGTTTAATGATTACATATACCTGCTTTTAAACTGTCTGATTTGTTCAACATTTATTTTTTTCAAATAATTTATTGTAATAATATGTCTTAATTACTAATCTGATTTACTTTTTTTATCTTTGCATTTTACTCAGGCAAACAATAATTTTTATCCCTTTTTGTTAACCTTGAGGTTAATAAGATTTTGAAAAGTGGAATTTGCTTGTTTAAATGTGTACAGTTTAATTGCCCAATATGTTATTTTAAAAAAATAAAATGAACTTGTAAAGCCATCCTATTAGTGTATTTACATGAGCCAACTTTATTAATGCTTCATGGCTCCACATATTTTTCATGATTCTTCCTTGATCTTTTAACAGAGGATGCATCTGAAAGTCATCGTTTCTGCTACAATTTCCTGCCATCACGGCAACGGAAGCAAGGCCACACTGTCATGCCCACGATCTTCGACACTTACATTAGGTGACTTAATTTGTTCAGACAAGCCCACTACAACCCATTTTTCATGTCATGTTTGTTTATGAGTGGGACCAAAGATAGAGATACATGTAATAATACATGGCAACATGATCATAACATCCATGTTGTGGTTTATGTACCTATAACCACAAGCTGATCTCCTTATACTAAACCAGAAATATCATTAATCATGTGCTATTAGGTAGTAACCTACACAGCAAAATAAACATAGTAATTAAAATGGACAAACATGATCTCCTACATAATCCAAAATAGTTTCTTTAAGCAATCTATCTGATCGGTTGAATGTCTTTGATATCACATGTATATATACATATGTTACACATGATGTCTTGGCAAATATTGTATCAAGCATGCACTTTTTTTTTGGTCACAAAATAATCAGTATGAAATAAAGTACGAGGCTGCAATAAACGTTTGATTAGGCATCACTGTTACCATACAAGAACTTTTTAAAAATAATGGTATACATGTATACTGTGAAGTAATGACAGACCATGTACTTTTCACCCCTTTCTTTGTGGGTAAAAATTAGGTCTAAAATTAACTTAAAATTGCACTTAAAAAGAGAAAACAATGAAATGTAATTGTTCTTCCTGCTTTCATAATAGGTCCAAAATCTTTAGGACTCTTTTCCCAAAACTTCTTCTGTCAACACGGAATATCATTCTTAACTTCTTTGAGATTGAGCTAATTATGAAATGTTAATTCCTAAATCCCTACAACACCGAGCGGTTAATATAGTTTCAAGGTTTCATGGGGTCTAAAAGTAGAGCTTAGATTTGTCACGAGAACCCGAACCGAGCAACAACATAAAGACATCAGTAGCAACGACACAACACAAGGGAAGTATTCATCAATGATAAGAAATTAGGATAAGTTGGAGTAATTAGGATAAGTTGGAGTAATTATTTGTTTAACACGATTCCCAAAAGCATGCTTCCAGCTTGCCTACCCTCTACAAGATCACATTCACAAAGACTTATCAACAAAACTATGATTGTTTTGATACATCCGAAAAGACAAACCCTTTTCAAACATTTTATAAACAACATAATGACGTTATTTTTGAAGTAACATGGGCTTACAATTTTTACAAAATTTTTATGGCTTGCAACATATACAACTTACTATTGATAATCTTGATTGCAAATGTATTTATCCATCTACAGTATATCAATATTTTTTTTATATATCTTTACAAGGAATTTTTTTTTGAAAGTCATTGTACCATAGTGCTATCATTTGTTACCTAATTACTTTAAGTAAAGCACATGTGGCTGAATAAAACTTCCACAATAATATCTTTTAATTAAAGAGAAATTTCATATATCCAATCCTGTCATGAAAAAATTGGTATACAATTTCAACTTCTTATTGGTATGGCTACCTGATTGAAGTGAGCACGTCATGTTTCCGCATGCTCTGAAAGCCCCATAATGGAGATTAAAAAAAAAAGAAAAATCTGTTTTGAAATCACATATTATTCCATCATGGCTCATTACCTATCACAATTAAAAGGCAAGGCTGCCTGAGGGGGGAAAATCGGGCAGAAATGTTAAAATATGCTTCCTTAATAACGCCTAGCTTAACAACCAAAAAGTTAACATTCCCATCCCACTCACTATGCACTCCTGGCAGGGTTAAACAAATTAACTACAGACAACACGGCACAAAAAAACCTGACAATACTTGACAATTTTTGTTTGCATTTCTATTGGACATCAGTCTATAATGCAAGTACTCAATTGTATTCACACATACAGAACCTTGGCTTACTATGGTAATATGGACCACTGTAAGAATCCATTTTGTGCAGTAATTCAATGACAAAATTGAATTGCAGGCCCAGTGACAGAATGAAATACCACCAATTCCTGGACCCTGGTCTTAAACTCTTGCAAATGGCTGTAGTGTTGAAATTCAGAATTTTGACTTTAACGATTGTACTAGAATTTGACCATGGAGCAACTTGTCAGTCACCAAAGCGTATGTGTAAAAGAATGTCAATAACACTGACATGTACGTGCAGTTAAAGTATAGATATTCTGTTTGTAACAACGTACAGATATATTTCCTGTTTGGACAATGTACACAATAATGGTAACGTGACTAGGTAAAGTCTACAGAGTACATGGCCGGTGCACTGACTTCAAGAAAAGTCATCAACACATGCACCTGCTGATATCAGCCACCGTCGCAGCCACCGTCGGAGAAAGGCTACACCAAAAGTATATTCTAAGAGAGGAACACGATATATATCTTTTCTACATGCATATGTTCATAAATCAATTCATACGGTGATCTGAAACAAGATTATACACAATACAGGTGCATATGTTCATAAATCAATTCATACAGTGATCTGAAACAAGATTATACACAAAATAGAATTCAAAATAGAATTCATTTGCAATCACTCCTCTAAATACATGAATTTAGGATTCGACCTACATCTTTGTAACACTGTATGAAGAGAATTCTCATTGTTCTTTTCAGAACCAGTCATTAATTTCTCTTTACTAAACACTGATTCTTTTCTTAATCTGTAATAATAATTTTCCCCCACTTTCATTTGAAGCCAAATTCACAACCATGTCAAAACGCTGAATGCAAATATATGATAGCCTGAAACTGAAACAATGGGCATCTTTTTAAAACTCAAAAGGAAACATTTCGACAAGCCAATCCCTCTCGTCAACAGAATCATATCTCTACTTCCAATCTTATTAATATGATTTAATAGTCAATCATTGAGCAAACTATTTGCAGACTGCGCAATATACAGCATTTTGCACTAATAGCTATATACTCATACTTGACTTCGTATTTGTACTTTGGACCCAGAATGTAACTATATAACACACCTTTTGAAAGCAGAACCAACCAGACAAAAGCAGTAATACACAGATATCTTATCACACTGTTTATATTCAAATGACTTAATTGCTCTATTGAGTACATAGGCTGATCCCAATATGCAGACTGTTGTTTGCAATGCACACCGCTCGCCACTTTTCCCAATATCATTGCAAGTATATGCAAGGGTGTACTTCAAAGTTTCAACAGCAAGAAAAATAAATTGGATATTTGACAGGAAAACTTTGTACTAAAATCAAGCTTATATTACATCTCATAAACAATCTTTTAATTTCCTGCTTTGTAATGTATACACTGTAGGTCTCTTCCACTTAGTTCCAATTGAAAGGAGCTCAAATGGCCAATGAGAGACAAAAAATAAAATGTACTTGTTGTCTAATATTACAATATTTATTGCAAATCCTGCTCAGGGATTCAATATCACACACAACTGTAACTGTAGTGTAATAAAAGCTGATTTTAAAATAAAATGGTGGTGTGGAATCTAATTAATGATTGCCTATATGTAAATGTTCGAAATTCTTGATGTGGGTATATGTAAATTGTAATTGCATTTAGTACGTCTGAACTGTATAAATACCTGGATAAAAAATACTCTTTTTTTTTTCTTTTCATATGACAAACACACAAAAAATGCATGTCACATATGAAGAAAAAAAATTGAATCATCTTACCTGGCAAAAGCACAGATTTCTTTTGATCCACCTCACTCCCCATGCTGTCAGATGTAAAATAACTGTCTCCCATAAATGTACAGCAGTCAGCACACTGACTCCTCAAAATGTTAATACTGAAATTTTACAGATAATGAGTTAGAAGTTTATATATTTGTCTGAAAATGTCGCACAAAACTCTGCTCCAACTACAATGCAGGTCTGTAGCACGTAATACTAAACTACAGTAGTTGCTTAGAGAAGAACCGCGTCCATTGCTGCCCTATCCAAACTATGTATACTCTGCTCTGAATCCTGGTTTGAGATCCTGCTTCTTTGACGGTTCGTCACTAAAATGACCACATACTGCATGCAGCGACGACCCACAGAAATATGCTGTTATCCTGGCCAACTCACTCCCCTCGCTTTCGAACCCATTCACTCACAAACAATCACAAGAGCCTGATCGAGCGTCAATGGACAGAAATAGGTGCTGTTCTTAATAGGGTCCCACAGAAGAATGAGCGTCAGACCTCCTTAACGGGACAATATCACTGACACATGAGGGATTGGTCAAAGTCCAAAGCCTTTTATTCATTCATTTGTTGAGGTCTTTCGTGCTTCCCTGTGTGTAATTCTGTTACCAACAGGAACTGACTGGAAATGATCATCAGGATTAGGGCGCTATTGATTGATTTTACTCCAACTAAATTTGTATTCTCAGGTATTTTGGGATTGTTTTATAAACTGATTAGGGTTATGTCATCCCAGTGGCATGTAAGCAGGATATGATTATATCGCTTATTTGACTCTGTTCTATTCTATTCTTAAGCATATTATACTTCTTTTTTTTCTTACATCTATGTCAATCATTTTTTCATTTATTCCTCTCTAACTTTCCCTTTAATCTTCTCACCTCTCTTTAATTTCTCACTTTTTTCTCTCTCCAACGAGCATCTATTTTCATCCCATTTCTTGTGAATAGAGGATTTCTCCCTCATAATGATTATATAAATACACGCTGCCTGCATGTAATGAAGATGGTGGTTATTGTAAAGTGCAGAGATTTTTCCAAATTGCTTGCCAATGGTAATTTATACAGTGCATGTATAATACCCTTTTCATTTTAGGGGTAGAAACATGCTTAGTCTGGATTTAACCGTGACAATAAGCCATAATATGAAAGTTATCTGCTTGAATAAACCAGCTTTTAGCCAGGACTAAAAGCCGACTACTCAAACCACTTCTCGAGCACGTTAAGTCCGGACTAAGTGCTGACCGGAAGTGGGTTGAGTCGTAATTTCCATAACATGAATGGTATATCCTCGCTAGTTGAAGCAGATAAGATAAAAACAAAGCATAAAATAAGGAAGATAGAAAAAGGAAATGGTGGAGGGATAAAAAAAAAGAATAACATAAGAAAAGATAGAAAGAAATGAAGATAGAATGACAAAGAATAACATGAGGAAAGATAGCAGAGAAGAAGATAGTAGAAAAAGAAAGAACAACATAAGATAAAAGAAAAGAAGATAAGAAGAATATAAACAAAGAATAACATAAAGAAAGATAGAAAGATAGAAGATAGAATGATTAAAAAAAAGATACAAGGAAAAACAAAGAATAACATAAGGAATGATAGACAGAAAAGAAGAATGAAAAACAAAGAATAACATGAGGAAAGATAGCAGAGAAGAAGATAGTAGAAAAAGAAAGAACAACATAAGATAAAAGAAAAGAAGATAAGAAGAATATAAACAAAGAATAACATAAAGAAAGATAGAAAGATAGAAGATAGAATGATAAAAACAAAGAATAAGATAAAGAAAGATACAAGGAAAAACAAAGAATAACAAAAGGAATGATAGAATGATCCATACATGACAATGTGCCATCAGAAATAATAAATAATCTGCTTGTTAATCAATACCTTCTCAAAAAATGCACAAAAACAATCTTCCCTCCCATCCCACTACTCATCTGCCCGATGTCTTTCATTAATTAAACCACTCATATGAGTCAGGCTTCCATTGTAAGCCTCTAAAATAAAAGTATACACTGCACTTTTCTTTTTTAAATTGAAGATCAAAACCAGAGGCAGGAGGAGGAAGTATTAGTTTAGGTAGTCGTAATTAACACATTACTCAAAGCACTATCAGATCGCAGGTGAACTTCAAAAATAGACCAGCGATTCCCCAACTGCTGGCGGGCTACGCCGAGATCCCGCGCGCAGCGTTTGCGGTCGGTTCGGGGGAGATTCGATCCCATTATCTCTCCTGAAGGATTATGGGAGATGTCAACTGTCGAGCCGTCGGATGTCATTAACATTAGGATGGGATGAGTAGTAATGAGTGGAGTGAGCTAGAGGGGTGATAGAAGGGGGCGAATCTGCTAGAGGGGATAATTGAACCCTACCATTTGTAGCGTAAACTGATGACAGATAAATGCAGGGATTTGTATTTAAGTGCTCAGATAATGATGAAAAATGAACAGACGAGAACCCTCATGTGGATGACGCAGCATACCTCAAATTAAAACAATAACGAATGCTGTCTATTAGTCTACTTTTTGTTTTTAGAAATAGCAGTTCCTGAGTGGAAAGTGATCCTAGCAAACTACTAAATCTCCAATCAGATATCATTCATTTATTAGTTCACTGTATGCCCATTAAGCAAAGAGTTTAACTAGACATTTTTCTGACGAAATCCACACTGTTATGTTTTGTGCTTTCAAATTTCAGCCTGATCACAAGTATGGGCAGAGAGTTAATGTTGAATAAAATATATCAACATTCCTAAGATAATCATTAAGAAAGCCTAAATTTCCTGGTGACATTGTAAACTCATATATGACAAAATCATACAAATTTTTACCTCAAAGACACCCCCCCCCCACCCCCTGCAAAAAATACTAGGTCTAGAAAATTAGTTCGTACATGATCTAAAACGTCTGTTTTTGTATTGTTTGATTAGTTGCCAGTTATTAAAAACATATAACAAATTTTATTCAAGCAATAGTTCAATATCCCATGTGACCTATAAAAAAAAATAATGAAGTCCTCGATCCCACACACTTGTTGTAGCTCATAACTTCCGATGATGAATTTCCTGCAAAATGTTTTGCCTGGCGTATTTCCTAAATAGCTACCAGATACCACCACCATCCTATGTGAGAAGTTATTACATCAGGCAGTACACTCTAATCATGTGATCATGTCACATGATGATATTTTATAGACATTTATCCTACCACAAACAAACTCCACTGATAACAAACCGGAATGGTTTTATGATGTGGTAACTATGATTCAATTGGAATCAATGCCTTTTAAGATTAAAAAAAACAAAAAAAAAAAGATTTTTTTTCACCTGATACCATGTATCATAATTCAGAATTAATCAGTCATAAATACCTCAAAATTCTCTCAATCAAATTATCTGATATTTCATCAAAATATACTGAGAAAAGGGTTTAAATGGATCACATGATTGTGGTATTTGTAGCTTATGATATGCGGCTTTTACAATCTAAATATGGCAGATTTTCTCTTGATACCATTATCAGTCAATAGCTTAAAGTCTTTAATGTACTCTAAAGAGGTGCACATAATTTATGGGGCACAGAGATAATATTCTAAAAAGCTGTGAAAGATGCTTTCTCGCTTAAAGAAAATAAATAATTTTCTTTCATACACATAATAAAAAGGGAAATGGGCTACATGTATGTACAGAGGTGAAATTACTATTTTCTTACATTGATTCTTTATATACATGTATTCTATAATTTAGTATTATTTTTATTATTCCATTATCAACAAAGCTCTTTCTTTAATAGTTTTCATGCGGGATTTAAATCACTCGCTACTTCTGCTTATATTTCTGCTGGTATACATCTATTACAAGTATCAAATAGTGCATTGCCTCTCTCAAGAAAGGATTACCCATCTGAAATCAAGAACTAAAATACAACATTCTCAACTTCATCCAGGCTACATGGAAACCGATCTAATGACATAAATTGCTATACATGGGGACGTACTCCACAGTCACATACACATGTAACGCATGAGTCACTGTCGCTACTTTTATGAAAAATTATCGTAACACCAAGAAATTCAGCAGGTAAATCATTTTGCAATTTGATTCAATATTCCCCTAATTTCTTCCCAAAACTGAGTGTTCTGGCAGAATGCGGTGCAAAGATGAGGTAACCAAAAATGCTGAAACATTATTCCATTTTCTATGCGTGCTTATTTCTTCGAGCTAGATGTGAATTCATCAGATCAATTAATTGGTTAATTGAAATAAGAAGGGAATGCATTTTAAGTAGGAATCAAATAAAGTGACCTACAAGTACACATATTCCTATTGAATCTCAATTGTCCTAACCATCTTGAACATGCACGCCTACAAGTATACCACCCCAACCAACACACACACACACACACACACACACACACACGCATACATGTTTTCTTCACCAGAAAACAAGGACTTTGTGTCAACATTACCCAACCGTGAACTTATTCATAATTAATTATTCAGTTATTTTTCAATTGTTTTTGAAGAGAATAATCCTGGAAGACTAAAAATAAATCCTGTTCAATTGTAACATGCTTTCCGGGCGTGCCCGTCTGTTGGATAGAGTGCGTAAGCCCCGGAAAGTTTTTTTTTAAATAAATAAATAAAATAAATAAATAAAATAAATAAATTATACCCACGAAAAAGTTCACAACCACCCAAACGTGGACTCTGCTCAGAAATGCTCGAAAGCTCAACAGCGTAGTTAGAAGCTAAAAATAAAGCCAACAAACTGTAAATCAAAACGAGGACAGTCCTCGGTCTCGTGTGTGTCCTCATAAAAGTGCCCGCGGTTGCCGGTGAACAACAATGCACACACACACACCTACATGGTTTTCACCAGAAAATGAGGACTGTGTGTCAACATTACCCAACCGTGAACTTATTCATAATTAATTATTCACAGTTATTTTTCAATTGTTTTTGAAGAGAATAATCCTGGAAGACTAAAAATAAATCCCTTTCAATTGTAACATGCTTTCCGGGCGTGCCCGTCTGTTGGATAGAGCGCATAAGCAAAAAAAAAAAAATTATACCCACGAAAATCTTCACGACCACCCAAACCCAGAAATGCTCGAAAGTTCAACAGCGTAGTTAGAAGCTAAAAATAAAGCCAACAAACTCTAAATCAAAACGAGGACGGTCCTCGGTCTCGTGTGTGTCCTCGGTTCGAAGATGTGTTTTCATAAAAGTGCCCGCGGTTGCCGGTGAACGTGCACGCACACACACACATATACACACACAAAAAAAAAGATCCTTTAGTTTCTCTCACTTTTATTTTTGCCACTTTCTGCCCTCCTTAATTTCAAGTCTTTCTCTTAGCATCCTTCCTGTTCTACTTTTGTTCATATTTTTAGCAACCACTTGTCCCTTAATACTTGTGAAATCTCAAGGGCAAGAAGTTTTGAATTACTATATCGACATAGGCCTACAATAATCTTGTTTGTTCTTCAAACCCTATCATATTGCAGAGAAGCAGGCCTAGAAGCAGGCCTACAATTGGCCCAAATCAATGGCCTAATTAATAATGGTCTCATTGAACAATCGATCATCACAGTGATTTTGAAAGATTCATGTTACATTTTGTAATACAAATGTGAAGAGATATCTATTTCTGTCCATCTCTGAAAATAAATACTATTTGAACTTTGTTGTCTAAAGATATGTTCTATTCTTTTCTCTCCTCATAATATAAAAATCAAATGATTCAAGTTTTGAAAACAGATGATCTCAACACGAATGCATACATAGTCGTATGGAAATAAAACCTAGTCCAAACTCCTGATTGTGATGTTATTTCATTTTTGGAGAATAGAGCAAAGCAACCAAACTTTTTGTCTGAAATCTGGCTAGGATAATATAAACATTGTATCAAACACTTGATTCATAAGATATAGGAATATATTCCCTTGCAAGACAAACAATGTTCACAGAATATTGTTCACTAATGTAGCAGCATCAAAAACATTAGCTCTGGAGGAAAGCTCAAAAAGATATCTGGTAATTTTAAAAGAGCTATGGAAAAAATATATAATAAGTAAAATAGAAAAACTGCACTCAGGCCACAGGACACCCACCTCTTCTAAAGAAATTGCTAGAGAAATTCAACAAAGAGCACTCCTGCACCAAAAAAAAATACACTCATTGACCTGGGCAACCGGTATATAGAGAGAAATGGCACAGGTGTTTGAGGGTAGTCGTTAAGGAAAGCTTGAAGTTTTCTAAAAGGAAAAGTAGATTAAAAGAGGTCTTGCTGCAATTAAGAAGGGAAATTAGCCTGAGAAATCATACATTAACAGCCTTTCCTCACCACAGAATGTACCCTTAATGTGAGGTCATTCAGGGTATCCTCTCAAAAGAATGAAATCTATCTGCCTCTATTTCACAGTACACATGTGTGTCTGTGTTGAAAAATTGCATACATTTTTTTAAAATACAACTTTGCAATTTCTAAGTAAAATGGTGATTTCCTTCCTTCACTAGAATTATCAATGAAATGGTTGTAGGACAGAACACAATGCATTTTAGGGGAATTTTTCATCTAGAAGAATAGTTGAAATAAACAAAAGATTTAAGAGAACTATAGTAATTAAATTGATTAGATTCAGAGATATGTTTGAAATCCTTCTCAAATACCCCTCCTCGGTCATTATCAAATGTAAACCCCAAAACAAGGTTCACTTGAGTTTGAGAATCAATTGATAAATATTGACATTTATGGATGCTAAATTAATCTTCATCTTCATGAGAAAATTAGTCAATCAAATAAGTTGTTGAATTTAAACTGACAGGAGGGAAATATACCAGAAATATCTTGTTTCCAAGGCGACTAAGTAAAGATATTCTTTCATTTGATGTTACTCAATATGGCAGTTTCCTTGCTTAGGAACGCCTGAGGAACAGGAGGAAATACGGATAGGTTTTGAGGTTTTTCGTGGGATATTCCTTTAACTTGAACAGGAAGAAGAACTAATTATCGGTCATATCCAAACTAAACTATATAGTTCAAAATGAAAATAATGTTACAAATAAAAGACTTCAATATCAAACTTATATAAATGATTGAGGCAAGAAAAAAATAAACAGTGCAACAAGAAAGATATTCAAGACTTTAATATTACAGCTCTAGATGATATGCCTATAAAAATAAACAGCAAAACATGAATAATATTTCAGACCGGAGTATCATACTTCTAGATGAGACCAGAATAAATAAACAGAGAAATAAGAATGATATTTAAGAAATGAAAATCATACTTCAAAAAGAGACAAGAATGACACTCAAGAATTTAATATCATACTAATAGATCTATGAGATGAGAACAAACAAACAGGAAAGGAGGGATGATATTCAAAAAATGAATATCATATTGCTGGATGAGGCAAGAATATTAGATAAACAGAGAAATAAGAATGGTATTTGAGAAATGAACATCCTACTTCAAAAAGAGACAAGAATAAATAAAAAGCTAAACGGCAAAAGTAGAATGAAGAGTCATGTGAAGCAAATAAACACTTGAGCTTTCGATTTCTTAGATGGAACTCTCCTCTTCATTAGTGTGATATATTGCTAAATACCAGGATGTGTTACTATGACAATGGTCCACAGACAAACATGACATCATGGTCTTTGCTCAGAGCTATTTCTGGTTTATGTTTTTTTCCCCAAGCATGATATCAAATGCTTACATACATGTATTTCGAAGAAACTGTCCAAAGTACAAAAACAATATTTATCTCAAAAATAGACAATTTTTCTATGAAACGGAAATGAGATGACTTGAGGGGAACTACACAAAACTTGTAAAAAGTTTAAGTTATCTATGGATTCTAATATTTAACTATGAAAATTCATAGAACTCTGTTGCAGATTTTTAAGTCTGATCAGTAGATGGTTCAAAGACCCCCATTCACATGTTCATATGAGATGGCTCTCGTTAAAAACAAAGTAATAGCCCATTTTTATTTGATTTGATGTTATTCTATTCCAGCCAGTGGCAGATTAAGAGAGGGGAGTGGCATATGTGGCCACCCCCCCCCCCCCCCCCAAGAAAAAAAGCTTTGCTTCTATCTACACATGTCTACTCATGTGCCCCTCTCCTGGCTCCCCAGCAAAATTTGATAACCCCTTATTTAACATCAGATATTGTGGATCTAGCTCCCCCCCCCCCACCTTCCCCAGCCCAAAGCTAGATCTACCAATACTATAGTGTCTGAGCTCTCTTGGAAGCATATCATGCCACTGGCCTACCTTATAATGGTTGTACACGCCATGAGTGCAAATATTATAACAGGAGTCATTTTCAAGTGATATTTCCAGTCAGTAAGTAAATTTTTGTTTATTCTATTGGTGCTACAAGTACAAATAATTTTTCCTATTTCTGACAATCACAGCTAAGGCTGCTACTATTAAATGAGTTAGAATGGAGACAAAATTTGCTGTACCACCCTATGAAAATCTGCACCTATCTCCACTAAAACATCAGTCAGTGTATTGAACAGGCCTACAATGAGTGAAAATGGGATCTAAATTATCCAATGAAGTTTGTCCCTATCTTCACTGAAACATCAGTCACAAGGGCCCTCCAGCCTGGGAGTCCCTGTGACACAACCCAAGACTCGGTGATGACAGATCTCAGAGAGGAATCAAATTTTCCATAATTGACAAACGACATATCTTGGGCAGGACTGCCCATGAAATTGGTCTCAGAATAGGAATGCCGTTTGATCTAATACACTCCCTAACGGGTGAGTCAGAGATAGAGAGCAATTGACGGAGATCACTCTGATTTGGGACAAATATAGAAACAAACAGTTGCCACGCTGTGAGTGTGCAGGAAAATACCACTAGGATTTTGTTTTGTTCTCTTGCCAAATTTATGAGGAGTGAGTGTACAACAGAAGGAAAAAATTCATAGAGAGAAAAAAAAGTAACAGATGGATGAGAGAATTTTTTTTTCCAAGGAAGAAAATCCTTTATTATGGCTTTTACCCAACAGCTTGCCAGCTTGGTAACATTTTCATTCTAATACCTAATAAAACTAGGTTTTTTGTAAATCCTTTAAGCCCTAACCCCAATATACATGTAGTCAATGGCTGTACTTCAAACCCCGCTCCCCCACCCAAATTGCAGGAAATTAGTCTCACAACCAATCTTTCCCAATAGATGGAAAACAAAAGGCAATTTCTGCATTTTTTTTTGATGGGCAGATTTGAACATGAACATTTGCAGGTGTTTAGTGATATTACATCATACTAACAAAGACAATTGCAAATCTGTCTGAAAGATAAAAGACTATCCTTTCTCACCCCTTCCCCCAGGACCCACTTTGAAGTTAAGTTCAGGAATGCCAACATCAGGTGGCTACCAAACAAAACATGTACTTCTTAAATTTAAAGCAACACATGATAAAACCAATTTATACATATGAAATGGGTTTTCCAAAGGACATTGGACTTCATGTACCATTGACAATATTAGTAAAAAATAGCAGGTCTGAATACGAAGCTTGACAAATTCAGATATATCTCAAAGAGTCGTAAAAAAAACACTTTTGCAATAATGAATAAACACAAAACACATCCTTTTCACCTGGCAACAGTTAAAATTTTCCCCAATAACTGAAGTCAAGAGCAATGATTGTAGAAAATCTTTGAAGTAATTATTATCTATGGATAATACAATGAGACATGATGCATGAAACTGGAAGTTTTGCGTTTGTTAAAAATCAGTGGCACTTGTAGCAAGCCAAGGAGCTATAAAAGATATGTAGGCATGCTACAGGCTTGCAAGATATCTGAATTTAAGAAAAATCTCATTCAGAGGATAGGTTGTGGGAATTTCTAAATTGTATCAAACCACCAATAATTTTAGGAATCTGCTCATTTCCGTTTGCCAAATCATCTTTTACGGGGGGTAGGGGCTGACAAGGTGTATTCACATGTGTGTCCTTATTTTTGGCATTCAAAGAACAATTCACTTCAATATTATAGAACAATGAAATATGAGTAGATAATGAAAAATTAGCATGACACATTCAAAATTAGGTTGAGGGAATTTCTAAATTGTATCAATCACCCAATAAATTTCTGATTTTTGTTCATTTCCGTCGTTCTTCCGTGCCAAATTGTTCTACCCAGGGGGTAGGGACAGAGAAGGTACACTGATGTGTGTAAATATTTTTGTCATTCAAAGAACATTTTTTGTACAATTCAAAAATTACAGCAAAGTCAAATCTGAAAGAAAGAAGGAAGCTAGCATATATTATTCACCATGTGTCACACATTATTTCCCCCAATATGAATCAAAATGCTGACTAGTAGATGCATATTTCCTTCTTTTATCAAAAACACACTTCTTACCCTTCAAAGATGGGGATAAAAAGCTCCACACTATCTGTTTGTTTCTCTGTCATTCCACAAACTATATCTATATTTTCCTAATCTTTTGGACTAGAAGAAGATTTTCCTAGATGGTGAAAGCGCACGAAGACCAAAACAGAAGCCCTTTAATGATCCCCATGAGCAATGCATGGGGGTGCCCAGGCAGCTCTAAAATTAAGTTAGGAGTCAGCGAGGGGTTAATACAAACCCAGGGAGGGCGATTGACCCTATTATGGGCTTTATTTGGGGGCCAGTGATCAAGTGTGGATCCCCTTCAAGACTGAGGTCAATGTCACTTGCTCTAGTGGGTTAAACAATCGCACCCCTGAGAGTAGAGGAAGAATGGAGAGAGGGTTGGGTCTAAAATTAGGGGGATGGGAGGGGGGGGGGGGGTATATGATTGTGGGTTCATTTGATTATGAGGTGGTGCTGTTCTATTGCAAGTAGTTAACCATGTCAGATTCTTATACAAAAGTATATGTTGAACATGATATACTTATGGGGTGTTGCAAGAAAGTTGCGATTGATTGCAAGTTGCAACTGATCGGTACTGACCAATCAAAATCATTGTTGCGAGCGCATCTTCTTGAATGGGCAGACCCTGAACCATTCAGAATGGTTGTTCTAATTTGCTTTACAATTTGCAATTGATTGCAACTTTCTTGCAACACCCCATTAGAGTCAAGGGTGGATCCAAAACAAGAAAAAGAAAGCAAAAAAAAAAAAAAAAGGTTACCGTTATCATATTTTTCAGCTGCCTTTGGGGTTTAAAATTTGAGAAGGGGCCATATTTTTGTGTGAACGTAAGGTATGCCAGATTGGGTTTAAAAAGGAGTGGCAAGTGCCCCTTGTGCCCCTAAGATCCACCACTGGCTTGAGTAACAGCATACAATATTGCTGCCATTATAGATAGCTTTGTACAGCTAGGTGTGGCTTTGACTGAGAAAATAATCTACTGTCCATGCCCCCCCCCCCCCTACAAAAAAAGGGGAAAAAGGGGGGGGGGGGGAGGGGGGAAAAGAGAAACAACCAAAACAAAAAAAATTACAAAAACTGGGGTGCCTAGCAGCACCAAAAAAAATCACAGATGAAATGAACAATTTAGCTCTGGAAAGCTCATACAAACTACATAAGAAATGACCTTGGGTCATAAGAATTCCTCATAAAAGCTTCTTCCAACTTGTACCTTATATCAGCCCTTACCTCCCTAAGTCAGTCAACCCCATTCAGACTAGCAAAATTTCTTGCGCAACAAGGAACCGTAGCATTATGATAAGCAATCTATTTTCGAACATCACACAACAAAATGTGACCTACACAGTGTCTTATCGCAAAACGGATGTCTGAGCATCTTATCAGGCAAAAACTTTGTAAAGAATCAAGGTCATTGCCCATGTGAACAACCTAATCATAACAAATGAAAAATCAATAATTGGGCGGGGCTTCTCAGGAGTGCACCGATAGGTACAGGCTGTTATTCTGTAGCCTTGAGCAATGCCCATGATGGAAGCTGATACGATACATATAGCTGACCTCCCCTTAACTTTTCTGATACATACAACGCTTCATACATTCTTATCCCAAGTGTACACCCCTTTTGCTCATGATTCTTTGAAAGAAATTTCTTTACACTACTTTCTTATAAATGTTCTCCAGTGTGAACGTCTTGCGAGAACCGCATGAGACCATTAACAAGTTCAACGTCAGCCTCTCGTAATCGCATTTTAAACCAGTTGGCTTTGAGTGAAAACATCCTCCATTGGTTGGCAGCTAATCACTTTAGAAAGGGGTGTGGTGGGCGATTGTCACTATCTGATAGCGGCCCCCTAACGAGGGTTTAAGTGGGGAGATATATGGCTACCGCGGGAGTGCCTAATTCCTTAATTTAGCTCCAATCTGAAGGATCACAACATTGACTTCATGGAGAAAATCAATAAGAGTCACAAGTGTCCACGGTTGCATAGAAGATTGAAAAGAGTCAGTTTCTTCATGTAGCCTTAGATACTCTCCAGATTGGTCAAATTCAACTAAATCTGACCCAATCATGATGGAAAATTGATTACCAGTCGGATCTTGCCGACTTTGGTGAAATATTTCAGACAGGGATCTGAGGTGCTTAAGAAGGGATTTTTATAAGTAACCACTGATCAATGATTCATAGTATTTGAGATATCAAGAAGGAAATAGTGCTAAAAAATAATAATAACAGTTCCAACAAACTCAAAGTAATGAGATTATTTCCAAGTAATCAGTAAATGATTTAATTTAAAAATACTTTATTATCATCTCTCCCTTTCTCTCTCTAACTCTTTCTCTCCTTTCTCTCTCTATAACTCTTTCTCTCCTTTCTCTCTCTCTAACTCTTTCTCTCCTTTCTCAAATCTGTCCATTTTTCTCAGTTTACATTAGATCCTAATTCCCCATCCATGTAATTATCCTGTCCTTTTTGCTAATGGACTTCCAATTATTATGTAGAGGCCTGTTACTGAGATACCGCAAACATCATCAATATTTTAGAAGGGAAGCTATGTTGCCAATATAATCCAAACACAATTAGGCTAATTAGCTATACATACTATGCTATGCATGCATTGTACAAATTATATATGACTTACAGCAGATCAATAACCAACTTCTTTATTGTGATAATGAAAATGAAAATTAACTTATTCATAAAAAAGTTATCTTTTTCCTTTAAAATTTTGATAACTGTTACCACCTAAGAGAAAAAAACTTGTCATAACCAAGAGCAGAAATATGAAAAAACCACATGCATATATTTCCCGCTTTGCTGAATGCTGAATGCATGCTTTATTGTGTTTATAAATCCTAGGAAATGCATAACAGAAACTTTTATGTAAGGGGACTCCAATTTTTTTCATCAAAAATGGACTTGCTGATACATTTTCTTATAGTGTGTACAATGTACATATATGTAGGATGTGTCAAAATTTCATTTTTGGCCTTACAGACATCCTTTTGGGTTTTTCCATTGTCATTTGTAAAGCCAGATTTCCTTGTCAAATTGTATATATCTTCTTATTTTCAACCCAAGGACTTTTGGGGGTTTGCAAAGCGAAATCTCTCTCTGCTCACTGCATATTATTCACTAATTTTATATCTGCAATGTATGAACAGGTCTAAAAGAACCTGTAGCTATATATACCACCTTGGAAAACCATCAAGAGAAATTTCCTCACGTAACCCACTAGGTATGTAAGGCCTCTTTGTCAGTGACTTTGTTAATCAAATTCACTTTCACAGTTTCAAGTTCCGACAGTACAGCATGACTTTGTACAATGTCATCCCTTCAATACGTGTAGTGGTATTCTGTTCGCATTAAAAAGGCATGCTTGGTATGTACTCGTAAAGCATTACTGTATGCTGATATTTGTTTTTACCATTCTATTTTCCTTGAAATCATTTGAAAGTGAAAGACTGGATGATGGTTTATTTTACCTGACTGCTATTAAAAGAAAGTATGTGTATGCTTGTATTAGTGGAAACCAGGGGACCGATGGCTTTAAGTCCTCTCCGAGGGACTTGGTAGTGTGGATTAATGCCTTACCTTATGAAAGTATTGATCTTTGAATCCGATCAAACCAATTCAAATTCGGGAAGCTAAACAGTGTAAAGGGCTGGTCACATTTCTCCAATACCGGTAACAATAATGAGAACAAGATTTTATATCAAAATTACACCCTACTAAGTACTATATGGTGTCTATAACGTTTGTGTGAGTATTATGTATGCTAGTGTCTGTTTATAGTAGGGTACTACTAGCTCTAGGGTATACCGTTAATGTAATATCTTGTTATCGTTATCGTTTTCGTTATCGTTTTCAGAGAAATGTGACCAGCCCTTTTAGAGATCTTCAAATTCCCAGATCTATCACTCTCCAATAAACCGCTGAGCCACTAGGTTCTTCTGAAAAGGTGCCCACATCACAACAATGTGTTGATGCAGTGAATCTGCATTATAATGCATTTAATCATCCCAACCTTCACCACGTATCCATTAGCCAGAATATATGCATAATCCTATTCCGTATTGTTTACAAATACCTGACATCATTGTGCGATTTACTCCTAATGGTTTGGCTTGACTTTATTTATCTGTATTTATCATTTCTTCTTCGAACGTATTTTTCCAATATTGCGGCATGATCAGTAAAAGCTGTTCAATAGTTTGGCTTAAAATGAAAGAAAAATGTGAAAATTAGAACTGATTTTTCCAGCAATAACAAAAAGATGAAAGAGGATTTTGATTGAATGTAATATTCCACAAATTAGCCTTCTGCTTAACAAGTTAAGTATAAAGAGAGTAAATAATTTTTTTTTTAGTAGTAGAAAGTTAAAGGAAGCAAGACATATAGAGGGAATACTTCCACACTCACTACTCACCATACATGAAGATGTAATAATACTTTGTCTTGATGCGATACTGAACGATCCTTCGACTACTGATACGATTAAAATCCATTATTCCCTTGGGACAAGAACTCAGCCACAAAATCCAACTGAAATGACTTTGAAAACAGTGTTCTTCAATAGTAGCGTTTATTGATATGATCGACTTCAATCCCTGGTACTGAAATTATGAAATTACTAAATGTAGAATGGTCAAGTTTAGCAAGAATGAAACTATGATAAATGTTCATGAAAAGTCAAAAATTTCAATGGTCAGAGTATTTTGCCTACAGAGTTGTACACAGGAAACTGTATTTTGGATGTCACAACACACTTCCCACACAAATACAATTGGAGACTCGGAAACCGACACGGAGAGTATTACAACGTAAATGTTCCCAACTTTCATAACTACTAAATCAGCCTGTGGACTGCATGTGAACAACAAGGTACAGATTTTGATTGCATGTAGAGATAAGGACCATATTTTTAGCATTCCCATATTTCATACCCGAGCCTGATGCTGGATTAACTCTGTCATAGACCCCACCCACGTTTGGAACGGAAAATTAAAAACCGTCGTCCCTCTTCGGGGCACCAGACAATCCATACGTGCTAAGCACGGTTCATGTCAGATTTGCGCAACGATCGCGCAAAATGATTTCGTTCGAGGGAGAAACGAAAAGATCCAAATCCCCTAGGGCTCCGACGCCATAGCCCAATTAAGGATGAATTAGCGGAAGCATTATCATCCCGAAGCAGCAAGGCACAGTAGATCCAGTGTCCCAGAATTATCAGGGCAATCTTAAGCCAAGTGATGAGTTGAAAAACTTTTTAAAAAATGCATGCCAAAGGTTGGGAAGTTGCTTCCAGCCGATATCAGCCAAAAACTGTCAGAGTCTGTTGGAAATTCAAGCTCGACACATGAAGGGGAAGTCAGAACTAATTTCATTTGATAGGATAAACTTGGATTGCTCTAATGCAATAAAAACAAATGTGCAAAAACTAAATTTTCAAACAGGTATACATATTAGCATTTATTTTCTTGCATCTTTTGATTCTAACTTGAATTGTATTATTAATCATCTCAAAACTGACTGAATTTGCTAGAGCTTTCTATTTTGCTTTGGTAGGAATACATACAATTTGCAGAAAGTTTTCATGTTAACACATATGGTACAGTGCATATGCTAGTACTAGTACGTGTAGGTGTTCCCCTCAGCAAGCCCAAAATTAGAGTTTTCTAAATTAAATCATTACCCTCATTTTTTTTTAAAGTCATAATTAAAGGGCAATCCAACCTTGGTAATAAGAAAATTTGTGTGAAAGCAGAAAAAGAAGAAAAACAGCATGGCGATAGTTGGAAAGAAATCGGACTAGGAATAAGAAATTTATGGATGTTTTGAAAAATGAGATCACTGCTTCTATGCAAATCTCAAATTGGCAATTTGGTGAGTTGATTGTGCATACCGGCAGATAATTCTCCCATTTTTCGTACAAAAAAATATCATTAATTTGCGGTTTTCTATGAAGCGCCTTTAACCTTGGGGCAGTACTCAAAATATATTGTAGGTAGCATACTGTTTAGGTCCTCATGAAAGAAAAAAGATCCTACTGAGTAATCACATTTTGAAAAAAATACATTTTTGTCATTTTGTGTGATGGAGCAAATAAGGGAGTTGTCTGCCACTACATCACAGTGACATTACCTATTTGGCCAATTTGAAATTACGATATGTATAGTGATTACAACTTTCAAAATTTCATAACTGTCACCAATCTGCTTCTGTGATTTTTCCTTTCTTTTGGATTTCCCTTTAATGCACTCTGCCAAGAATAATGATATTGACAACGATTCTACAACACATGCCCTGGACCCCATTTCATTAAAAGAAAATCAGTAACAACTGCCCCATTTCTATGACAAATTTGCTCTCAGCCAATCAGATGCAAGGATTTCAGTAGCTTATAACAGTAATGGCAACTTGTTATTGATAACAAGTTGTACGAAACAGGGCCCTGGCTGTCAATTTCCTACACTATCCACATTCCTACATGTAAGTTCAACCTAGCTACAGTAGGACTAAAGAATATAACTAACCGAACTAATGGTCTACCCCCCCCCCAAAAAAAAAAAAAAATCCTATTGCAAAGCTAACCCTAACCCTATATATATCTAGGACGAAATAAAGCCTGAAGTGAATGTTGAGCCATTACAGGGAAGGTTGAGTTCTGAGAAAGAAAAAAGTAATTGGTAGCTTTCTCATTCTTATTATGTTAGTTTGGAAGATTAACAAAGTAGATATGTCTCCTGAAAAGGATTGCTCTTCATATGCCCTCACATTCAAAATACATGTATAACAAGAAATGTTTGGGTCGAACATTTGTGTGTATATACACATTTCTTTGTGCAGTGCATGTGACTCTCAGCAGGATTAAGTCAATTTCTTATCATTATGGTAATTCCAAGACCTTACAGCATACACCAATTATTATGTGCTATATAATCAACCTTTCCCAATAGACCTGTTCACAAAGTTATTCAAACTTATGGATGTTTCTTTCCAGGGGACCTAATAATGATGTACAGTATTCCATTAACTTGTTATTAAGGAATGTCTGACAAGCCTCTGACAGGCTTTCAGGTTGTCAAGAACAACCTTTGTTTTAAATATATGCATAAAATATTTGTGAACAGGTTTATTGCTTTGAGAGAATTTTTTCACAATTCAATCTTATGACCAGAACTTTAACTCAACTTTATCTTTAAGTTACAGCGATTTCACACAAAAATCTCAAGCTTCAAACCACCTATCTTTGCATGTAAGCACATCAACACAATGTCTGGGTTGGAAGACTAGACATAGCATCATCCCTAACGTGAATAATAAATCGCCATTCTTTGGGAATCCCAATCATAAATCGTGATGGAGAGGTGAAATTATTTCTGCACCTCATACAACAATCCTCCAGATGGGACCCATCAAATTTACCCCCACAATCTGACTCATCATGTTTATATGTTTTAATTCCTCTCATCATCATATTCCAGAGGTGATATAAAATGACTCATGGTTTTTATGAGGCATTTGTAATTTCTGGTTGGTCACTTCATAAGCAAAACATTCTTTAATTCCCAAAGCTGTTAAACATTCCTGTTCTGGGATTCGTGATAATTTCACTCACACTTTGGTCTATTACATGGGCATTGTTGTTCTCTCCAGGGAGAGGAAAATGACAGCTGATGAATGAAGGGCTCATAGATCTTTCAGAATCGATTTGGAAGATAATTTGACATCTTAGAATCATGATTTCCTTTGTAATTGATTGAAAAAGCAGTCATACAGAAATAAATAATCATAACTATCAACACTAATTCATTCAGAGGATATTTGTATGCTGACTAAAGATGGACAGACGGCATGATCAATTTTTAGTCACTTTGGACAAATCACAAAAAATAATAGTTTGTAATTCATTTTATAGAAGAAAAGAAATCACCCTCAAAATTATATGAGACATTCATATGGTTAATGATTAAAGAGCATCCAAGGAATGAATATCTAAAATCAAAGCCCTTACGGAAGTCAACTGACGTCAACTTCCATGAGCTTGCGTGCATATGTAAGAATGAAAAAAAGAAGAAAATGACTTTAATGTGAGTGTGTGAGTGTGTGTGTTGCTATCAAAGAAACCAAATGATATAATAAAATCACATAATCCAACAAAGTTTATATATACATTACTCATTTATGGGATAAACTGTGATGCCATTATCATTTCCTCTTCATAACAATCCAAATATTTTGACTGACCAAAAAAAAAGGGGGGGGGTAACTTTCTGTATATTTTTGAACTCCACCTAAATGAATCACAAATTATAGTTCAGTTTGAATACAATTTTTAATAGAATGTATACATCTAAAATAATTATCATCAACTCAGAATATATAAAGTGATGCCTTTCTGACACTGTTGGCCTAACCATGCAATGTATGAACTTGCATGGTAATATTGAAATATTGCTTCAAGATGCAAGTCAGTTTTGAATGAGTCAATCGTCAATGGTACAAACTTTCATTTTAATGCTAACTGTGCTTTAGAATGTATCTTAACAGAAAGATGATGTCATACTAAAAACTGTGAACATGTACATGTAGGCCTACATGTAAATCACATAGAGAGATCCTAGTACATGTAACTTCCTTGGCCCCTACCCAATAATATCATCTGATTATTAAAACATGACTAAAGAATTTCAAACAGCGTTTGTAATTCAATAAATTCTTTATGGGACATTAACTTGCAAATCATCGTCATTTCCTGTATTAATTAACTTGTGGAATGAAAACTCATGGTGCTAACCCTCACCTCTTACTTTGTAAATTCATAAAACAGTATCTTGGCTGTCATCCCAAATAATAAACATATGCTCAATCAAACTATTGTCCATTCAGCAGGACAACAATAATAAAGTACCTAACAACTTTCTGGCACTTGCCTAATCAAATTATCTAGAGAAATTAGGACAGCACCCACTCAAAAATATCTGCATGACAACATAATTCAAAATCCAATAAAAAATAAACCATTTCCACAAATTTGTCAACTCATTGATAAAGCACTAGTTCTAAACCTTGGTTTTAACTATTTTTTGGTACTCAACAGAGCAACGAAAAGACAAAGCCCATTTAATGCTGTCTGGGCAATTATCCCAATATTTTTAAAGGGATGTAAACTTACAAGCCATGACAGTTACTTCAACCCTGCCCTCACCTTAACTCCTCTATGGAAGCAATCTGTCAATGGGGGCACGTGCCCCGCCGATGCATTGTGCCGCAATTTTCTGAGCGGAAAGCTTGGCAAATTTGGAATTTCCCCCAAGTTTCTCAGAGGGCTGCAGTGCAGGTGCTGTGTCACTAGAGCGACCAATCAGCTGCTTGGTTAGTTTTGTTCTTTGTCTATAAATGTAACACTCCTCTAACCCAGACCTTCTTCCCCATTCCCTTGTACTCCCATTTTCCTTCCCTTCTTCCTCAGAATGTTTCAAAGCTTGGAAGTTACTCTTGGTCGCTGACCTGTTAAAGATAAAGACCCCATTCTCATTACGAAATTGGACCGTGGATGGCCCTATCGTGGAGCGACCCATGGTGCGCGCCAGGGAGCACCCGCCGCATACAAACTTGCAGTGGTTAGCACGACCTATCGTACCACTCGTAGCTTGTAGAGAGGGTCATCTAGCACACCCTAGATCGTACTTTTTCTTGTGAAGCACCTGATAGAAGTGGTCCAGCGGTCCGCTGTTTCGGATCGCCATGGACCTCTGTGGATCACACCAAAATGACCTCACCGCATTCTCATGTTGAGAACAGTAATGAGAACAGGGTCCGAGTTGAGTTCTGTTTATGTGACTATATTGTGAAAGAAACTGTCTCAAAGCAACTGGGAAAGGGTGATCATGTCTTCATAAGAATTGGTGTACTGTGATACTGAAGGGGCAAGTTGCAAGACCTGGGGGTGTTTCATAAAGCTGTTCGTAAAGTTACGCATGACTTTACGAACGACTTGAATATGAAGTGCCAGAAAGGATGCCCAAATTTTTCCTGATTTTTTAACAAAGTGTGACTGTATTTCCAATACAATTAAATTATGGCAAAAAATATACTTGGCAAAAAATATACTTTGCATTAAAAGTGTTTGTTATAATAAGAATGTTAATCTACATCTGCACAGTTCAACTTTAGTTGATGCAGTTAAAAATGATATGCATCCCATTTGGCTTGTCATATTTAAGTCATTCGTAAAGTCATGCATAACTTCACAAACAGCTTTATGAAACACCCCCTGGAATAATTTATCATTGGGCATCTACAGGAAAGGCCTACAGGACACTCCCTTCCTGCTAATGTCTATCAGTGACGTATGTTGAGGAATGTGAATTGAACACAACATTATGCGCTGCGTAACAATTCAACAAATACGTTCCAGCACATTCCTTTCATTTCAAATGTTGAAAAAAAAATAATCTCAGCATAGAGACCATCCTGAGGCAAAGTCTGGTTAACTAGAATCTTAAAGTTCATGCAAAAGTCAAAACAGTTTCTAATTCATCAATTAGTATTCACAGGTCATTCACCTTGCTTTATAAAATAGAAGTCCAAGAAATTTTTCTTTGCTTTTGATTCAAGTTTTTTCGAAGCCCTTGAGGAATCTTTAAAAAGTCTGTGGTTATTGCCAAGCTTTGGAAGATACAATGATTGAGGAAAAGCTGGGGGTATAACATTTGGCCTTGGCTTGATGCAAGGAAACATAATTTGATTGACATCAATAGAGCGTGGTTTCGGTGCTTTAGCAATCATATCATTTTCCAGGATTCAGCATACCTTCCTAACACAGAAGGGGCATAAATAGATATGAAACCACTACTGTTGCAGTTTTGAATGCCACTGTTGCAGTTTTGAATGCCACTGTTGCAGTTTTGAATGCTTCTGTTTCGTTTTGCCTCGATCCGAAAGATGACATGATTGATTAGGGTTACATTCCAATAATGGTAGGAGAGAACGGCTAAGATAAACATCTATGCTAAGAGTTCATGTTTGAGTTACAGGTAAGATGATATCATCAAAGATACATGTAAGGTATATGTACATGTAGCCATACTATATATCCTGGACTCCTAGTATGTTCGCTTAAAGGGATTCAGTACTTTGTGGAGGCTTGATTTAATAAATTATTGAATTTTTAGATCTGTCTTGTATAATAATGTTCAGAAGGATAAATAAATAGCCAGGCGTATAAAAGGTTTTCAAATAGATAATGCTTTTATTAAGATATCTATGACTGAATACTCCCATTTACAAAAGCGTATGGCCATACACTTTAGTCTAATACTGAGTCTATGGGTGAAAATGAGTCTGGCATTTCCGGTCACTTGTATATATTTACTTTTGTGAAGCACATGATGATTTTGAAGTGCTTTTTTTTTCCTGGGCTTCATTTTTACACCATATTACATACACGGATAGCATGTAAGGCCAGGCAGCTCAGATTTTATCAAGCATCTACAAAGTTACCAAATCATTTTAAACAGAAGCATGCCTTTTGGAAGGATAACTTCTGGGAAAGGTGAATAAATAGTTTGTGAGCTTTATAGGATTACTATGTCAGTCTGGAAGAACATCATGGAAGAACATCATAGTAGAAATGTCCCCTAGAAAGAAAGGAGTGCCATTCAAATGCCTTCATATTCCAAATAATTATGATGAGAAATAGCTGAAGTCTTTCGGCCGAACATTCATGGCCACATGAGTGTGCAGTTTCTGTGTGCAGTGCAAAACCTCATACCCATTCTTACGTAGACATGATCAATCATTCCAAACTCAATGTACATGTAATATCATGACTAGAACACAAGATAATCTTTAAAAATTTAAGAGAAAATGCCTCATATGGCAAAAATGGCATTCTAAACAAAGAGCATGTTTTCCACAAAAGGAGGCCTTCATATATTTCCGCTATGGGAATAGTTTTTACATATTAGAAATATAATCAATGTAGTCATATACCTACAAATCAATATTTTCATTATTTGATGCCACACTACAATTTTCAGCCATTTTAAAAAACGATGTATGATAAATAGTGCTTCCAAATGTTATAATAATCAAAAAGTATTTTTAGATTTAACATTTTTTCGCATATGGGCTGGCCAAAACAGAAGACTACCTTGACCTTTTCATACTTCTTTTTACAATCATCCAGAATCATTCAAATGCTAATAGTACAAAGATAACTGTCTTTCTCTTGCATTAGTTTCTCAGTGGCCGCATCGAACACGTAGAACAATATTCCATTCTGCATCAGAGAAATATCCTGTCTTGCCACTTTCAAAAGATCCCTAAAATATCTCTTTCCCCAGTAATATAATGTTCTAATGTACTTATTTGAGTCTGTCTTTATGCTGTTGTTGTTGTCTTCTCTTTTCAAATCTGTAATTTTGTAAGTGCTATGGTACTTTCTGTTTTTAGCACTCCTAAATATTCAATATTATTATTATTATTATTAGATAGCTGCATAGGCTTGCAGGAACTTTATTCACTCCCACCTAGATAATACTTTTTGCCTGATCACATGATTTCAGCAAGGAAAACTGGCTGGAGGGGAGCGACATTCAAGTTTATGAAGCTGAAGAAATTCCAGTCTGGACTACTATGCCATCTAACCCCCCATGTAACTTGAAGAGCCCAGCATGACCTTAAATGACCCATCTTTGTTTACACTGGTCATGTGACTAGCCTGTAGGAAGGCCATGTTACTCACTGCTATGTTATTGTAAGGTCTCTGTGAAGATCCAGCCCCTAGTCTTGGCTACTAAACCCTGTCCACGAAAGCCTGAGCTCCACCTTAGCTTCACCAAAATAAATATTCAACAGCTGAATCAGTGTAAGTAATGTACTTGCCTTTAATATTAAGGGTTACTAAAATGCACCTAAAAATTCAAAAGAACCACAAGCAAGCTTGTCGTTAAGGCCGGGTTTTTCCGGGTCATACCCTTCGCGCAAATTATGAACACAGGATCTGTATGTGTATTGTACACACAATCGGTAGCATCTACAATGATCGCTCTGCTTGTAGTTACAGCTCGTTGTTTCAGGCTCATGTGAACCCTCGTTATGTTAAGGAGTCGTGGTTTCATTAACTTAAAGTTTCGAAACCACGAGTCCCATATGAACGTAGCTAATGAGTCACCCTGTCTATAAATATCAGAAATAAATAAATAATAGATAAACCCTTCAGAGCTTATAATCCTACTTGTAGTAATAATAATAATAATATGCGTTGTTTACCCAGGATAGCCTCATCAGTATTTATATACCGTTCTCCCTGAGGGTCCTGCAATCATACCATTACCCCAGCTTTAGCCGAGCTACCGTGGTGCTCAAGCATTCAAGGAATTCCTTCCTACCGGGTACCCATTTACCTCACCCGGGTGAAGAGTGGCAAAATGTAGATTAATGTCTTGCCAAAGGACATTAGTGTCATGGCCAGGACTTGAAACCTGTACCTTGTGCTTCACAGTCTGGCGACTTATCCACTAGACCATGACACCTCCACAGTATTTTAAACCAATTTACTTTTTTTGTGCACCTGTGCGTGTTGATTTTTTTTTAAACATCTGCATATTTGAAAATCTGACGAACTTTATTTCTTTTTAATCTTATTTATTTATTATTTTGTATGCTTCTTGGATATTTTTTAGATTTATTGTAAGAAACAACACCTCCCTACCACACAACCAATGACAAGAAATCTAGCGAGGCCCCTGCAAACCCTACTACAAAAATTAGCAAATATTTTACAAACTAGACTCTAGAAGTCAGACTAACTGCTTCACAAAAAAATTGGTTCTTATGGTCCTTCCAGGGGATGTATTGAAGAATGCAGATCAAAATGGACCCTGGAGGAATTTCTTATTCAGAGAGAGTAATGATACCTACTTATTTCACCACTAATTGGCTTATTTTGGGTGGTTAGAGTCAACACATCTGAACTGCTCTATTTTGAATCCACCAATGTATACATACGTACATTGGAACACAGATAGAACAGGAATGGTTCTCTATAAAGTCTATATACTGCTTCTGCATAAACTGAATACTTGTTATGGTCCAACTCAAAGAGAAGTACAATAGGACTATAGGTCTACATTGAAGAAAAATATTGCCTGAGGAAGGGATTGTTGGGGTTGAGAAAAAATGAATCATTTTGATGCATCCTGCTTCTCTACATGATGGAATGTGTGCGAATACTACCTTTTTGTTACAGCAAACAAATAGTTTTGATAATGCTCCAAGATATTTTCCATCAGCCTCAGGTTTCTCTGAATTTAGTTTAACCCCTACCATGCCGTGGGCGGCAAATCCCGCCCAAAAGTGTGAGTGTTGAACATTTTGTTTAGGCTCAGAAAAGAAAATTCTTCCTCATACAGAAACCGGTCCCTCCAATATAATGTTTATTCCTATGCAATAAATCTTTGCCCAGTTTGCTCAAGAAAAGAACCCATTGGAAATTATGTTTAACTCTTGAATGTTCATTTTTGACAATTGCTCAAAAATTGTCAAACTGATCCACCCCCTCCCATCATGCATTACAATAACTTCATCTTCAAGTTTTAAACAGCATTTCTGGTGTTAACTTGCAGCATTTTAGTGATATTTAGACTCAACTTTTGCAAAGGATAGGTGATAAATGGTGTTATCCTCCACTTTGCATCACTGAAGCAACTCTTACTATATATTTTTCCTCTAAAATCTGCCTTAATTAGTACTCGTTCGTCTCTCTTGTCAATGTATAAGACAACACAGGTATTTTATGATTTACAGGTCAACGCTTTTAATTAGGAAGAAATAATCAACCTCACACATGCAGGCAGTCTGATTACATAACATGCATGCCTAATTGAAGAGCACGAGCTGGTACACACAAAACATGATACTATCACCATTACTCTAGGATCGCTTTGAAAATTAAAAACACAAATTATAGGGAACCCGTAAAATGAGGTTTACACCGTCTACAAGAGGTTGAATCATGTTTGCACAGGTACATGTATATAAATAGAGGTCTTAAAATTTAATCAAATTAAAGTGTAATGAAGACTCTGAAAATAGACAGTAATGGATGGATACCGATAAACATGTATGAAACTACATGTGGTAACAATAACTGGTTTAAAAAAAAATGAATAATATGAATAACATATGAAGCAGAGCAAAGTGGATGGACAGTGAATACAAGTACTATCGGAAATCACTATTAATACGAGTACCTAAATAACTAAAATTCAATTGACATTATTAACGAAAAGGGAGTTACATGTAAATGTATAATACTGGTTTTGGATAGGAATAATGAATACCAGTAGAATCAATACATAAAGCATGAAATTGGTTGATTAACAAATCCTAGGAAACACCTGCATATAGATTCAGGCTTAAACATGTGTTACAAAGAGTGAGAGTCTGAATTCAAAAATATAAATTCACTTGTGTAGCAGACATTCTTTCTCTTGTTCAACCAACAAACAATCTTTAAACTAGATGAATTCTTGACTGCACACAGTCAAAATTTATGCCTCCGCCCTTGCCAGATCAGAAATATATCGCACATTCATGTTGACTTGTTTTAAATTTTTATTGAACCAGAATAAAATGCCTCTAAGTACATGTTGATTGACCTCTTACACATTTGACACCTTATAACCTAAAAGTCTGATCACTTTATCTCCTCCTAGTCATGAATATAAAAATAGTTAAGATATGGTGATAACAAAGGTTAAAAAAAATAGTTGAGATATGGTGATAACAAAGGAAAAAACAACATTAATTTCACATACACCTGTATAATGACCTCTATGACCTGTCACCTTTGACCTACATGAACAAAAATCTAATCAGTTTGTCTCATTATGGTGATGCATACTAGTTCCAAGTTTGAAGTTAATGCATCAAATGGTTCTTGAGATATCACGTTAACAAGGTTAAAACCTGCAGTTTCAGAATTGACCTCTATGACCTTTGATTTTTTGCTCTACATGTATCCCAAATCTAATCAGATCGTCTTCTATGATGATACACACATGTACTAGTGCCAAGTTTGAAGTTCATATCTCAAATGGTTCCTGAGATATCCTGTTAACAAGGCTAACACCTGTAATTTCAGAAACTGACCCGTGATCTTTGACCTTTAACCTACATACCCCAAAATTCCTATGACTATGACTTGTCACCTTTGACCTACATGAACAAAAATCTAATCAGTTTGTCTCATTATGGTGATGCATACTAGTTCCAAGTTTGAAGTTAATGCATCAAATGGTTCTTGAGATATCACGTTAACAAGGTTAAAACCTGCAGTTTCAGAATTGACCTCTATGACCTTTGATTTTTTGCTCTACATGTACATATCCCAAATCTAATCAGATTGTCTTCTATGGTGATACAAACATGTACTAGCACCAAGTTTAAAGTTCATACCTCAAATGGTTCCTGAGATATCCTGTTAACAAGGCTAACACCTGTAATTTCAGAAACTGACCCGTGATCTTTGACCTTTAACCTACATACCCCAAAATTTAATCAGATTGTCTTCCTATGGCCAGTGATACAAATTAGCACCAAGTTTAAAGTTCATACCTCAAATGGTTCTTGAGTTATTGCTAGAACTAGGCTAACACCTGAAATTTCAGGAATTGGCCTCTTGTGACCTTGACCTTTGACACCTGTGTACCCCAAAATCTAATCAGATTGTCTTCCACTATGGTGATACATACTAGCACCAAGTTTGAAGCTCATACCTGTGGTTCTTGAGTTATCGATGGAACGAGAAAGCGGGACGGACGGACGGAAACCCAAAAACATAATGCCTCCGGCACCACCTTCGGTGGGCAGAGGCATAAAAAGAAGTTTGTTCTTTCAAATATTTTTCTCTCCCCATCATTCTCATTTTTCTCCTTTCGCAATAGGTGCTAGTTTTAATTATTGCCCGGTGTATATGCCAGAGGGTAAAATCAAATCCCTCTTATTACCTCTTGTACTTCCAAATAACCCTGCAAATACAGATATACCATTACCAAGGCAATATAATGCCTCAACCATTCATTCTGAACACAGTATGTTCCATCACCATAGCAAATCTCCATCTTTCTATTTCATAAACCTTTCTTCATCACTCTCACATTCCCCTTTCTCTTCTTGGTAAGCATGCATAATTAGAAATTCTGCATAATATCAATTAGTAAATGCATTTACCTGTGTACCTAAACCATTCAGACTGAAACTGAAAAAGGAAATCACTTACCTGTTATTATGAAAGCCAGTAGAATAAGCAAGATGATGGCATGAGGAGAAAATGAGGAGAAAATGAGAAGAGAGAAAAATATATATGTATTTCAATAAACTGAATAAAAGTTTGGAACTAACATACATGTCATCTGCAATACAGATATATAAATACAATAAAATATATAAAAATAACTTTATTGTAAATATTAATGTCACCTACACATGAAATGTTAGATATCGTCGGTTTGGAACCAGAAATGCCTTCACAAATATACTTTGACACAGAGTTAATGCCCTTCTGGCTCCAAAGAGATGACATGTACATGTAAATATGAGCCTATTTAAAAGCTATTTATTTAATAGTGAGTTCCTTTCAGATATTAAAATGGCATTAAAATGGCAAAACTTGAACAGCTCCACCTTACAGTAACTGCTAAATTGAGATTATAATTTGAAAATTAATTGCATTTTATTTTGAATTTCAACAAACAGCTGTTTGGTATAATAGGTACATTTTATATTTCAAACTATTATTTTTGATGTTGCACATGTGGAAAATTGCCTACAGATACATTCTATTAAAAGCATCTACAAACTAGAATGGGACATGATGGGAAAGTTAGAGGCACAGACACTTTTCAAATCTTGTTGAAAGATGGTGCCATTAGGAGCTTCAATTTACTGTCACTTTAATGCTAAAATTTCATAGAAAATCATGGCAGAACATCAACAGACATGTATCTGGCACATGGATCAACGTGAGACCTTATTGGCTGCTGAGAGCCAGAAAAGCGTTCACTCATCTACATGTACTATGATTTTAACAGCATAGAGTTAATCCTTTTATATATAGCCATGGTTACTGATAGTCTTATTTTTGTGGTAAGAAGGAAATAAAATTACATTAAAAGCAAGGTATAATTGCTGGAATTTGGTATTCATTCATTGAAATACAAGGACAAATCATTTTTATAATTTTGTATGCATATTATGGTACCCTTATCACAGAAGCTTGGTCTAATAATTTTTTCCAGGGCTGTACAATTGACCATATTTTGTGGTTTGGCTCAATAACTTTTGATTCAGAGCTCTAACAATTATAGAAAGAGCAAAAGATTTTGCACACACTTTGTCCATTTTTGTTTCATGACCCTATTGTGTTTGATGCCAGGAATTCTTAAAAGGGAGAATAAGCTTTGAAATCCTTAAATTGGCAACACATTGAGAGATTTGAAATAATTGGGGGTTTTTTTTCTTCCTTTTTTGGTCTAAATTGGCCATTTTTTAAAACTTATCGACAAAGCCTCAAACCATGTATATTGTTTTCAAAGACTTTTCATTTCATATGAACCATGTAACACTGAAAAAAAATATATTATTGATGCCAATTTGAAGTACAAAATGTGATCAATTTAGCCCTTGAATAATTCCTGTCTCTCAAGTCTCAACAGTTGATAATGAACAAGTCTTGATGCAATCTCCTTTACGCTAACAGAACCAAACCTTTCAACTTTAATACCTCAGTCACACTCACACTGCCAAACCGTCTCCAGTCCAAACGAACCAATAACAAACAAAATATAAGCCATTCGGGTTAAAGCAACTTTTTGGTCGCTCCACTGTCGATCTCATTTCTATTTGGTAGGTGACATCTTGTCAATCATTATCTGGTCTAGTTACTGTTCAGTCAGGTAGGACAGGCTTAATCAATACAGTCTCATCTAACAAAGCATCCACGGGGAAACCCAAACACCTCTTACCAGAAGGACAATAGTACATCGTCATAAAAACACCAAAATGAATGCAAAAGTGATGTAATCAACATTCCTATTAAAGTACTATGCTGCTTTTGTTGTATTGTACTTTTAAAAGTAATCTGCACTAAGAGTCAGGGTTTGGCATCTGACAATTTCTAGACATTTGTTTGCCTGCATGAAAATAAGGTTAAGCTCCACTACTTTTGTCTGGGACTATATTACAAAACTGTTTAACGATGAAGAAAAAAATCATAAAATGACCCCGTGATTATATGATATTTCTAATACACCATGTAAAGTTATTGGTACATTTTCATTTGTAGGAATACATCTGGATATATGGAATTATGAGCTTGTAAAGTTATTGGTAAATGTACATATACATATTAAAATAGAAAGGCCGTCAAAGGCGGCAGACCCACGCATTAGCGGCGCTACAGATCGAGTAGTTGCATTCTTTCCCTAATCGATTCTTTCCTGTCACATTTTACATTTTTCTCTTTTTTTATCGCAATAAAGACTTTCAGATTTGGCATAATCTACTATTTAATACATGCATGTAAAATATTATGGTTACTTATTGTTATTATTATTATGTAATTTGGCACAATGATACTGCATGTGAATATATTTGTGTATTTTACCTTGATTATTGTGAAAAATGTTATTTTTAAAAAGGAAGTAATAAAATATTCTTAAAAACAAAAAAACTATCCGAAATGAAGTTCCTATAACCGATCATCACCAAAATCTAATCGATTCTTTCCTGTCACTATCCGAACTGAAGTTTGGGTCAAAACTTCAAGGTCACACATAATTTCCAGGGGTCAACCGGTCATCACCAAAATCTAATCGATTCTTTCCTGTCACTATCCGAACATTCCCTGAAAATTTGGTGCAAATCCGTTCACCCGTTCTCTAGTTATCTTGTACACAAACAAACAAACAAACAAAAAAACAAACAAAAAATACGGAGCCCTTAACATAACCCTGCCGATTTTATCGGCGTGGGTAATTATGTAGACATACACATATGATGAAGAAAATCATAATGAAATGGTCCCTTGATTATATGATATTTCTTATACACCATGTAAAGTTATTGGTACATTTTCATATGTAGGCATATATGTGGATATATGGAATTATGAGCTTGTATACATGTAGGTTAAAAAATTGAATTACCTCATTGAATACCGGTGTGTTATTTTACCATGTTTCTACAGGATTTAACACATCGAGTAGTAATGGAATATATATATCATCTGCTGAGTAACAAAAGGGCACTATGCTAAAACACCCTTCTGGCTCTCAGTGTAGAAAGTAATGTACCTTCAAACATTCACTACACATTCCCCATTCAAAAGGTTGGTTACAAAAAGTGCACAACCATATGCTCTTCATCCAATTTCTTTGACATTATTCTTTCCATCCTTCAACCAGCAATGTAATATGTATCTATGGTCTACAGTTACAACTATAAGTGAAACTGATATCATGATAGGGTGAAAAATGAAATGGAATATCTTTATAACCCCATGGCTAAGGGGAATTCCAAAATGGCAACATTCCTAGTCTTTTCTGTCAAGACCACTGGCATCTTTAACCTTTTGTATCTATTACGCTGCTAAAGGGTATCAAAAACTATATAGAAATTGCTGAAAAGACTAAGTATCCTACAGATATACATGTACATGTATCTGCATGCAAATTACACAAAAGGCATCCTTATAAATGATCATGAAAGTATTATACTTAATAATGCTGGATTAGATTAATGGGGTGGAGTCCGTAACTCTTTTCACTTATAATCTCTTTAGGAGGTGAATCGCTACAACAAGATGGGGCCACCTTTCAGTATGGTCCCTCGTGATCGCATAGGCTACCATCAATACTCAGTAAAATGTGTAAAATCATGCCCTACAGGCCTCTCACAACTGGAAATGGTTTTCAAGAGATTTGATACACAATTAGTCGATGATAAAGACACTAATACAAGATTGTAGTTATCCACTGATCTACAAAGCTTGACAAATAATCATGCTCTTTTTCTCCACTTCTGCACCCCATAAGTAAAGTATTTCTATGACTTCTCATCTTTTACTTGGATAGAGGCATCCCATATGATTGGTTTCATTATGAATTCACATTCACCTCATTGCGATCGTCTTCAAAAGACGACCGTAATTCCTGCTTTAATGGTGCTATTTCTTCCTTCTACAAAACCACATTCTATGCTACCTTCACTGGGAATTATGTCATAGTGTATTCTTCTTACTCATTTTGCTAGATATTCTGTGGGTTGTAAATTTTCTTTTCCAGGATAATTCTATGAACAACATAATACTGTTTCTAAGTTTTCACTGTCATCCATCCTTGTCAAGGCTTTGGCAGACACAGAATCAGATGGTTCCATTTTGTTTTTCTGAAGGTTAATAATCCTGAAGGTTCGTATTTCTGACAGTGCGTTAGTCAGAAGGTTCCTAATTCCGAAAATGAAATAGGGTTCACTTTTCCAAAGGTTCATAGTTCTGAAAAGTTATGTAGGACTCTATTGCATTTTTGGAATTATGAGCATTTGGAATTATGAACTTTTTTTTTATTTTCGGAATCATGAACCCTATTTCATTTTCAAAATTACAAATGTTCGGAATAACAAGCCTTCAGAATAACGCATCAAATGTTCGGAATTATGAACCCTATTTCATTTTCGGAATTATGAACCCTATTTCATTTTCGGAATTATGAACCCTCTGCTATGAGAAATTTGTGTATCAGAATTATGAACCTTCGGGAAAACGGGCCTTCGGAAAGACGAGTACCCCCTAATTAGAATGACACCTTTGCCATAGGATTCATTTCATTAAGCCTGTATCCAGTGTGTACATGTACATCATCAGGGAGGTGTAGCTAGACCATTTTGAATGGGGAGGGGAGGCAGGAACAAATCCGCTAAAAAGTGAGTTTTAAAAAAAAAACGAAAGTGAGGGGAAAAACGGGCCTCGGATTTTCAGATCTGCAGAGAGGGGGGAGGGGGGGTGAAAAATAGGAACAGTGTCAACCTTATCATGTTGAATTGAAAATTTGAAATTTTGGCTGAGTCAAGCAGCTGCTCTGCATACGGTTCGATGGAAATCTACATGTCCAAGAGATGAATTTCAAATAATTTTTTTTCTCACCTACACACCCAGTATTGATCCAAGGGTGTGTTTATACATGTACTTCTTTGCATATTAAAGCATGAATGAGCGTTTTGAAACGTTGATCTAAAACGCAGTTTCACAGGATGCTGTTTATACTTCTTTTCTCCAGGCAAATTCCGGCTCTGCAGCTGGTTTCACAAACCTCATTGCACATGCTACTAGTTTATATGACATCATATAAACGCATATACAAATATTGTGCGTTTATGCTTCCCCAGAACTGTGTTTTTGGAGAAACACTAATTCAAAACACACATTTTTGTGAGTTTTACATCAGCGTTTAAAATCAGCATTTATGTGAAAATGAATGTGAACCATGTTTTGAACTTGAAACGTCTACAAAAAGGCTTATTCTGCCCTCAAAAATGGGAGTAAAAACACACCCCAAGTAAATGAGGTGTGATTGGCATTTCTTCTTTCATTCACGCTGCATTCATTCAACAGATGCTCTAACATTTCTATAGTCTAGGACTATATCCCTTATCTGTGTACACGTACACTGTATATCAATTAATCATTCCTCAAGATGTTGTTTAAAAATGAGACACAAAAATAGTTATGAACAGAAGCACGGAAAACAGTTGCAAATCGAATGAGGTGTTTTTTCTTTAAGGATTGTTATCATTAATGAATAAAAGGAATGGAAAACAGATACAGGGTGCAGAAGCATACTACATACATTTATGATAAAATTAACATTAGAAAAACAATGACAGATAAAACCCCACCATGTGGTCAATGTACGTCTCTTTAACATTCTTTATATAATGAATCATATTCTTATGGTGAATTCGTACAGTGTACACATCCATTCAAAATATTTCAGAAACATAATAATATTTTTAGGTCTTAGAAGTACTCATGATCCCCTTAAAGATAGAGTTGTGTTCTGGTCATGAGATTGAATTGTGAAAGAAACTGTCTCAAAGCAATTGGGAAAGGTTGATTATTATAGCACATAAGAACTGGTGTAGTCTGTAAGGTTTTGGAATCACCAAAATGATAAAAAAAACATTGACTCAATCCTGTGAGTCACATGCACTGCACACAGAAATGTGTTTATGGGACTACACACAAAATGTTCGGCCCGAACATTTCAACTGTTTCTTGTCATATTTTGAAGGTGAGGGCATTTGAAGAGCAATCCTATTCAGGGGACATATCTACTGTGATAATCTTCCAAATTAACATAATAAGAATGAGAAAGCTCACAAATTATTTTTTACCTTTCCCACAACTCAAGCTTCTATTAAACATTCAGGATTTCATAGGTGACATCCCTCCAACCTGTACTATTGAAGCTGCAAACGCAGAATCAACGGAATGATGCATGCATAGAAGCACATCCTCACCAAGCTCATTGCACCAGTGTAAATCTTAAGCCATTAAAATAGCCCTCTTATCTATACAAGTGTCAAGTTATTCTAAACATCACCTCCCCCTTAGCCCAAACAGAGGGAAGATAATTAGATACGCTTCTTCAATCCTGGATTGCTGATGCTTGTACATGTACAATGTAAAAAGGATAAAGTAGATATTGATTAGTACTTCATAGTGTAGGCCCTACATCTGTTGCAATGGCAGTCAATATAATTTTAAAATTAATTACAATATCTAAATATATCAAGCTAGGAGGGTGCATGGTAAGAATAATTACCCAAAAAAATTACAAGCAAATTCAATTTTTTTTTCCATTACAATATGTACAATTGAATTTTTCAAATTATTTTACAAAATCATAAGTCTCAAAATGGTTTTTAAAAAACCCATAAAAGCTGTTCATTTCAACTACTATGGAATTCATTAGAATTATCAAGACCTAGGCATTCATTGCAAGAAAACTAACCAAACTATTCTTTTTTACGCTTTATTTGTTAAACAATATAATCTATAAAGTAATATTCTCGAGTTTCCAGACAAATCTTACGAGTGATTGTCTCAATATAAACCAAAACATAAATTTCAGACCTGAACACATTGGAAAACGGCTGCACTATTCTCACTATTATCCCCCAAAATTGTCTATTTCAGGAGCAAAAATTCAGGTTAAGAACATGTAAATTTGAATACATGGAAACAGCAATTTCCTTGTGTTAAAAAAAAACTGTAATTCCTTTCAGGAACAAGTTTAATCAACAGCATGTGTATGGATACTTTTGTATCATTATGCTAAACCAGTTCAAATTTCAGGGCAGATTCAATTTATACATCCCGCCACTATTTTTAGCTCTATTCTAACCTCATAATCCAAATTTCACCAATTCTTTTCTGGCAAGGCCTTGTTGCTGCATGATGAGATTTGTGACCCAGAAAGAAAGCAAATCACTTCACACAACAACGTTTTCCACCTCCCCGAATGGCAGGTGTCCTTTTTGCTTCTAAAGCCTGGATGAGGAAGTCTAAGTCCCTATGGCAATTCCGCACTCAAGGGTATCAGACTACTTGTCAAATAGAATAAAAAGTATAACATAACATAGGAAAAGAAAGGCTGGGAGATGGAAGGAAAGAAAAACAAAGAGGGAAAGTGAAAGATCCAGAGAGGAGAAAATAAGAAAGAGAGCGGGTCTAAGGAGGAAACAGTGCTCAAAACAAAATATTATTTATATGAAGTGAACCTGTGCAAATAAGGTGAATCTGTATTATAGAAAGGAGAGGGGGAGAAATAGACAGAGCAGAGACAGTACAGAGAGAGAGGGGGAGAGAGAGAGAGAGAAAGGGAAGATGGGACAAAAGGAGCAAAATAGGAATAAAGGAAGGGAAAAAAAAAAGAGATGAAGGTATATAGACAAAAAATTCCCTGAAAAGGGGGTGTGTGTATATATATTTCCTGATGAAGGCCTATGGCCGAAAATTCAAATCTTTTCATGGTATACGGAATTTTCATTCCTATTTTAATATATATACATGTATATGCAGAAAAGACAGAAAGACCGAATTACAACAGAATAAAGGGCACCCCCCAAAAAATAAATTTCATAAATAGAAAAACTTTCAGACAGACAGATAATATATGGATGCATTGATGAGGACAAATTGACAGAATGATCAAATGAATACAATAAAAAGAAGGTTTTAATAGAAGACGAATGGTAAAAAAAAAACGCTGGAAGAGAAAGGAAATAAAAAATATAACAAGGAGAGAGTATGAGAGGTGAAGACAAGCCATACGTACCTTTGGGCAAAGGACATGATTGGCGACATACTGAAGAAAGATTCGCAAAACAAAGTCTCGTCGTCAACTGTCTATTCAGGAACGAGACAGGAAACAGACACAAATGTCAATATGGCAATATTTGACTATTAAACTCATTTTTTCATATTTTATTACCTCCTCAACCTTTCAAAGCGAATGCCCTGGAGTGGGATGGGACTAAAATGAGCTTTCCCCCTTTTTATCTTATCTTAGAATGTGAGGTCATTATACATGTTGATCTAATTATATTAGTTCTGTTGAGAGCCAGAAGGACGTTAACTCTATGTAAAATGATATGAGTTAACACCCTTCTGGCTTTTACATTGTAGAAGACAATGTGGTGCAATTAAAGTCTTGAAATTTACTCAATTTGTCATACATTTTCTCTAGAACTTCATTAAGAAACTTAAAATGGATAATAAATAGCTGCTACATGTATCTATATATTGTAATGGTACTCATACATGTATTCCTTCCCGGATTCATTTCATACTCTTTCAGAAATAATTGACTAATTTATTCACCTGCTGCTAAGCAATGGATGTACCATGTGGAACTTTTCCTCACATGAAAATATGACTGTTACATAATATTGATAACAAGGGCTTCAAAACTAATCATACATTTAGTTTGCAAGATACCATGTTCTTATACACAAAATTTCAGATGAATTTATACCATATGGAAAGATCAGAGGTACTGGCATGAGAATACTTCTCCCCCTACCCCACTCTCTTATGCAAAATTGATTGACAGAAATTGCGGATGTGCTTGGTTGGGTCTCTTAAGTTTTGGGAGTTTGCTCACCATCTTTCCACACAAAAGATCCATCTTCGTGTTGGTTCACCTTTTCTATTTGTCACAAAAATTGCAGGTTAATCAATATAGAGTGCAAACATAAGAAGAGAAGAAGGGAAAGTGAGAGTGAAAGTGATGAAGGAGGAGACAAATAAAGAAAGAAGAGGTGATGATCGCACAGAGAGAGAGAGAGAGAGAGAGTGTGTTGGGGGGGGGGAGAGATTGGAAGTGATGGAGACGATTATAGATTATAAACATGCAGGGTTTGATGAAAGCACAAGCCTACATAGGGAAACAAGTACCATCAAAGTTCACTCCAGACCCCCAAGATTGAAAAAAATGTAAACAGGGCGCTGCTGCTCACCCCCCCCCCCCCCCCCCCCCTTTGGGGAAAAAGGTTGAATGAAGTGCTGGAATATAGGGTTAGGAGAAACACAAAAGCTATGTTCATACAGCACTTGTGGTTTCGAAACTTTACGTTAACTTAACGACAACGACAACGGTTCACATGGGCTCGAAACAACGACGCTCATTGTGCTGAGATTACAAGACGAGCGATCGTGGTTTAACACGAAAAGGGAGGTCTTCATTAACAACGAGTTTGCTATACTTAAAGTTCATTCTGTCCACACTGTCCATAACTACGAGGAAGGACTCCCCGCTGCTCACGGTTTTGGCGTTAACTACAAGCTAGCTTGTGGTTCTGGAACTACAAGCAAACTTAAAATTTTGAAACTACGAGTCTGTTCATACGGTCAGAAACTACAAGATAACTACAAGAAGCTACAAGTTTTAAAACTACAAGCAAAACTTACAGTTTAGCTCCCTCCATGTGAACCTGACTAAAGAGACAGAGAGAGAGAGAGACAGACAGACAGACAGACAGACATAGAGAGAGAGAGAGAGACAGACAGACAGAATACTGGCATCTTCTAATCAGACAGAAATTAGACAGAAATGGATACTGTCACACACGAATCCCAAATTTCACCATGGACACCCAAAATGTCAAAATTTTAATAGGGGTAAGGAACTTCAGTGCAGACCTCTAGAATTTTGCTACGGACCTGCTAGGAAATGACAATAATGAACAGATGAGAGTTGTATGGCTTGCAAGGATAATGATCAAGAATAATGCAGGGGGAAAAAAAACATTTGTAATACATAAAACACACTCTCTTTTAAAAATTCCTTTGCTTGATGTATATAAATTTACAAATACACACATATTATTTGATGCTTTCAAAAAATTTCAAAGATATTTTCATTGTAAAAGGATATGACGGAATGATGTTGACATTTGAAAGGCAATGCTTTTATACCAATGCACTCACAAAGTAATATACTGTACATGTATTTAGCTGGCAAAATTGTTTTCCATCAAAAGGGCACCTTTTCATTGCCGGATGCTTTCTTTTCAACTTCAATTCTATATTCAACAAGGCCTTTGCATATTAAACTGAAAATTGAAAACTGAAAGTGAAAAACTGAAAATGATCATGTATAATACATTTAATCTTTTTGCAGACCTTGCATTCTATTTTGATTCTAAAAATATGAACTATAATGTATACTGTGTACATGTAACAAATGCAATGTATTGTGTTGCCGGAACAAAAGGCTGCTTTCCCCAGTGACATTCCCTTTTCTCGATTGTTAATATTCTTTTTCTGCGGAGACATTAATGCATATTTGGATTCCTACAATGGATGCTCAAATGACTTTCACAAAGTTGACAGAGCAACGTGCCTCTCTAATTGCAATCAATCGTCTCTCATTGATTCAACATCGTAGGTGGTGTTCAAACATTCCCTGGAAGCGTTTCTGAATGCAATCTCCTATTGCTAATTTCCATACTGCTTTGCATACCATGCATCATTGTTAAGAAGTTTATTGTTTCCATTTGTTTTCATTTTGTTTTCATTTGCAGCAATAGTTAATTTATATTACAGAGCATAAAGCTTGATCCTGACTACCCTAAGGCATGCCTAATGATTACCGATCAAAGCAACAACCAATGTCAACAACATAATGTTCCTATAACGAACATAATAACTTGTGGCAGACGAATACATTACTTCATCACTTGACACCAAGAAATAAGATTCAAAAACTTGAATATATTTTGTGCACAGTGTCTTTCTTTAATACTCACTAAAAAGAAAAAAAATATGTAAGCAGCAGTCATGGCTTCTTCCCCATGAATTTGTATGGAATTATGAGAGGAATTCAATATTGAGATAATTGTTTTACGTAGATTTGCAATTGTAGAGTAACCATGAAACTCTCTCGTATATATATATATTCTCATAATCATTCAAACTAGTGATCCTGTCAGTCTGAACGTGTGATTCTATAAGTTTAAGTGTGTGATTATTCTGTAAGTTTAAATGTGTGATTATTATGTAAATCTCAACTTGTGAACCTTGAGTCTGAACATGCTGTTTTCCCCTGCTCCCTTGAACCAAACACAATTCACTGAGATGATGTCTGACGGCATGCATAATGAATGGGAAGAAATTGATTTCTCTTAATGTCCGCAATTAGCAACTCGATGTCAAGTATACGTTTATGCGGAATGTATACTAGTGATGTCAGAACTTTGTTGGTGGGTAGAGCTTGCTTGTGAATAGAATTATTCACTTAATTGTTCATGAAAAGAATTAAATTTGCCTGTTTACTTAAAGGTGAAGGTTAAAAATATTGAGAAAAATCTGTGATTTATTAATGTCATTAAAAATATGTGAGTACAGTATGTAATGCTAAAAGTACCAATACTAAAAGTACCAAGGGGCAATGCCACATGGCAGTAGTACACAGGGGCAGGGGCAGGGGCACAACAACACCTATTCACCATACTTGTTTATCTTTACATAGGCCTATATAAAATTATGTGTCTGCAATATTTTGCCTTCTTTTTCTTTCATATTAAACAAAATCAACAAAAGACAATGCAGATTTTTGTTTAACTCTGTAGAAATTAAGAAACAATGGATATCCTTGGTTCCAGGAAAAATACAAATTCTTGGAGCAGACTACAGCAATTCAAGAAAATCAGAGATTTAAATGGCAGTTAAAATCTCACTTTTACTTGCCCCAATCACTTGTGGGCACACATGAATGATATCAATTTTAATCAGTTTTTCTGACCTTCGTGTGTTTAAAGGAGAATTAACCCCTGAGTACAAATTTACTTATATTGAAAGGTGTAATATATTCCTACTTATTGGCCTAAATCATTTTCTAATAAGATATTAGAAAAGGGTATAAATAAAGATATTCCAACACCCGGTATCGTCTCCTACTCATTTACATGGGGGCTGCCATTTTCTTGCTGATTTGTATTTGTACATGAACCATTGAGAAATGTTCCGGTCAGGAAGATATTTTGAATCCAAGACCTAAATTGATTTTCTTCATTACCTAAAATCCCATATGTGACGAAAAATATAAAGTGGGTGTTTACATGATTTATAAAAATTAAATCTTTATAATGATACTTTTAAATTGTCTGGTTTTGCTTAACAAAAATCTATTTTCTTGGGTTTGCCAAACAGAGCAGAACATAATATATGCAGCATGCATTCTGACTTTTGAAGTCCCATTATCCGAAAGCAGGTGAATGCATAGTTTGCCGCTATAGATGCTCAGGGAAGAAGCATTCATAAAATTTGAATTAATTTGCTCCGTCCATTGCGTCACAGTATCTAGAAAATAGATTTATATTAAGCGAATATCGATTTTCAACAGAAATATATAAGGAAATCTTCAGTTTAAAAATAAATTGACATATCTATTCTATATTTTTAATCTCAAATGGGTTTTTAATTTTGAAAAAGGCAATTGGGCATTTGGATTAAGAAAATCTTCTTGTACACATAAAAAAATGGCAGCCCCCATGTATTGCTAGCAGACGATACATATTGCTAGCAGATGATAAATTTTGCTCAGAAAATCTTGATTCGTATCGATCTCGTATATTTTGACGCGAAGCCATATAGTCTAACAAGTGGGAATAAATAACACCTTTGATCACTATCGTCTTTATTGTTTGAGGTTAATTCTCCTTTAAAGTATGCAGCAAACAACCATGGTTATTTATAGATACCGGTAACAAGATTACTGAGGTTTGACTGCCAGTCACAATATCAAAAATTTAGTGATTTTTTAGCTTTTAATTAATACACAACAGAAGATGACGATTCAAAATCAATTTTTGAAATCTATCTAAGTGCTATGTGTGTGAACACCCCCCTAATGTTAGGGTATCCCTTTAATGGATGAAGAATACATATGACTCACTTCCAAAATGGATGAGAGCAATACCCTCAGGAGTGTCTCATTACACATCCTAGCTTTCGGACAGTCCGGTGAGAAAGACACATTTCCAATTTTCCATTACTGTAAACAATCTTGGAGTGCTTTCCCATTTAAGGTAAAAGCAAGAAATATTCTAAATAATAATAATAATAATACCTGGCATTTATAAAGCGCCTTTCCCAAGTACTGGCTCAAAGCGCTATAGATATATATTATACACGTAGCTATCAAAAATATTTTACTTGTAAAGTGGAGAAATACTTTCATTTTAGAGAGACATACATGTAAATCACCTTGCCAACACCTGAAATACAGGTACTGTATTTTCTATAGGTTTTGTATCATTGGCAATAACAATGGAGTTTAATCATGGTGCTATTTTGGTACAGAGTTAACGCCCTTCTGGCTCCAAACAGACGAATTATGTTGCTACTTTCCAGTGAACTAATAAACAGGATCACTCTATCCATGTAATGACTCTTAACTGTGAGAGTTTCAAGTACTTGTTTTTTAATACTATAAATTATATGCTGCACATATTGACCGGTATTTATGAAAGTGAACTAATTTCAGAACAATTAAAAGATCATGTCAGATTTAACATCAAATTATTGACTATAAATTTTAAATGTGAACAGGCCTGTAACAGTCTCATGTTGACGGGATGCCTGCGAGGATGCTATTAAAAGCCGGATAGAGAGGAGCCATGAATGCATAGTATCATGTATTCATGATGCCTTGATTAATGATTCATACCTATGAGATTGTAGTTCCTCTTCCATGACAGCTCATCTTACACTGTCCCTTGGGAAAAATGCCTGTCAGAAAACACTTCTCAAGACATTAAAGGGAACAAATCACCAGAAAAATTTTTGTAAGTTTTGTAAGTTTGGGGTGACATGCTGGCATCTGAAAATGTAAAGCCAGACAATTTTGTGACATCAAATTTTTGCAAATAGCAAAAATCAAAAATTCAAAAATTCAGTGTTAACTGGGTCATTTGTTAACCTGTTTAACTGTCATATCATGAGAATAGCATACAAGAGGATACTAAAGACTGAATTAAGACAGGAGCCGTGAATTCATCATATCGTCTGCTTAGAGCCAGAAGGGCGTAAACTCTGCATAAAATGACGTGAGTTGACGACTTTCTGGCTCTTAGCACTTAGTAGTTGAAATGTCTTCATGATGCCTTGTTTTAATGATTCATACCTCCGAGAACGCATATGGCTTTCTTCTTCCCAAACAGCTTATCTTACACTGTCCATCCAAACACATTTCTCAACATCTTACAAGGGGACATATCACCAAAATCTTTTTGTTTGTAAAATTTTTTAAAAATTCTTGTATCGTACACTGAAAATCTGAAGTTTCAAAATATTCCTATAAAGAAGATGTTGCAATAACAATGCACTCAAATAACGACAGAAGCGACACATGATTATGAGAAGACTATAGTAGATGAAACGGGGTAACCTCGCTAGTCATAAGGACCGCTATTCATAAGGACCGCTACCCATAACGCGTGACTAAATGAATAGCGGTTTTCTATGAATAGCGGTCCTTATGAATAGCGAGCGGACCCGCATGAAACAGTGTGATATACAAATTGTGCACATCACATGGGAAACTACATGTACCTTGATATCAAATGGGCCTTAATATCAAATCAATTAATTCCCTTTATGCTCTTTGATTATTATCCCTTTGAACGTCTAATATTATATTTCTGCACCTAATTTTGTGCATACAAATGTGTACATACAAAAATGTGCATACATGTACAAAAATAATGCATTTTTTCTATGATTGGTCCCCTTTATATGCAGTCTTTATCTCAAATTAATTAGACGGACAAACTCATGGAGCCATCATGAAAGACAAAGATATGGCATCGAGGAATATGAGAATCATCCACAGAATCATAAGATCTGCAGGGGAATAGGTTAAAAGCAGCTGAAGTAATGATGAAACATGAAGAGGGATGAGCGGAGTGAGAAAGAAATAGAGAGACCAAGAAGTAGAAAGATTGGGAGATATAAGATACCAGCACTAAAAATAAAACATGAATATATGAAATATAATCATCTATGTCTAGTCTCTATGCTTCCTCATTTCCTAACACCATCAGTTTCCTTCTCTCTCTTTTGAAATTCCTTTGCATAAATTTCTTGCTCCAGGCAATTTATTTACTTAGCAATCACAACATACATGTACATGTATTTCAGTGTTCAAGAGGACAGAACCGAGATGACGAGAGGGGTTTCACATAGAAAATGGTGCTTATGCATGAACTGCGTATACACGTACTTGCATGCTCCAATAACTTTAACAGCCAGCCATTTCATTTCATGAAAATTACTGCCTACATCTTCCACTCCAAGGCCCATTTATATGCAATATGATTTAGAATTACTTCGCTGGACTGACAACAGATTTACAAGTACCCATGCCTCACATAAATCCCACGATGGAACACAAATAAAAATAGGATCAAGAGCTGCCCATTCACAAATTCCAAATATCATACCTTCGACACAATCTTTAGCAAATCAATTTGACAGAAATGCTATTTCAAACGGGCTTTCAGTTTTGCTGAATTTAAACATTACCTAAAAACGAAAATGGGAATAAGTTTAAATTCAGCCAAAATGTTATATGTACTTACGCACAGTCTCCAGAAGCATACATATTATCATTCAGAAATAATTTGTGAAATTAATAACTAGCAAGAGGACAGGAGAAGTAGGTCATTTCCCACACAAAATTGGCACCACATGAATGCCAAATGTTTTTTCCCATCCAAAATTTGAAATTGCGCTTGAAACTGGGCCAGTAGAACGCAATTACGTCCTTTCCCCTTTACATCAAGGTCTAAATGATAAGACATAGTTTACATGAGGAAAATACACATAATGCACACATGCAACATGAGATTAAATGTAGTGAGAAATATAAATCAATTATATGAGTAAAAAAAAATGAATGGTACATTAGACATGCTGAAGAAATAGGTATGAAAATCCAATTATAAAAATAGGAAGAAGTAGGTCAAAACATATGTACAATTGGCACTTCCACAGAAGTCCAAATTGATGTGTTGAATGAGTGCCTCGATCACATGAACGTCAAATATTTTCCATTCTGAATTTGAAAATTTATTGGGATTGGGCCGGGAGAATGCAATTAGGTCCTTCCCCCTTCATGTCTATAGTGGCAGGAAATTTGATCTAGTTATTTCAAACATTTGTCAAGGATGATGCTGACATTCAAAGTGCACATGTTCTTTTTTTCCTGTGTACAAATTGTGCTCACACATGAAACTCGGGCAACTATGGCGACACTTCTTGGAAGTATAAATTAGAGTGAGACTATTGTATGCCTGTGAATTGACCTCTATCAAGTGCTGAGGGCTAGGAGGTGGTTAACTCTGTAAAAAGGATACGAGTTAACACCCATCTGGCTTAAACTTTCATAAGATGATGTACCTTTTTTAGGTCTTTAATGGGTTATGTTGTTTGGATTCAAAGTGCACATGCAGAGTGCACAGGTGCTCCCACTATTCAATTGTCTAAAAATACAACAGAAGGAACGAAGGTACGTGTACACACACACACATACACACCCACAATAATGAACAGTAGTAGTCTTTGAAATAAGTAATGCTCAGTTCAAGGCCAAGTCAGTGCACTAACTGCTCCAGCAACAATTGCTCCACGATCCAATTAGACTGCCATACTTAAACCCTAGACCTAACCCTAGCCCTAAATCGAACCTAAAACCCAATAGCAACCCTGACACTTATACCTATATCTCTAACAAAATACACACGTAATGGGCAGAGTAAAAAATAGTAAATATCAAATCACCCTTATTGAGACTAAATATCATCGTTCATTGACCCTAAGATAGGACTAAAAGCCATAAGTCCCCTAAAGATCTGCAAGCTTTCATGGTATGCGGATTAAGGCACTACATGATAAGCATCATCTAAGGTAGATGTTGACTTAACAAGGGGAGTGGGAGACATCATGTACATTGTATGAATATATGGCAGAATATATATGGAGAATTCATTTTTTTAATTCCACAATATAAAAGAAAATTACATTCTTTACAAGTATGCAAAAAGGGATGGATATTGGTCTTGTAATAAATATCACCATTATCGGCCTCAAAGTAGAAGGTGGGTACACAGCATTGTGGTACTGTAAACATGGAATATTTCACGGTGTGGAAATTTTCACGCATTTAAAAACGCATGAATATTGTTGTTTATGTATTCTTTTGCCCATCGAGCCTAGTGCGTCGACGAAATTAAAAACATGTGAAATTCACTTTACTCAGCTGAGCACGAAAAATTAATCGCACACAAACTTCCACTTTTACAGTAATTGTTCATATGTTTGTTCACGTGGTTCAAGCATTGTGCTGTGATGCAACATTTTAAACTCCACTTTTCTAGACCACCAAAATTTCAAAACTTAAGCTTAAATAGGGGGCCAATGCATGTAAATGTATACAGACCCTTAAAATGTCTCAATCCACACCCACAGCCCCCCCCCCCCCTCCCCCTTTCATGTAGAAGCTCTGCAAAGCTTTTCAAAAACTTGTGCCTTTCAGAATGAATTCACACAACATGGTCCCAGCTATAAGACTACATGTATGGAAGCTGAACAGTAGACGAGATGGGGGCAGGAAGCCATTAGAGGCAGGTGGTAAGGAGGATGGAAATATCAACTCAGCGGGGACTCAGACAGTTCAATTAGAACTCACTTTATATCTTACCTGGGAGTCTTAAAGGTAAAGTGTCTGACTAATGCCCACTGCACACTATACGATCGACTAGCTGCGATCCGATTTAGGAAATAAACGGCAATAGCGTTAAATATGGGCATTTTAACAAATAGAATCTACCTGATTCAGGTTCTGAATAATAACATGAATACTAAACAGATGTTTTTGGTGCGCTGTCAGCCTTATACCCGGAATAAGGGCCAAATCAGTTTCAAATCGTAAGACAATCGTAGGAGTGCTCTGATGTCACTACAACTAGACTGTTTAATAGTTCGATTTTACTATCTATACGACTCTTTAGAACCTCAATAAAATATATTCTTTGCGTTAAATGTTTACATGTATATCAAATGCTATTACATTTTATTCCAAAATCGGATCGCAGACTGAACGTATAGTGTGCGGTGGGCTTAACATGTTTACATGTTTTCTGAATGGAATTATCAAATGAAATGAAAAAAAAATAAGTTTTCAAAATATAAAAGGCCTCAAAATGAACGAATGTCTACTCTGAAGGGAAATGATCTACATGTACTCACATTCACAATTCTATCATATTGTCTGTTGAGAGGCAGAAAGGAATTTTCAATAAAAATCAATTGTTAATCGATTGTTAATCAATTGTAAATAGGACAAGCTCAAACACTTTCCATCTTTTTCATGTTGCTTGGTCAGATGCACAGAAACCATAGTTACTGAAATTACAAATGTCTTTTTCTTATAACATTTATCTTGTTTATCAAAAAAGAAAAAGAAGTTTCATGGATACAATAAGATGTGCATTAAAATGATCAAATACAAATAAACAAGATGTGTTAGAAATTTTCCAGAAAGTACAGTAACGAACCAATATGAGTGACAGATACAAATGTACCATCTTTTATGGACAATGTAAATCCCACATAAGTGGTGAAAAGTAAGTAATCTGATTCAAAGATTTTGAGGAATCCTCCTTAAAATGCTGATTTTTGTGTCCTCACCCAAAATCTGCTCTTCCATAGCTATTCATCAAGGGTTTACATACGTACTACCTAAGCCATGATCTCTTGATCAACCTCGACTGAATTATCGTCATTCCAAAAGACATCAGGCTTACAAATGTAGATCTCCAATAAGCCCATTCTTTTCACTCTCGTTATATGCTCAGCTGTGAGGATTATTATTTCTTTACAAAATGAAAGCATCTTGGTGTCAAACTAGTTTGAAGGACTTGGGTTAGAAAGTATATCAGAGCCTGATCGGTTGAGAGTAGGCATTGGTACAGTACATCCGTGACACTGAATATTTATGGATTGTAATTTTAGTAGGCGCCCAAAGCACTCCTTCAGTGATGCCCTTCACAATGAAACATAACATAGCTCTCTTCAATTAAATACTTATTTTCTACAGACCTTCAAACTTTCAAAATTTGCCCAATGTCCGTCGTTGACTAACTGATCAGGTTCACAAAGATAGCAGAGCATCATCTCAAAGTACATACATGTACACTCTGGAATGTCTGCATCTCCAATATCACACAAAACTGACGTATATTATTTTAATGAAATACAAGAAAATCAATCAATTTCTTATCTATTTTGATGATTCCAAAACAACACGGTATAAAACAATTCTTATAAAAGACATGATCAAACCTTTCCCAATCCCTTTGAGACAGTTTCTTTCACAATATAATTGCATGACCAGAACTCTACTTTATCTTTAACTCTTTAGTGGCTTTGATCGACCAATGGAACCTACAGGGAACTGCCACAGTCAACCTTTGGCACATGCACAATGTGCATGTATAATATCATCTGTTTGGAACCAGAAGGGCGTTAACTCATATACTTTAGCACAGAGTTAATGCCCTTCTGGCTCTCAATAGTCGATATACTCCAAACAATGCGGCAGTCCGGGGTTTCGATCCATGGCAAATAAAGAGTTAAATATGTGACTCACAAGGGTACTGAAAGTGCCTTTGGCTGATATTTAGAAAGTCTTTACGATCATGTTAAAATTGATGTAAGAAAGTATCGATAAGAACAAATTCACATACCTGTTAATCGTGACACCATGTCAGGAGAAGCCACAAGATATGACCGAAGCAAAAAAGAAAGAAATGAAAAAGGGGAAAATTTATTAATTTCTCATCAATGGTATTATTATCTTGTTATAATTCATTGCCCCTAATTAAAGACCAATACTAGCTCTGTGTACAAAAAACAATAAACCCAAGTTTACACCTTGTTTTGTGACATTTCTCAAATTACATTATAAATAAAATGAGCAAAAATAATGACCACAAACTCCTCAATATAATATGGAGAGAAACATTCACACATGTGTTTACGAAGATATAGCTTGCAGGCAGGGCTACAAGATATCAAAGACTAAAATGTATATATGTGTGGGAGGGTAATAGTGTCTGCCGAAAACAAGACGTAAAGTCATAAAGTCTATTTGTATGCATTAACATCCTTCTGGCTCTCACCAGATGATTTACACACACACACACACACACGCACACGCACACAGTCTTGTATTGCTTTATTTCCGAGGACAAGTATTGTTCCTCTATTGTTCCTCCGTCCTCGGACAGTCGACGGAATAAAGCACAAATTCATTGTTCGACGTTCAAGGACTATTGTCCGGCTTCCGAGGACCATTGTTGTCATGATTTTTTTTTTGTTCTCCGTCCGAAGATGTCCTCGGACATACTGCTAAACACGACCACATACACACACATGCACATACACACACACACACACACCCGTGCGCATATGAACCGATGACATTTTTTACAAACTAGAATTTTACCGCATAACCGATGACCTGTGGGTATAGTAGGAAACCAGTCAACCGATGAGCCGTCTGAAATTTTGCTGCACAACTGACGACTTGTTATAGTAACACTAACTGATGACCTACCCCTATATGCAAAAGCGTATAATTTGGGACAATCTGCCAAGGTCTGCCAACCAATGACGTCATCAGTTCGTTGTGTGTCATCGGTTCGAATGTAAAGTTCATGCCTATGTCATCGCTTTAAATGGGCGCACATACACACACACACACACACAAAAAAAAAAAGTTTCCTTTTCTTTTTCTAGTAAATCTTACATATAGGCCCTATACTAGGAGAAAATAACATAGTCTCAGGTTAAGAGCCAGAAGGACATTGCTGCTGTAGAATTATTGAGTGAACTCCCTTTTAGTTCTGAGCAGACAGCATTTTAGCGACTGTCAAAAGAAACAAACGGTATGTATGTCCTTGCATGTAGGAGGTGCAAAATGTACAACTAGCACGGGGGAGGGCAAAGTGAATATAGCTCTGTCAAAATTACATCAACATGAAAGACGCAACAAATTTTCATCACTCCTTTATGCCATCTCATTGTTTCAAATGTCAGCGTGGCCCTCGGGGATCATTGCGATCCAGTCGAAAGGAAATGTCATACTTGGGCTCTGCACACCGAAATTAAGAAGTAAATATGATACAACTTGCATCCATTACTCCCCGGGCACATTTTGATCAACAGTTTCTATTCTAAACACCCCCATCCCAAGATACCTTGTTGCATCTTGCCACTCCCCGGTTTACACAGTGTATTAAATTACCCCTTGTCATTTGTACAAAAATAAGAACAACTGGACCTACGCCTATTAAAAAAAACAGACAATCATGTTCAAATCAAAACATTGATTGAGTAGGATCTATTTCATTTCCAGTGTAGTAGTCATGTTTACATGAATGAATGTCATTTGTGTCATGTCCATCATTTATTTTCTGGTTTTGTCTATTACATGTAGAATAAAAATGATCAGCAGTCAAAGCTGAAAAGAAAAAAAAAATCATCAAATAAAATGTCTATTTTTTTTTCAGTAAAATAAATATACGAACAGGTTAAAAGAAAGAATTGCCACAAAATAAACATTGCTTTACTTGTAATATGTTTGTACATATTTTGCAGGGAGAGAACACTGCAAGTTGATAAACACAGGGAAAGGGTAGAGAAAGAGCATAGAGAGGGTAGCAGGGAGAAAAGGAAGGAGAGAGTAAAGATCAAGACAAAGAGATGAAGAAATAGACACAATGTCACAATCTTCATCAATTTTGCAAACAGCATTACACGCAGCAAAACGTTACAAATATGTGTTCATGCATATGCAAACTATTTCATCACCTCAAATTTTCTCACAAGGCTACTGCTGCCTTCTGCCTTTTAAATTCTCCCCATGCTTCTTTCTAAATTCTCTCTCCCTCCCTCTCTCTCTCACACTCTCTCTCTCTCCCTCTCTCTCCCTCATTTCTTTTTCAATGTCTTTTTCTTGTATTCTCTCTCAAAATTTTAATTCTTGAAGTTTGCAGGAACTCAGAACTATATATATATATATATATATATATATATATAAAAAGAAATCCAACTGAATTGAAAGACTAATTAAAGAGAAACCTGCACTGACACCCAGAGTAAATAAGAAACTGCAACCTATATTTTCAGATAAACCATTAAACGCTCATCTGGGGAGTGTTTCAGCAAGAGTTTTGACAGTGATTTTTACTGACAAATTTGCTCTCAGCCAATCAGATGCAAGGATTTCAGTAGTTTATAACAGTTCTCGGTAAACATCACTGACACAACGCTTGATGAAATGCTCCCCAGGTTTCAGATAGATAGCCATGAACTACTTTCTCCATGTCATTGTTCAGTCCAAATGATAATATCCAGAATTTCCTGGATACTATCCGCCAGGAATCGTTAGGACGTGGCCAAGCAAAATAGACCATTTATCAGATCAAGTTTGTGGATTCCAAATTATGATTCAAGACAACATGATGAAAAATCCATCAAAAGTGTTATGGGCAAGATGAGAACCTGGAAAGAAAAGGTTTGGAGAAAATAAATTTCCCCAAATAGTAGATTTAACTCAATGTTTGATTTCTAGGACTGACATGGCAAACGTTAAAGAAATGTTCATTTTTGGTCTGAGATAACATGTGGCATAACAGCGGCGGATATGGGGGGGGGGGGGGCAAATGTTGCCCCAAGCCCCCTAAAGGTGAAATGGAAAAAGGGACCCTTTGCATAGGGATGCCAAAAATTCTGCTCCAGACCCCTAAGAAAAATTAGTAAGAAACCCTACTATTTCTTGTTATTGTCTAATCTTTCTGCCTTCCAGATAAAGCTTCTCTTTAATAATCTCACTTTGTCTTCAAATCAATATGGGCAATACATTTTTAATATCTCATGGAACACTAAGCTCGAGATATCTCAGAAGTCTATGGAAAACTGATATCAAAATTAAATCAAATCCAATGGGTTAAACATAAAAAAAGAAGTACTCTTTAGTACCTAAGCATCATGCACATGTACATGCAGTTGAAAATTATTTTATTAGGTATTGCTTACATCAACTCTTTCATTGAACTTGGCCTTACACTTACAGGAGCTCACATTTGTAGCTGAAACAGAATGCTTTTGGAAATATATCTATTTTGAAAGTGTATTTGAAATGCTGTTTCCCACTCTCTGTGTGAAAGCAGCTGGGGATTCTCCTTTTGCTTGAATCATTACGTCAAAAAGTTGATATTACGTCAGTAGCCAACATGGCAACACTTGGATTAGACATGTCTCCTGTAGAGATGGAGTCTTTCCTGACATCATCATTCAGGAATCAATCATCACATGAAATCAACCTTGATATAGAGAGTTTGGGAAACGATTGATAGTTGCTAGGGACAATGACATCATCCTGCTACCAAGGTCCATCCAGGATGTGTTCTACACCACAAAGTCGGGATATAACAGTACAGAGTAAAAGACAACAAGTACAGTATACAGGTGTCTTCACAAGTGATTTGCCTAGTAGGGCAAGTGACATCATCAAGTTACCAAGTCGGATGGTTGCGAGGGACAATGACATCATCCTGTTTCCGAGGTACATGTATCCCCAGGATCATGTTCTACCAAAAATTTAGGATGTGACGATATACATGTACAAAGGACAAGTTCATGGGTGTCTAATGAACTTTTTTTTCTACAAACGATTTGCCTGATAGAACCAGTGACATCATCTGGCTACCAAGTTAGATGGTTGCTAGGAACAATGACATCATCGTATTACCAGGGTACAGCCAGTATCACATTCTGCAAATAAAAACTTCCAGGATATTCTGGATGTGACAGTAGAAGTACATAGACGCATCTTATGTTTTTCTACAAACGATTTGCCTGGCAGAACCAGTGACATCATATGGTTACCAAGCTTAGTTGGATGGTTGCTAGGGACGATGAAATCATCCCGTTACCGAGGTACCACTAGGATCGTGTTCTACCACAAAGCTTTAAGGGCCCTCTCGCACAAAAAGTTGCGACTATAAAGCGCCAATCAAAAAATTAAACCCCAGTCCCCAAGGCGCAATACTGATTGGTCGAAAATCAAGAACTTTGGGTTTAATTTCTTGAGTTGCGTTTAATCGCAACTCTTTATGCAAGAATTCAGAACACAACATAATTTGTACATTAACTTTATTTTCTACAAATGAATCACCTAGTAGACAATGAATCATCAGGTTACTGAGTTGGATGGTTGCTAAGGACAATGACATCACCCTGTTACCTAGGTAAAACCAGGATTATGTTCTACCACAAAGCTTTCAGGAAATTCAGGATGCAATAATTAATACATACAAGTACATACATGTACAGGTGTGTAATGTTTTTCTACCAATAATATTCATAGTAGGGTCAGTGACATCTGCCTGAGTTACCACCAAGATCCTCCTTTAAAGGCTTTCTAAAAAATATAAAGATTGAAGTACTATTAAATATTTAGATGATCTTTGAAGGTTTGCATGGTGGAGCTTATAACGTGGAGAAGGTTTACGGTTCACCATGTGTGTTGGTAGGAGGAAAGGGAAAAGGAAATTAGAAATGGATAGACGAGAAAGGATGATAAGAGAGAAAAGAAGAAATATTCTTTCGTGATAATGGGTGAAGTCCTGAAAAGGACTGTAGACCAGATGAGAAGACTTGGTTGATGATCGATGGATGAGCAGCGATGGATTGAGTAGCGAAGGTTTGAGTAGATGAGGTTTGAGTAGATGAGGCTTGAGTAGGAGGTTACTCGACGTTTCGGACAGGTTGACTGTTGACTCCTGATGACGGACAAAACGTTTGAAACGTCGAGTAACCTCCTACTCAAGCCTCATCTACTCAAACCTTCGCTACTCAATCCATCGCTGCTCATCCATCGATCATCAACCAAGTCTTCTCATCTGGTCTACAGTCCTTTTCAGGACTTCACCCATTATCACGAAAGAATATTTCTTCTTTTCTCTCTTATCATCCTTTCTCGTCTATCCATTTCTAATTTCCTTTTCCCTTTCCTCCTACCAACACACATGGTGAACCGTAAACTTCTCCACGTTATTAAATATTTGTTTTGAGATGCATAATCCTTTTTACACCCATATGAAAAAACTTCATACACTCACATGTAGTAGCAATATCATAATGAAATTGATATATTTACACTAAATGTAAGTGACTTAATAACTTAAATAAACAGTTACACACATTTAGAATCACCTTATTCCATTAAAACAAAACAGGGAAAATTAATTATGTCTACTTGTAGTTCAGGAAGTTAGGAACTCTAATTTCTCTGAACATGCAAATCCTGTTCCGATTGAATCTCTAAATCTAGAGAAATTAGACATTTTTTTACTTTAATATCTAATTCAACCTCCCGAAGATGACTCAATTCTGCTGACACTTTTAGGATGAGCCTTTGACAGAGGAAAACCCATGTTTCCTCTTTGTAGTTCCATTTGACACAAACTTTTCCTAACCAAACGAAATAAGGGGAGTTAGTTTTGTTGTACAATAACAATAGTATCAGATACATGTAGCTCTAGCTACAATGTATCTTCTATGGTTCGAAGAGCACAAAACAAGGATGCATTCTCCATCACCTATCTAAATACTGACTTAAATTAAGAGTTGGACAGATTTCATTATCATTTGGGGTCTGGAGTGAGTATACAGCAAATACATGTACTGTTACCTGTCCTACAGGCCTGCTCAATAGACTGCTTCTGTAATGTATACAAACTTATGCACATATATTCTGAGCACCTATATATTCCAATAACTTGCTTTTTATAAATGAGCCTCAATGCTTGGAATCCAGTTTGCATACATTATTTATTGCTATGTCCGGCAAGCTTTCAGGTTGTCAAGAACAACCTATGTTTGAAAGGTATGTATAAAATTTGCATACATTACTGAAGCGGTCTATTGAAATCAAGCCGTTGTGATTGTCTTCTAAGATTATACTTTGTTTGCTTCTTTTAAGTAAACCGCTTTACAATGTATGTATGTAAAAAAAAAAAACATTGTGTCAGTGAAAATCACTTGTTACAATTCATTGTGAATCAATATTATGCTTCTAGCATGAAGTCGGACAGGAATTCAGCGTCAGATATCCATGGAAATGAATTCATCCATAACCCATAATATGACATCCTGTGACACAGATCGTTGGTCACGTCACTTCAGTCGCAGGCACTGAAGATGGCGCTGGTCACATCCCTTCAGTCCCAGGCACTGTGAATGGCGCTGGTTTTGCCCTGAGCTGATAGTCCTTTCATGGGGCCTCAAATCAAATTTCCTCCCAGGAAGAGATGATGAAAGTGAGGGGCCCCCTTCCATATCATAACCAAACATGATATCAAAGACGCAATCAAACCACTGGGTGATTATTCATATACCCTTCCCCTTTCATGCCATGTTCACACAGAAAATAGTCCACGTTCTAAGTATTGTTTGAATTTATCAAGGTTTCCATAACATCTCTGAATGCTTCAAAAGGAAAATTACCACACAGAGAGGGATGGAGAGAGAGAGATAGAGAGAGAGAAACAGATAGAGAAACAGAGTGAGAGAGTAACAGAGAGAGAGAGAGAGAGAGAGAAAGAGAAAGACAGAGAGATGTGATGGAGAGAAAGAAGAGTAAGGCTGGTCTACATCATTACAGATTTTAGGGGAAAGGGTTCCACTTGTGTAGCCATGCTACAATCCAATATTCTAATTTTAAACATTTCTTTCAAATTTTCCCTTTTTTTAATTGTGGGGGCTCTTTTTACCAGAGCTCATTATGCATTGCTCTGTTTACATGTTTCACTGCCACCCCTCCAACAACCAAACTGTATCAGTAACAGGATAACCATGGCCTGAATGCCAACGGACTTCAGACAGAAGTGGCAACACTTATACGGGTACGTGTAGATAGAGCAGAATAGAGCAGTCGCTTCTTCAGTCACTTCATCAGTAGTTCGTGAATATACATCCCTCCGAGCAATTTCATCTGACTCCAGAATGCCACAACTTGCAGAACGAAATTTTGTGTTGGTCTGCACATCAACAGCTTTCAAAAAACAAAACACTTGTAAAGAATTTGCTAGTACATGTATTTAATGACTCAAACACGGTTAACAATTAATTTAACACCCACACATAACAAATTTGAAGTGCTTCCAAATACATGTGCTGAAAAATTAAAAACTTTTGTGACCTAAAACGTTTGAAAATTGTAAGTTACAACTGTTTTCACAGCAAGGAAATATTTGCAAAAACTCTGTGTTGTGATTATTATATTGCAACTTGAAAACAAGAGTAAATTACATGCAGGTGGTTTAAGTTTTATTCTGGAACTTGCGATCTCCCAACAAAAATGGTAGGTCATAGAAAAAAAGTACTTTGTAGATGTAAATGTACAAACATCTAACATTTACAGGTAAGCATTATTGCCTATATGTGTGTTATAAAAAGAAACAAGTTCAAGTTGATGTTCAATGTACAAAATCTTGTAAAAACAATGTAATTCTAAATGAATTGTGTTTCTAAATGCTTACAGACGTTTCCCACAGCCATTGCTCTGTTTGTAATAATACCTCAACATACACTCTATGTATTTTGATGTCATATAACACCAGCAGACAAATCTTCTTGACACGTACAGTTCCCAGACACTTTGAAGACCTCCATGCCAGTTGGAGACTTGTTTTTCTACCTGGTATTTTTACCTGTTATGTTACAATAGGTGATCTAAGGTCACACTGTGAAGCTACTGTCATATATTACAAAGGGAAACACCAGGATGTGGGATCTTTCCAATCCCCCCCCCCCCCCCCCAAACATGTAACATCTTCATGCAGAACCTTTTGCTGGAATGCCTTGTTGATGAACACCAGTGTAAAATTCCCTCCTCTTCATGGAAGGCCTTTTCAGGCCTTTTCAGATTTTGTTTTTAAAAAGGGTGGGATTTCAGGATGGGGGAGTGGGGGAGGGGGGGGGGGGGAGTGGGGCAATTTCCTCAGGCTTTTTCAAGTGCTCATTTTCAGCTTTCAAGAGATATACTTAGATGGGTTTTTTTGCTGAAGAATACATTTTAAGAAAAGGTGCCAAGACCTGAGGCAATCTCCAGCCCATTTCAACATATATACACTGTAGTAACAATCTTCCTTTGCAGTGTTCTTGCAGCACAATAATTAGGCTCAGAAAATAGTTAAAACAGCATATAGATTCTAGAGCAACTATCTCCTGAACTATTATCAAATTGGACAACTTCTCCTGAGGAAACTAACTCCCCTCCCCCTCCCCCCCACCAAAAAATAACAAATAAATAAAAAAATAAAGCTTAAAAATGTAAAAAAAATTACCTTTTAAAAACTAGCCCCCCTAACCCCCTCCAATTCCACATAACCCTAGAAAATTATCCCTTTAGACATATACATGTACCTCTTATTCATTTGATCCAGGTTGTCTGAAGGCATACACGTGTATGACATCTATGATAAGTTCGAGGTCTAACTGTCCGAAGCAGGGGTAGATGTTGTGGGCAGGGGGAGGGGATAGTAGTGCGGAGTAGTCATCCTTACATGTACATGTATATATGCATCATACATGTATACTATTAAAACATAAAACCTTTCCGACATAAAATTTTCATGAATTGTTAATGACAGCCAATTTTGCAGCACGAAACTTACTTGAATTGCAATAATTTTTATGTTGATTCAATTAAGATTTCATTAATTCGCGGCAGGAAACTTTCGCGAATCTTGACCACTCGCGAAGTTTCATGCACACAAAAATGTCTGGTTTTACAGTCTACTGTAACTTTTAATTCTGCTTTGATTTGTTTTATAATCAAATTAGACTTTAACTGTATATGGGTGACATCAAAATGATGGTGTGAAGACAAAATTCAGACAGATAATCACACCTTCCACACTCGCCCCTCAAGCTGGGCAAGCTCACCATAAACTACAATGCCTCCAGGCAAGGAATAGCATCACCTGATGTGCTACTGACATTTCAATGACTTCATGCTGTGTAAATTATGGAATTATGCACTTGAATGCAAGGTGTCTTTATGGTGGCTTTGACCCTAGGTATGATTGGTGTGTAGCCAACCGTGAGAAAGAGACATGTCTCTTGTCATATTCAGCTTCATATTTTCTTAGAGAGAGAGAGAGAGAGAGGAGTAAAGGGAGAGAAGAGGGAGAGAAGAGGGAGAGAAGAGAGAGTGAGAGGGGAAGGAGAGGAAGGAGAGAGAGGAAGGAGAGAGAGGAAGGAGAGAGAGGAAGGTGAGAGAGGAAGGAGAGAGAGGAAGGAGAGAGAGGAAGGAGAGAGAGGAAGGAGAGAGAGGAAAGAGAGAGAGGACAGAGAGAGGAAAGAGAGAGAGGACAGAGAGAGAGAGAGAGAATGGGATAGAGAAAGAATGGGAGAGGGAGGGTGAGGGAGAGAGAGAGACTGCATGAGATTGAGGGTGAGAGAGAGAGACTGAGAGAAGGTGGAGAAGAAGAGGAAGAAAGGATCAAAAATTTTAAGGATGGATTCTCATAACAGGTTACATTGTTATAAACATTCTTTGTTCACAAGAGCTCTTTCGAGATATTCTACAGAAAAAGTGGGATTTCCACATCTTTTATGTTGTTGTTTTTTCTTCTATTTTTCCATTTAGGAGCTTTTCATAGCTCAATCATTCTTTGCTCCCTAAATTTTTTTTTTCTCTGACAGGCTCTAGGCATTCACTTTACAGACCTTTCCGGGAATATGCCTCAAAGTTTATACAAAACAATTCCTACATTTTGTATGGCAAAGAAAAACCAAGACTAAGAGGAAGAGGACACAACAACTCCATCACCAAGTCCCAATTAGGCTTACATGTAGCCTAAATCTCACTCCCACGCTGTAATATGTGTTAGTATACAGTCTGAAATTACAAAATGGGTTTTGTCTGTTTCCCTTTCCAAGCCTAAAAGTAATCTCGAGTTCTGGAAAATGTTGTCAACATTATTCATACAAACCTCACAAGGAACAATGTCCATTTTCGAGACTTTCAAACATTAAAATATTAACCTCACGAGGAAAATTGTCAATTCTTGAGACTCTCAAACATTACAGGGAATACACATACATGTAATGTGCATATAATTAGTATTCCTGTGAGCAAAAAAAAAATTCTAAACACAAGTTGGGCTTTAATGGATTGGTTTTATTGTTAGGGCTGATTTACTGGTTCAATTTGTTTACTATTTTACAGCAATTCTGGCATGCCATGCAGGCACACTCTAGTGAATTTGAATTTCACATTCAGCGAAGTACCAGAAATTTGCTTTAAATATCATGCATGCATGCTAATGGTCTTTATGGTACAGGACATGTGCACATATTCTTTCCATCACCATCATCAAATGTTTTTTTTACCCCATGGTCTACACAGATAGGATATTTGACATACCTGTAGGCATCATCTAATGGACCATTGTGACTCAGGGTTAACGCTTTTCTGGCTCTCAGCATTCAACTTTTAGGGCTATCTGCTATACTTTTTTGTAGTTGTGGCCTTTCTGCTCAACATTGTCCATGTTTTCTTTCTATCACTGTCATCAAATTGTCTACACAGATAGAACTTGAATAGAATAAACACAGGCATCATCTAATGGACCATTTGTGACTCAGCGAGGTTTAACGTCTTTCTGGCTTTAAGTATTCAATTTTAGGTTATGCTTTATACTTTTTAGTTCCTTCTTGCATGCTCAACTATTAAATGTACATGCCATGTTGTGTATTCTTTCTATCACTGTCATCAAGCTGTCTACCCAGATAGAACTTGAATAGAATGACACAGCCATCACCTAATGGGCCATTTGTGACTCAGCGAGGGTCCAACGGAAGGATAGCGATCAGCAATTACACCAAATTCAATTGGTCTGGGCTTCCTTGCATATAGGCCTGCATGCACATGAACATGTAATGAGTTTGAAGGGTATAGGCCTATCTGGAGGTCTTGTGGTGAAACTGCAAATTACTGAAAAAGTTATCCTGAATTATAATGCACTATAGATTCTGTATGGAAATACATTGAGATTATTTAATGTAGCAGAATATTCTTTTCTTTTGATGTACTGTATAATCACAGACAGGTACACTTCTAAGGAACATTTTCTCACTTTTCTGTACTTACAGTTATAACGTATACATGCACAAATGTATTCCTCATTCAAAATTAATTAAATGCCAGGAAATGACAAACATTCATATTGCAATATTTAAATTTTATTTCTAAGGCGAAAAAAACCAAGTGCTGCCTTAATTACAACCTTATACATGTATGGCAATAACTTTTTGCATCTAAAAACATTTCAAATGCATGTACAGATATGTGTCAGTACAGGAAATGTGTAAAGTGGAGTACCCTGAACAGTTTGGTAGAGAATCAGTCCACTGAAAAATATATTGCCATTTATAAGCTTTCTCGCTTACCATTCTATTAAACTAATTTGAAGATGGGTGCCAACGCTGGACACAAATACATACATGTCTATGTACATGCTCTGCAGCTATTTTCCTAATTTGTAACACATACATGTACATTTCTAGATGTATTGGTACAATCTATTGCTATACATATATGAACAACCTGTACCATGATTAAAACGTAATCTAAATATATATAGTAAAATAAAAAAATAAAAATAGAAAATATGTTTGGGGCAAAAAAAAAATCCTATGGAAGAAAATACATGGAGGCTAGGATGCACATTACCTAGTGCACATCAAATTATATTAGATCAAAAGCTCTTGTTGTATTGTGGAGTGCCAGGAGTGTCAAGTCTGACAGACATGTGCGCTATACAAGAACCCACTATTAATATTATTAGGGGGATTAAATTATCATAAAGCATTGTTAAACAATGGACTAAACATGATTCAACCAAAAAAAATGCAAAGTTCTGGGTTTTCAACCGATCATACATGTACTTTCATGAAGAAGTTTTTACCCATTTTCAGAGTTCCATTTCTATGCAACATTTTATGCAAGAGAGGAAAGAGACCCCTACCTCATCTCAAATTGGCAAGTTTATTTGCCAACCTCTTGGATGTAAATGTACAAATGTATGTGGCATCATCTGAAAATGTGTCATGTCTTCTTTTAGAAACAGTAGGCCTACATGTGAAAGGGGAAAAAATGTTCAAATCCTGAGGCTGTCTAATATAAAGGTAATACAAAAGCCTGACAAATACAATTATACGTTGATAGATCTATGCCACTAATAAATGACTGATTCAGCACTTATCTGAAACAATGTGCTGGCAGTCAAGGATAATTAATGCGTTTATAGACAACACAAGGCCAGATACATGTAAAGTGCCATACAGGGGTTGTAAATTAACAGTATTGCCAATTTGCCATGCCATTTTTTAATGGTTCTCGTTAGTGAAAGTGCACTGAAAGTACACAGCTATCATGTACATGTACCGGTATGTGCAGAGAGTACAGTATCTGTTCTTCTTGGAAATATGTTAACTACTTGTCGGAATATCTGCCTTACTAATAAATTCCAGAGAAAATGAGCACCTTCCTATTTCTTTCAGGCTCCCCGCTTCCTCCTCGTCTTCCCTCCACCATTTTGAAACTATAACAAAATTCTACATGTAAAGCACTTTAATTATAAAGCCCATGCCTATTAATATCAATTAATAGTCAATTCATACATGTACAGTGTAAAAGAATGTACCAGAGGAAAATCCATGAAGGGGGGGGGGGGGGACTGGAATTTACATCAGAGGTACAAACAGCAACTTTTACGTGCATGACACATTTGCAAATTTTGTGAGTGGCTCTGATTCTCAACACACTCATACCACAAAATAACTGAATCATACAAATATTGGACACAACACTTAGTTTTCACGAGTTTCTTACTACAAAAGTTTCTGGTGTCAATAATTCGCAGATTGATTTGTGCTGCAAATGTTTCTGGCTGTGTAGTAGACTACCTACTGTACTATGTAGCTTTTTAATCAATTGTACAGTCAATACCATAAACACCCCGACTGGCCAGAGCGAGACCTTGATAAAATTACAAGCTCAATAAGCTTATCTAAACTGTACACAAATGTAATCCATCAAAATTAGATTGAATTTAATTGGTCTCAGTGTGGGCAATGCCACAACTTTCATTCTGAGGTTGTAGGGGTTAATTGCATGTGTTGACCATATGAGTGTCTCAAGGTGAATATTGCCTCACTGCTTCAGTCAACAAAATGCCCTGGTAATGATAGGTTAATGCTTTTCACAGAATTGACATGTGTTGCCTACACAAACTCAAGAAAAAGCGAAATATAATAAAGTCTAAAGAAGTATGCAATAACAAATCAAATGTTTATTTATTCAAAAAAAGTACTGTCCCAATATCTATGCTACTTATCCTGTCAGAAATTATAGGTACCGGTAATTACATTTTCCTTTCTGATGCATTCCAAATAGGTTCAATCCCAAATTTTCTTGGTACCCGGTATTCAAAAAGTTAAAATCATGCTTTTTCCAGCATTCATACTGTTAGCACTATCACAGTTCACACACAAAATACCTGTCAGTTTTTCATGAGAAAGCAAGCTACATGTATTAAAGAGATACTCAACCACAGATTGTGGACGTTTTTATGCCACAAGAGGACACCGTGATCTTTACCTGATCATGCCGTTGCCCCGCGGGGTGCAAACTTAGGACAGACTGGTCATCTCACAACATGCACGCTCCGCCTGAGTTTGAGCTCTCATGCGAGATTCGGTCGGCTTCGTGCAGTACGAAATGTAATCGCAGTAGTCCAACAGACGCGTTCGACACACAAACTTTGTGTACTAGTGAATGGGGCTTACGCAATCCTGCCTTTTCCCATGGCCGCATGGTGGCGTATCCCTTTAAACTCTCTTACTCATCTTCATTCAAGCATTAAAGGCCTGCTAAATCTTGAAGATTGTGTACGCCATACATGTAAGTATTGTCATCACACCCGTCAACAATTTGACACATTATAAATAAATTTGTTACGATGACACTGACTTCTTCTAATGTTCCTACCAGATGCATAATAAAACTTTACTTTAGAACTCTTCTCAGATAGAAAATTTTTACAATCTACATGTATGATGCATGTGATCATCAACTCTATGATAAGAGGACTTTAGATCCCAAGTTCCATGAAAAACTAAAATAGATACTCGCTGGTTGATAAGACGATCGCATCCATAACTCATCACATTGCACGTATAACTCACAGGCTTCTAGACAAGTCTTTAATTCCATCACTTAAAAATAAAAAATTCAACCCAACTACTTCAGGAAATAGGAATCAAAGTGCTCTTTCCTGGCACCTAATGCGCAAATCTGCCCAAACAATGGGACGACAGCAGACAATACTAAAAATTAATCGACTGAATTGTCTCATTTTGATTGTATCGGTTTCAATTGGCTAGATCTGAAGAAGCAGGGTGATGCGTCATGGTCCTCGAGACGACGACGACGGGCCGTGTTAGGCCTGGACTTAGCCAGGCACCAACTTGAAGGTTAGGAGCCCTTGACAGGCTTTCCTAACAAGACAGTTGAGTCACGGTCAGATGCACAGCGAGGTATCAATAGGCCCTTTCACACATGATGTACATGTACGCAAGGAAAAAGTGAAATTTGAAAAGCGATTCTAATCATTGCATTTAATGAAGCGCATCTAACGTTATTCATATGCACATGTAGGCGTAGAGATGTGAATGCACTTCTATTTCTCAACAGATTGCATCTATTTATTTCTTTTCATCTTCATCTTCCTTTCAAAAAGCAATTTTTCTTTCATACTGATCAACTTCAAATCTATACATGTATTTCTTATCACTATTCCAGTCACTGGAAACCAGCTATATTTGAAAATCAACTACATGTACATGAGAATAACTGGGACTGTTAAGTGTTAATCCTATCTTTCTCTTCTTCGACATTTTCATATCTTTTTTAAAGATTGTTATAAAATTTTTCTTCACCTTCAGTCATGCTTGTATGTCAATCATTTCCATCATTTCCAACCCAATAAAAGATAAAAGTGCATGACATTGCATCAATCTTCATCAATCTAAAAATAAAATATATAAACAGCGTCTGCTAAGTCGTTAAATCAGGAAGTCACTGCTTAGGAGTTCAGACAGTAATACTCCAGTGATGAAGTGGACAGAAGCCATCAGATATCCAAAGAAGCTCAGACTGACAATAAACAAAGCATGCTTCCATAATCCTGGTGAAATTTCAAAACACAAACAGGAAGGAATCTACTCCAATCCAAAGCATCTCATCTAATCCCATCAAGATACTGAAAGCAAGCTCAAGAAGTTCAGAACTTCCTGATTATACTGAAGCTTTCAGGTCATGCTCAAAGGCATCCAGAGCTCACACTACACTCAGTGGTCCTGTGGGAACCCCTTCATGGAGATGCAAGAAGAGGGAGACCTAGGAGGACATGTCGATTCATTAAGGATGGAGACTGGTCTCCAGGAGATGCGAGACATCGCTGAACTCATAAATGACAAAGGTTGCTGGAAAGAACCTATAGGTGGATCTCAGGAGTTCTACCAGACTTGATTGATTGATTTGATGATACTCATCATATCCAGTTTACAACCAAAATAATATTAAATTTTCTCTGTATATTTGGGATTTCATGTCCACTACATTCAACTTATCAGCTTCAAGTATTACTTCCGCAAAGAGATATTGCAAGTTCAAATATATAACTTCTATTCTATATAAAGATAATATTGTGAGTAGACATTTGAGTAGAGAGACACCACACCAACATAAACTTCAGAATGCATGGAAGTCAATTAAATTTCTTCTTCTTTCCTTTATGATCCTTCATTCACCATTTCAATGTATCATAAAGTTCTGGGGAATATCTTTTATATATTTAAAACAAACAGAGATTTTGGGGAGTTGGTCTCCTTTAAAGAACTTTACAATTCATTTACTCTTTTGTTAGCTGAAGGACAATATTTGATTATTCTAAAATAAATGAAATGCATGTGTGCACACACTTGAAACAGTTTTCTTCTAATAAATACTAAACAAACTTTACATAAGATCATATATACAGTAAACACAGGTAATGTGCATTTTTTAATTGTTAGGCTCAATAGGTTGGGTAATATTTCATGATTGTTCCTTTACAACTTACCCACAGATATTATCGTTCTGGTCAATTAACAACCGATTCAAAGCTATAACCACAAGAATTCTGCTTTTCCGCAGGAGCTACGCTTGTATGATACAATACAGAACTCAAATCCAATCAAAAGAAATGCCCAGATGCGGAAATTTGAGATTTTAGGCCCTCTTTTTACAAAACAATCCACTACTAAGCTAGAGCTTTAATCACTCATGTACATGTAGATCTCTCTTATTGAATAACATGTACAGATGGTGGAAAAAAATCAGTCTCTTTCTATTTAAAATATCCATGTAGTTCTAATCAAGCATGCATCCTGTGGGTATTATGGGTGTCCATTCATTTATTGGGGATTCTTGATAGGTATATTGATTGGCAGAAGGAAACAATCGAAGGCTGAAAAACAATCAACAACCCACTCACCCAAGGCTGTAAGGAACAAGGCGGATTTAGGCTGGGTAGTCATCAGTGTACTATTGGGTATTTTGTGGATATACTCCTACATGTACATAATATAGTGACGAGCTAGCCTTGATATGTACGGGTGCCCATTCATGGTCCACTGTCCAACTTGACTCAGGGGAATCATGACAGATAAATGTACATACTGTGTAAATCAACTTCTACACAACAGCACTATTAAAATGCAGTGTTGTTTACATGTCTACATACATACTCAAAATTCATTTGAAAAAGCAAATTGAAGAAAGGCATTTCTGAAAGCCACAGGAAGATGGGAACAATGATCCAAACATTTGCTTCATAGAAACTTGCTCCAAGCTCAATTTCTTCTGAGGCATAGGGTTAGGGTTTGAATTGCAATTTGTCTTTTCAGGTTACAGTTAAACAAATTGAGTTCTGGTGATTAAGAACATTGTGAAAGAAACTTTCTCAAGGTGACTGACAAAGGCTGATCTGGTTTACATAAGAATTTTAGTGTATACTGTGAGGTTTGGGAATCATCAAAATGATCTTAAGCAATCGACCCAATCTTGCTGAATTAATAGCATATACACCGCATACAGAAATGGGTATATGGGATTCACACAAATGTGGCATGAATGTTCGGCCCGAACATTTCAGCTATTTCTCGTCATATTTTGAATATACAAGGGCATTTGAAGAGCAATCCTTTTCAAGGGATGATGTTCTTCCAAACCGACATAAAGGATTGAGAAAGCTTACAAATTATTTTTCACTTTTCCCAGAACTTAACTTCCCCTTTAAGGTTACTTTAATAGGTTTATATACCCATTCCAACAGTGGAAACTAGTACACTATCTGTCACTGTGAACAAAAAAAAAATACATTTTCAAATAAAAATGTTTTCCTTTAACTCTAAAATTTTAAAGTCCCATGAAACTTACGATTTACTATCCCAATCTATACACCATCAGTGAATTCAGAGGAGCCACTCTACATGTATATGTACAGTTTATGTAGTATTTGGGTGTGTTTAAACTTTCTTTGTAAAGGCAGAATGAGTGTTTTGAAATGCTAATCTAAAACGCAGTTTCACAGGGTATACTGTTTATACTTTCTTTTTTGTGAGTTTTGAATCACTCATGATATAAAAATGACTGTGGATGCATCCGTGTTTTGAACTAAACGTGTAACATAAGGCTCATTCTGGCCTGAAAAATGGGAGTATAAACGCACTCTTTGACTCTGGTAGGAGTGTAGGGGAAGGGGCAAATAAAGCTGCATGTACATACAGTATGTGGGAAAAGCCACAAGGAAAGATGAGATAGAGAAAATGTGAAGAAAGAGGAAATGAAGAGAATACAGACATTGATTGATTGGATCTCTGTCTTGGAAGGCACATTCTGAGAGAATTCATTCTTCAACTGTTGAAAGGAGCTTCTGAATAATGAATAGGGACCTGTTGGTTTGGGAAAACCCGACCTCAATAAAGACAGTAAGTCAAAATTCTATGGAGGCTTACAAAATAGGTAACGGACTGATGACAAGGGAATGAAAAATAAGCTTCAGCCAGGGAAAATTTTGAGAAAATTTTAGCTGGCGTATCTGTAAACAAGATAATATTACAATCAGATGTAAACATTTCTATTGTTTTTTACATTTTGTTCAGGTTAGATGTAACCAATTTAATTTAGCCCTTTTCAACTACCAGTATTTCAGGCTTTTCTCACTTTTACATCTCACTACTATTGTAGTTGTAATATTTGCACACTATCCTTTTGGCATTGCACAGTGCACATGTACATGGGAATGTAAAAATATGTTAACTTTCAGTACAATTTTGAAATTGTTTGCTGGTCCCAGCAATGAAATAATGCATTAACATGAGGATTACCATTTACGTACGTAAACTTTGTGATCAATAAACCCCAAACATTTTTTACAATGATTATGCTGACAAAATTCCTATTAAATGCAATTTCCATGCATGAACTGAATAACTCTTTACACTTACATAGGCCTACTTATATAAAGAACAACATACACATTTTAATGAGGAGCAATTCACACATACATGTATGTACGGTATGTGGCTCTCAAAGGCTTTGAAAAAGAGCTCTAGAAAAGAAAGTGAAATGGATTTTTCACCTCGAAGACAATCTCACCTCTCCTGCACTAAAATAAGCCTTATACACCCCCCCCCCACTAACAAGTCCATGTAATTAAAGATATATTTAAGAAAGCAAAGAAACCTTCATGCTGTTTGTCAGAGTCAAGAGAGCTAATACTCATTGTTAATTCAGTAGATCACTCCCATTCATGATGGATTAGCCATGCTCATGTGACTAATACCATGCTAATCAGGCAAGGATTTGGATTGTATGTCTCATCCCAGATCAATCCTGGAACAGTACCTGTCATCCATACAATACTAGTAGGTAGGGTGGGTGTGGATGATTGGAACATCTGCCAGAGGTCACTAACCTAGGCCGACTGCTGCTATATAATGGAAGTATAAAGGCAGCAGGATATTGTATTTTCGGCTATTGATTACCATCAGTTAATGTACCCATCATGGCAGTATATCATCATCCCATTGTAATGACTGTCAACAATGTTCGCATACTTTATATGTACCTCTAGTACCTCCAAAACAGCAAGGACAGATCAAATTCAAGGAGATCAGCTTGTTTGCTAGTTCCATGCAAGTAGCACTGATAGCGTGTCAAATACCGGCCTATCGCGCAGGGTAAATCACATCAGACTGCGGTGAAGAATTGCGACAAACCACATCTTTTGCGACTCTCTCTTTGTCAAAACACTTCACAGTTGAATTTATTCATAACTTATAGACAGTTATTATTTCTAAAACAGCATTAGATACTAGTGCTTTTTTTTTTTTTGAATATCAGTTGAGGGAGAGATATCATCCAGTTTCATTCGAATTTTGTTTGAATTATTGTATATTGCCTAAGAGCAAACAAATAAGCTGGAAGTCCCAAATTTCCAAATTTTATCACATATTTCTTGTCATTTTTGTTGATAGGAATCCAGAAATGCTCACAATACGTAAGGACAAAATAGCAACCTATCTTTTCACACTATCAGGTGGTTATGCTTGACTGCTTGTTTCAATATTTTAACAAAATGTAAACAATGTCAATAAATCTTATAAATAAATCTTTTTTACGTGAAGTTTTCTGAATCCAAACCACGAACAGAATCATATTCTTTTCCTCTACATGTACATGTAACCCAGCCATATTTGTTGACTGTTTTGGTCGAGCGATCCATCAATATTTGATTAATTGCAACCAAATGCACTTTTCATCAGTTTCCCACGGTTGTCCTTGCAATTTGACCTTGATGCTTTATTACAAATCACTTAAAACTCCCATTATCATATTGCCCTATTAATAAAACCACTTCACTTATACCAGCACAAACTCTTGAAGATGTTAATAAAAATTGTGAGTAATGAAAAATATAACTGAAGGACCATTAAGATGGTACACACTTACACACTATACCTCAATAGGGTAAAGTGCGTGGGCCAGAGATGGTATTTTTATAGCAATTTAGAAACAATGTTTGTACAGCATTATGTTGATCGAACATTTAAAAATTGCTTTAAATTCTGATTCTCACGATTTTTCTTTTTGATTTTAGAATGTTTGATGCACTACCCTAATCAAAATACAGAATAACAAGTGCAGAAATGGCTGTCATTGCTCTGGAAGTGCAGAGGCAAAAGCTCATATTCCTCAGAACAACCCCTAGTCTAAACCCATACCACCACCACCACCACCACCACCACTCCACCACCACCACCACTACACCACCCACCAATTCCTCCCCTTCAGAAACTTTGTTCAGAAGTGCTCTCTCTCTCTCTCTACTTTGCTTTAACTTACTAAAATGTGATTGCTTGACATCATTTTATCTAATATGACCCACTTCTCTCTTTGAATGAGAGACAGAGAGAGAGAGAGAGGGGGGGGGGGGGCGAGAGCTCATTTGAGTTTTCAAGAGATTTCTTGGAGCTTTCCAGAGCTACATGTACCTGTACATGAGATTGCTCCCATGTATAATTTTACTGTTGAGCAACACCACTTGCAGTTCTTGAACTAATTTCCTCCCGCAGCATGGGGTATCTTACCCTAAAACATGTCCTACAAGCCTGGACACCAGGCTACCTAATCAAATCCATAAGGACACGTACTATGGCGATCTAGAGAAACACTTTCAGTTAAAGGCACTGTCATGTGACTTAAAACTCTTTTTTTTTCTGTCTCACCATCACAATCAATTATCAATACACTTATACAGTATTACAAATCTATCTATCTACGTCCCATTGCCTGGAGGCAGTTGGGTCGACAATGTGATGAATCTTGAGACACAGGTTCTCCATAACTTTCTGTCTTCAGCTGTTCTAGTTAGCTGCTCAAAAGACATCCCTGTCCACTGCTTAAATGTTATCGATCCGGGTCTTGATCGGTCTGCCCCTTTACATTTGTAAACGTAACTTGTAGTTCAGGAGAGCGTTTCATCAAGCGTTTTGTCAGTGATTTTTACTGACAACTGTTATAAGCTACTGAAATCCTTGCATCTGACTTTCATAATTTGAGTTCTAATCTTTGGTTACATTTTTTTTTTAATTTGGCATAAAATAATTGCCCTAGGAATAAATTTTACAAAGCAGTATGTCTCTGTTCCAGGAAAAAAAAACCTTGACATTCTGAAACTCCAAACACATTGGAAAAAGATTCCAATTTTTGGGAGGAATTTGCAGCCCATGGCAGGAACTATGTTGAGAAATTCATGAACATTACAAATGTGTGTTGGGATGACGAGCTCAATTTTCCCATGTTTTTTACTGACAAATTTGCTCTCAGCCAATCAGATGCAAGGATTTCAGTAGCTTATAACAGTTGTCGGTAAAAATCACTGACAAAACGCTTGATGAAACGCTCTCCTGAACTAAAAGTTACCTTTAAACTTATTTGTAAACAGCTCTGCGCTGGTCAACATGTGGCGATGTCATTTATCTGCCATGGGGTATCGTAGCTCCTGGAGGTTTATTAAATGTTGCAATCCTAATTAGAATTCATGCCTGAGAAAATTAATTGTTTCATTGAAATCTCATTGAAGGTGAAGTTTAAGCCATGTCCCAGGTGGTATTGGATACTTAATGAAAATCCATGGCTGCATGCACACACACACATACACAGTGTACATTTCCTGTCCACATAAATACGAGTGTGAATTCAGTTCTTAGTGTAGATCGAATGTCATGTACAATGTATTCTTTCCTTAATTTACAAAATTTCCTACAATCTACATAAATATTTTTTGGAGAATTTGTGAATCAATCATTCTATTTGTGCCAAAAACTACACTGAGCATAGTAATGTCAGTAAAACCTTGAACCTGGGGAGCATTCCATCAGGAGTCTTAATTGTCGGTGATTTTTACCGACAAATTTGCTCTCGGCCAATCAGATGCAAGGATTTCAGTAGCTTGTAACAGTTACTGCAACTTGTCATCGACGACAAGTTATATGAAACAGGGCCAAGGACAGTCTTTTTTGTCTTTTCATAAGATAATCCACGAAGATCAACTTCTTATCATGATTGATATAAATTGAAACATCGGCTTTGTGCAAGGTAATCTTGCTTTCCTTCTGATGTGCAGTTTTAGGGATTATTCTGCAATTGGTACCTATTAAGGTCTGATTTGACCTCCAGTATTATCTCATCTTATACCTTGTTTGATCATAAAGCTTTACTAAATTTCTAATAAAAAAATAGAGGACTGAAAAGTGATTGACATTGCTGACCAAAAGCTTCCTGTTTTCATGCTGAGAAAGGCAGGGCAGCTGCAAAAGTGAGCGGCACTCCTTCCAAAGACCAAAATGTTAAGGTCAGATAAAAGTTTCCTCTGTTGTCAAACGATTATACAACATGTAGGCCTTCATTGTAAATGCAAACATATAGACTACACCCCTACTCAAACATTGATTGAAGAAAGTCATGCTACAGTACAGGCCTGCAATCCATAAGCGTAACATAGCTACAGCAAGCGGGTAATCCACGATTCTTTTACTGAGAAGGATTGGGGGGGGGGTCATACATTTCATAAAACCATAATTAAGTCTCAACTATATTTTGACCAACAAGGCTTGGTGCAGATCTTTAACATGAACACAATTTGGATCTTCTTTCAGGTTGCTTTTTTCCCCCTCCTTTCTCTCTCTCTCTCTCTCTCTCTCTTTCTCTCTTTCCCTCTTTCCCCCCTCTCTCTCTCTCTCTCTCTCTATCTCTCTTTCTCTCTTTTCTTCCCTCTCTTTTTTTAAGGAAAAGCGGGTGAGTGAGCATGCCAATCTCTTTCAAATTAACAATTTCCTTGCAGTCGACAAAGACGACATTCAACTCGTGGGCTGACGGCTGATGCAGAAGTCTCCTATGGTGGGCTTGAGACAGGCAGGTGTGACCCTAGGTCTGAAATGTCAGCTAGCTAGACTCAACACAAATTAACTAGCAAATGAGCAATGTACGTACAGTAATACATTACATGTATGCCCAGGGTGTATGTATGTACAGACAGGGCTGTCATCAGTGTAAAGCACCCTTGGTGCTAATCATACCAAATAAGAGGGACTTTACATAAACAATACCAAGGGCAAATTCTCCCTGACAAGTATACCAACAAGGGTCATAAATGTGTCTAGAACCCCTTTCTCATTCCAAGGGATAGCGCGCTCTAGTGCGTGCTAGATCACGCCACCTCTAAGGTGCAGCAACGTCGTTTCGGGATACGATCCATGGAGGTCCATGGCAATATAAAACAGCGGAATGCTGGACCACCTCTGCTATCATTGACACTCCTGTGTCAGGGTTTCACAACAAGAGCAGCCAAGCCAACTAGAATTTCTTTTTTTGCTAAATTCACTCATAATTTTCTCATTTCACCCTCTAATACTTTGCAGATATCTCTGGGAGGTGGTCCATGAGAGATAGCGCGATCTAGAGTGCACCAATTCGCATTCTCCTGTGCAGAGAGTGCCATAGATCGCACTATTACCTCTGCAGGTGTGAACCTGCGGCATGCCAGTGGACCTCCTTGGTGCGTGCCATGGGTGACCCAACGATAGCGCGATCCTCTTTCCAATCTCGTATTGAGAACGGGGTCAATGTGTACATAATTCAAAAATATGCAAAACTGCTTTGGTCCTGCTAATTCACCTCCTGGGATTGGACCATGGGGAAATGTTTTTCTGAGAGAAAGCCAGGGTACAAGATGTGCAATTCATTCTAAGAATGGCATTTACAGATGTACCTAGTGATATAACAATCCACATACGGAAAGGAACTATGGGCGTTAGTTGTTAATGATGTGGTGCCATCCAAATTTGTACAAGATTTATATTCTAAGAATATCATTTACAGCTGTTCCTAGTGGTATGACAATCCATCTATGGAAAGCAGCGAATGGGCGTTAGTTGTTAATTATACGGTGAATCCAAATTTGTAATCCGAGTGAATTATATCTGATTCACAGTTTCTGTATCTATCTGCATCAAGGTACATGCAGAATGGCTCTGTCTCTAAAACAATAAAATGATTGATGTTTTTTTCAACATTTAAACCCCTTTAACCCTGGCTTTATTAAATTGCAGGCATGGATTTTCGTGTCACTATAAAGCTCCATTTTTGTAAAATCTGCTTTGAACATTGGTACAAATCCTTGACCAATTACTTTTGTATAACACTGAGCAAATAATGTCAGTAATCTAGGAGTCTGGACTCTGGAGAGTACATACTTTTAGCACAAAATGTTTATAGCACATCATTCATTTGTAGCAATATTTTAGTTAGTCCTGATATATAAAGAGAAATAATTTTAACTTTTTATGTGCATACATGTACATGCAGCTACATGCAGCTACATATATCTATAATCCTACACCTAAAGGATTCATGAACAATAGTTGCAGCTACATGTACATGTATAGATAACCCAACACTAAAGGGGTCATGATGACTGATAATTTGCCCTCCCACGCTGCAGAATTTGATACCATACATGTAAATACTCTGATTTTTTCTGCTCACCATAACCTATTAAACAGAATGGACTACCCCAGGATGTTATACAGGCTACATCATTGACACTCCTGTGTCAGACTCTCATAACAAGAGCAGCCAAGCAAATTAGATATTAAAAAAAAAAAAATTTTTAATAATAATAATAATAATAATAATAATAATAATACAACGCACTTATATTGCGCCATCTATCTAGTTAACTATTCCGAGGCGCATGATGAAAATAAGAGAAGCAAGAAGGTAGAAATAGAATGGACTGAAGGGAGTGTCTTGTCAGTGATCCCCCCCCCCCCCCCATGAACATTAACCACATTAACATGTCATTAGTCATGTTGGACCTACACGTACACAGTTTCAAACACTACAGTGCAAAATTCACAATTCTCTAAGAATCAGCATGTTAATTCTAATCTAAGCCTGAAATGTTAAACCTCTATTCCACATGTTTTAATGTCACACTTTAAAATGCCCATGTCAGAAAAAATGTGGTGGCATTTTGCAAGACTTGTATTTAGATCATAATAATATTTACAGCTTTAACAATAACAGGGTTTTTTTTTTAGACTGGTGAATACAGGTGCATAAAGGTGAACAGATAATGCATGATAAAGCTATATCAGGGTTTAGGTAACCACTTTTTAGTTCGCACGCACACACTTGCATGCAGAGCCAGGGAATCTGCCTATGGCTGCCTATAATAATCAACCCATTGCCTACGGGGACTGGATGGCTCCTGTAGTAAGCGTATGGAAAATGAGGCAATTCAGTGTTCAATGGGTTGACTTAATGGAAGGGGAATGAATCAAGTGTGCATGTATGATGGGGGGAACTAAAGCTACGCACTTTGTTTTGTATGTGGAGCGCGTATTCTCCCATAGACAACGCATATTAAAAGTGGTGCGTAGCTTTAGGACCCAGGTACTGACGAGCGATAATACTTGTCCGTTCTTTTAGAAATGACGTCAAAATAGAGTCATCTAATTTTACGCATAGAGGGAGAAGTGCGTCTTATTACCGACCCCTGCACATAAGTCACTGGCACAGGTATTTTAAAAGAGATTATTTTAATGAAAATATGAAAAATTAACAATAAATTGATAATACTTTCGTTTTTATTCATCTTGCTCTATTTTGGCTGTTCTTAACGTTGCGAGGCATTCTACGCGTAGTTCCATGCGCTGATTTGCAAGACGCACGATAGATGCCATGATACCATGATACGTTTATAGTCGGTATTAATTATGACTGGTCGGTAATAGCCAGGTGAAGTGATCATACAAAATGATGTGCTACTGCTCTGCGCGGAAAGAATGCTGGGAGCAACTAGTTTCCTAGTTCATGATAATGCCAATATCCTTGCATCATATTTAGACAATTCAAATTACAAGATAACAACGAATTTTGTTTCAAATGTTCACTTACTGGGGCCAAGCCCAAGGAATCAAAAATGAAAAGCAGCCGACGGGCGGCGCGACGTGGTCGCTATTCATGCCAGACTTTAGCCGGGGACTTCCCTGGGATAACCGCCGACTCACATTCCTCAGCACAAAACCAGAACCTCAAAAAACGTCACGTATCATGCTAAATTCACTTATAATTTTTTCATTTCATCCTGCACTATTTTGCAAATATCTCTCGGAATACATACCACTGGTCAATGAATCATTGTTGGCCATTTCGCCGCCATCTGTCCTAAAAACATCTGCCATGATTCTTGGCTTCAGCTCCGGTCGCAGCAGTAAACCGTTACGATAATCCCTTTCCAGTATATTTTTTATAGTCCATTCATTTTGCATTGCATGGCATGCATTGCATTGTGCATCTTGCGCCTGTCGTGCATTTTGGCACAAGATGGCGTGCGACCTCATACGCTGAAAAGTACCAGAAGCGAGAGCTCGAGAGCAGCAATTAATTTTTATTGCACCTGCATGAAGCAATTAATTTTTTATTATCTCAACTTATCTTTCCTCCACTGACTACTATTCACAGGCGTAGACAGGGGGCACCGGGGGGCATGCCCCACTATTCAGCCACTAACAAAAAAGAAGCGAGAGCGAAATAGCGGGGAAGTGAGAGAAAAAGGTCTAAAAAGGCGCTACAAGCCGTTATCTGGATCTCAAAATTTGCTAAAACGTCAAAGTTTTCGCGCTTCGCGCGGGAATGGGGGGGAATAGCTCTCCTCTCCTTGCACCCACCCACCCAAAATTTAAAAAAATGTTGAGGTGGGGGATGGCCTGTATTATTATTATTACCCCCCCCCCCCCAATATTTTTGGATAAAATAAATAAGAATGATGCTATTAACTTAAAACTAATAATTATCCAATAATTAACTCATGATGTTTGACCTTGAAATACCATCACGTTCTTTAATGATTAGAACTAGGAAATAAGAAATGCCATAATTTCAGTGCGAAAATATCGAAGAAAATTCGTTCGCTCGCATTGTCATTCTCAATTAAGGGGTTCCGTCCATGGGCGTAGATCCGTGCATTCCTTCTTTTCACTAAAAACCATATTGGGATGTTCTAAAATACAAGTTTTATAGACAGATTTTTGAAAAATTCTCTGATGTAGGAGGGGGATATCCCTTGCATTCCCCGCTCGGTCTCTTCGCTCAGTGATGTATCTAGGGGAGGGGGCACGTGCCCCGGGCAGCACTTGGAGGGGGCGCAAAAAACGCAAAGGAGAGAAAGAAAAGTAGGGGGAAATGAAGAGAAATCATAATTTTTACGGATCACGCGCCCCCAAATCCGGAGGGTAAATGCACTAGGCCAGGATCTCGTAATTTCGCTCTCCCAGTATATAGTTCTTAAATAGCTTAAAGGGTTCAAATTTGAAAAAATAAACATGTAATTGCTTTGCTTGCTATACCATGCAAGTTTCATATCATGGCCCCCTTTTTGGCGCCTTTTTTTTTGGTTTTTTTTTTTTTTTTTTTTTTTGTTACTTGTCAGGGAATTATGGAGGGAAACAGGACCCCATAACCCCTTACTGAGCGATTTTTAAAGGATTTTGAAGGTTTGGCGAAAAAAAAGAAAAGAAAAGCCGTTATCTTTCTCTCGAATTTGCTAAAACGTCAGAACTTTCGCGCTTCGCACCCACCCCTGTTACATATACAGTGCAATATTGCGTCCAAGTAATTAATAAGCAGTCGGGGAGGCGAACTCTAACTTTCCGCCTAAAAATTGTTTGCTACAAGCCGTTATCTTTCTCTCCAATTTTCTAAAACGACAGAGCTTTCGCGCTTCACGCGGGAAGGTGGAAAATCCCCCACCCCTCCCTGCACCTATTACGTCCAAATAACTTAAAAGCAGTCAGGGCGTCGAACTATAACTTTCCGCCTCAAAAAATTGTTTACTATACGAGCCGTTTATCATTCTCTTAAATTTGCTAATACGCCAGAGCTTTCGCGCTTCGCGGTGGAAGGGGGAAACTCCCCCTCCCTGCACCCACCCCGGTTACATACAGTGCAGTATTGCGTCCAAAATAACTGAAAAGCAGCCAGGGCGGTGACCTAACATTCCGCCTAAAAAAATAAGATGCTAAAACGTCAGAGCTTTCGCGCTTCGCGCGGAAAGGGGGGAACTCCACTTCCCTGCACCCACCCTGTTACATACAGTGCTGCCAGTGCAGTATTGTGTCCAAATAACTGAATAGCAGCCATGGCGTCGAACTAAATTTCCGCATTAAAAAAGTGAAGGGGGTTCCCCCTCCCTGCACCCACCCCCTGGGGAGCACGCTTTGCGTGCTCATCCCCAATTTCGCACTCTTCGCGTGCCCCACAACCGCCTCCCCTAAATGAAATCCTGGCTATGCGGTTGGATCCTTCACGTCTGCCCCCCTATTGAAAAATCCTGGCTACGCCTGTGATGATATTCTTTCTCGTCCCCCCTCCTTCCTTTTCTCAGTCCGCTTCATTTTTTTTAAATTTGGTATTTTTGTTCTAAAAGTACATAAATAAGAATCTGAGGACATCTGGACAATGAGGAAACAAAATCAATAATGTAATTTTACCTTCGTTTCGTTTTGATTTGTTTCGGTTTGTTTTTTGCTTTTTTGCTTTTTGCTTTTTGACTTTTGCTTTTTGCTTTTTGCATTTTGCTTTTTGCTCCTGAGCAGTAATATTCTTATAGCTGAGTAATTGTTTATTGAAGATTGAGTAACTGTTTATTAATGAATGAGTAACTGTTCATTAAAGATTTATTTCAGTTATGCAGGTCAAACATGAAGATACACAACAATGAAAGGTGTGTAATAATCAAAATGATCAGTCATGTCAATTGAAGATCTTGCATGAATAATGGATGAGTTTAAGCCCGGCAACGAGGTGTGCGCCATATCCAAGACCATATCAGTGGCGGATCCGGGATGGGGGGGGGGGGGGGGCTTTCACTCATAACGACTTTCGACATCCTTCCACGTGTTGTTATCTTACAAGGACACCATGTATTTTAGAGGATCAAAATCATCCACACTCTATTAAAAAGTCGCGGTGTAATAATTTTTTTACGTGGTTTCCCAACACTTTGGTTTATTCTCATTATTAAAAAAAATCCTGGGTCCGCCATCACATCATTGGATACCTCAGTGGCGTAGCTATAAGGTGGGAAAGAGGGCACGTGCCTCTCCGCCAATCGAAGGGCGGGATAGAAAGAGAAATAGAGAGAGGGGAGAGAGAGAGAGAGAGAGAGAGAGAGAGAGAGCGAAAAGATAAAAGTGAAGGGGGAATGAACGTGACCCCCACCTTCGATGACATTGTGAATTCACATTATTTTATTCTCACATTTTTATTTAACTATATATACATGTAGTAAAACTTGTGCCCCCCTCCTATCCCCCATAATGCCAGTGCCCCCTCGATGGCTCTATACACACGCTCCGCCACTATTCAAACAACATTATTCTGGATCCTGAATCATTTCATCAGATAAATGCCATTCGGTCATAATTATCATAATCCTAACCCTTTTTTGTCTATAATAATTGTAATATTAGTTCATTATACCGACTGAATGTGGGATATACCGAAATTTAGCTGCCTTGATAAAATTTAAAAATAGCCGTAGTTGGAAGGGAGGGCTACATCAGTCGGACAGCCCCCCCCCCCCCCCCCTTCATCTCTCTCTCTCTCTCTCTCTCTCTCCCTCTGATTTTTTTAGTTGCCCCTCCCCTGTCCTGCGATAATGTCTGTTCAGACAGTACAGTGATTTTGTCGAGTTGATGATCCGGAAATATTATCTGTCTACATGTTCTGACAGGTTCAGAGTTCAGAAACTTTGAAACGAGAGCAAGTAATATCTACAAAAAGTGGCAAAAATTATAAATAATATTATACTTCTGTCTATTTCATCCTCGAAATAATTTTAAATATTCTTTTTGCAAGTTACAATAATTATTACAATGATATGCTGCCCATTTTCAATAATTTAGAATGTTTTGAATGTCGGGGGGGGGGGGGGTTTACAAGAAAATATAGTACAAGCAATTATCAGTTACCTATAAAGTTGATCAATAAAACTAGACAAACATTGCTCTGTCGCTTATCAAGTTGTCTTAAATCTTCATGAGATACGGAATGATCTCGTTTTCGTGTTTAGGTTACGAAAATTAAGATGTCATATAATTATTTCTAACTAAAACCCCATGTTATATTTACAATTTTATTCAAATCGTGTTTTAAAAAGTAATAAAATTTCTCAAAAAATGATAAAAACCCAGCTATAAATCATTTCTAAATATAATCGAGATCGAATATATTTTGGCGCCGGTTTTTTTTTTTTTTTTTTTTTTTTTTTTTTACTTGTCAGGGAATTATGGAGGGAAAGAGGACGCCATAAACCCCTTACCGAGCGATTTTTGAAGGTTTTTGAATGTTTGGCGAAATTTTTTTTTTGTCCCTACCAACCCCAGACACTCTATAATACTATTCATAGTGTGTTGTTTTACACTCGGAACTGATATTTTTCAAAACCCAGTGGAGATTTCTCAAACGGCGATTTGCGCAATAACTTTTCTGAGATGCATGGTGAAAATAATATATAGTTTAAAACCGAACAGTGTATGAATTCAATAGAAAGAAAGAATCTACGGGGAGGTAGGCTATTTCTTCATTTATATCTAAATACAGGTATAGTATATTAAAACAGAATTAAAACTTGTAGATGTCAATGTGAGCTTCCCACACAAATTGCAAATTACCTGCTTTCTGCTCCATTTCGGATGTTTCGTGTGTATCGAAGCATGAATGAAAATGACATGTCAGCATTTCCTAATAACCCAATAGGAAAGAACACGTATATTCTATTCATTGAAATACATCAATCATTATTTTATAAATCACTTGTCATGTCCATATCACCTTTTCAAAGGGAGCTCTTTCGTGATCATTCAGTTCATCTCCAAGGAAGTTGGGGTGGGGATGTGACTTGCACCGATGTGAGTATTGGGTGTACTGCATCACAAGACGAGCTGTATAGCTGGAACAGTGAGTTTGGTTCCTTTACCACCAGGGGACTTCAATTTTACAGCTTATCCTGGAGACAGAGAGTCTTCTCATTGAATCTTAGCTGGAGGCAAAGGAGTCGAGCGTAAACATCTGATCTCGCGACAAACGTTTGTAGAGCTGCTTTTAACTTCTCTTTAACGGAGGCAAGTTTTCCTGTATATGTTATAGGCCTGATTTAATTTGGATTTTGTTGTTGTTGTTGAATATTTGCAAATGTCAGAAAGTATTAAGCATTGAGGAACTTCAATAGTAAAAGTTGGGTGGTCGCGTCGAAGTAAGCTAAGCCATCAATGGTGTGTCAATGCGTGGACGTAAATCATGTTGGTCATATAATACTCAAGGGGACAGGGGACGGGGGGGGGGGGGGGCACTCGAGTCTGCTGTAGGCCATTTTCTTCTTTATCATCCGTTGATATATTTTTTCCTCAAGAGCACTAAAGATAGAGCCCATGCATATGTACATAGGAATTACATGGACATTCGTCACTTCTTTTTTATGTTTTGAACATAGGATCACCAGTAGCGTATCCAGAAACTGTACTTATTAAAGCACCGGAAGTATACGGAGCAGCCCCGCGTACGGTAGATTCACTACAAGTAATATAAAATCTTTCAGGGAGTTCAGTTGGGAGGGGTGTATGGGGCGTACCCTGGCTAAATCGTATGGTGGATACGCCACCGGTCAAAAAATGACATTTTCTTATTTTTCTGGCATGTATTTGGGCATGTTTTTGCCAAGGGAAACTCGTTAGGAAACAGCTGATCTCATACGAGAGATATTGCTAAGCAAACCAACCAGTTAATGTCCGGTATAAACCCGATTCACAGTACATGATGGTTATGACTCAATGGATCGTGTTTAGAAGAACAGTTCAAAGGTAAATTTCAGTCATTTTCTTGTCAGCATTCTACGCGGAACATAAATCATTCTACATTAAAGGCAGTACTCATCTTATTTTCAGTCATGACTACGAAAAACTCGTCGATAACTTTGACATGACTAATGGGTGTGTGTGTGGGGGGGGGGGGGGGGCGGTGTCCGCGCATTCGCAAATCTGATCTATTTTTATCGTTCCATTGTATGCAATCATGATTTGGATAAATGTTGATCATACCCATGGTCTGCAATATTAAATGTCTAGCACTTTTAAAATTACAACACGCTTTTATTAGGAACTGTGAACACCTTTGGCTCGGATAGAACACGCTGCATAACGCCTCAGGATTCCGGTAATATTTTGTTTTCCTTTTTGTGCATGCACGCCAATCACTTGTCTTGGCTTCTGAAATAATAAACTATCCGAGCCCCCTCCGGCCCTCCCCACCAGCCTCCCTCTTTTAATGTTATCTTGGTTCTTTAATCTGAGTGCAGTGTTTGTCCAAATGATTTGACCTTCCGCTTTTAATGGCGTAGCTAACGGGCGTCACACGGGGAAGGCGGTGTCTGCCCCCAATCGAATTGTGGATAAAAAAGGAGAACAAGAAAGAGAAGACGGAAGAAAACGAATGTCAGAAAGGGAATACGAAATGGCGCCTCCCACACCCTCTCCATATTCGATGGCCTTGTTCCATTTTATTCACCAGGTAAGGCCTGCCCCTCCCCCATCCTATTATGCCAACACCCCCTTCAAGATACGCCGCTGTCTCGCTACTGTCTAAACACATCGAAAAGTTACGGGGAATTGTCCAGCTGAACACCTAATAATGACACCACTGCATTGACAGCGCGTGTCACTATAGGCGACAGGCCGCAAGTCTATAGATCATCATTTTGTGCAATGTAGATATATTTCAATTGTGGACAAAATAATGTGCGATCAATGGAGTGATGTGCTACCGCTTGCATTAAAATTAATTATCACCTTAATTGGAAAGGAAATAATGCTACGATAGTTCGATGTGATGCGAAAAATATAATGCGATCATCAGGGCTGATTTGATTTTGATTTTATATCGACGCAATTCTTTCTGACATTTCAATTGCGATTCTGGCGAAAATAGTACATTTTGTTTGGATTACCTTTACGTGAACGGCGTTGGTATCTATGGGAAACATACATTTCGATGCATCAGTCTGGATGCTAACGTGTCTCTAAAAGGAAGAAATCACAACGGATTACTATTTTCAGCATATTTGTATAATTGAGGTATGTTGAATACTTTCTCTTTTTACGATGTAAAAGCACGTACACACCTGTACGTTTACGATAATGGCTTAAAGCAGTCACTGTATAATCTGCCAAGAATTTGTTGTCTTGTTATTGAGGTTTGGTTTGATGGTTTATTTTGCAACAAGGAGACCGACGGCTTTAGGTCTTCTCCGAGAGACTTGGTAATGAGGATTAATTCCTTATCAAAGGGCAATAGCGCATCAACTTGGTTTGAATCCGGGTCCCCCTATAGCTACGAGACCACTGCTCTATACCAATGAGCCATCGCTGAGTGTATAATAATAAATATAATAATAATTGCTTTAAAAAAAAAAAGCTGTCAGTGAGTATACGTATCTCACTCAAAGCAGTGGCGTATCGGGTGAGGCCAGTTATTAAGGAGACACTGGCATAATGGGGGGGGGGGGGGGCACCGCTCTTACTGGGGGATGTAAATGCGAATTTAAAAAAAATCATCGATTAGGGAGGAGAGGGCATGGAAGGAGTCGTATCATTTTCTATATATTCACGTTACCTTTCCCCTCTCCCTTTCGTCCCCTCACCTTTCCGTGGAGGAGGGGGCGGGGCGGCAGGTGCCCCATACTACGCCACTGACTCAAATCATAAATGCATCTATATATCGACTTCTTCCTCTATATATCGACCAGTTTTGAACGCTTTGTAATGGCAAATTCCATTCTTCAATCGTTGCTAATACTATAGCTTTATAGTTGGTATCATATATCGACACATCCCGGGGGCGCGGTTATAAGTGAAAATGAAATAGGCTTTTGTCGGATTTACGAAAAAGGAAAAAGAAAAATGAAGAAGATGAAGAAAAAAGAAATAAAAAGAGTTATCACATTTTCTGGTGATTTCCCTGGCCTACACTTGGTGCTAGGTACAAGTTTTAAAAATAATGGCATGTGCTTAAATTAGGGCAAATTAGTTTTGCGGGAGGGGAGCATGTGCCCCCCGTTCCCTTGGATCTGTCATCTTCATCGACGAAATTATGTTCATCGTCATCTTCACCATCACCATCACCATCATCACCACCACCATCATCACCATCATCATTATAATCATCTTCATCGTCATTATTATCATCAGTATCATCATCATCATCGCTGTCAGAATTTTATCTGATAAGCAACAACATAATTATACTAATGAGGCATCATCGTCATCACCAATATATATATTATCGGCATCATTATCATCATATTTATATCATCACCATCATCACCATCATCACCATCATCGTCACCATCATCATTATCATTATCATCCAATGCTATGTACCTCTTCTTTATTATGATTATTACACTTTCAGCAATAGTCTTAAACCATTATTCTAAAGGCCACCGCACACTTTACGATTGGTCTGGGATCCGATTTGTGAATAAATCGTTATGGCATTAAAATAATATTAGCATTTTAACGAGTAAATTCTACCCTATTCAGGTTCTGAAAAGTAATATGAATACTAAACATAGGGGTTGGGTGAGCTGTCAGCTTTCTACAGCGAGTAAGGGCAAAATTAGTTTAAAATCGTAGGCAGTCGTACGACTTTTGTGACGTCACTACGACTCGGAAGCGATTTGGCCATTCCACCGACTAGAAAAACTCACAAAGGCCATATTATTGATTTTACTAATTTACTATCTGTATGAATATTCAGACCCTCAATCCAAAATATTTTCGTTTTTAAATGATTTGTTAAATGATATTACATTTTCTTCTAAAATTGGATCGCGGACCGACGGTAGGGTGTGCGGTAGCCTGAATTTGGATCCTCGTCAGTAGTTTTATTTTTTCTTAACTAAAAAGCCTATAATTCTCCTGTCATGGCATGATATTTCTGCTTTGCCAGATCTCACTCTTGCGTGGTTCCAATACACCGTCGGGTTCCAATTGTCATCTTTTTGATGCCACTCCTCTTTAAAATGGTGAACAACCTTGCAGTTATAATATGTTTTTGTACATGATTATTTTACAGAGAAAGTTTGGGCACCTCCCCCCATGATTGAACTTAAAAAGTACAGCAATTGTTTTAGATTTGTCCACTCGTGGCAGGGGTTCAAACTAGTGATTATTAAATCAAATGTATAATTGAATAAATTGATAAAATATAGATTTCTATACTACCGGTAATTTAATATTTCATTAAATTACTGTAATGTATTAATTCATATTTAACTGAAATTCAACATAATGAACCCATTTAATCATCAGTATCTGTTTTTCTCTTAACTCACCTACCCATTTACTTGCAGTGGATGCGTCCGAAAACAGCTGGAGGATCAGGAGCTAGGAAGCTAGGAGGATGGCAGCGAGTCGACTTGCACGTCAGTCTATTTGCGCCGAGAAAGCAAAAGATCAACAAGACCTTTTAAAATTCAAGATGGCGCTCCAACCGGACAAGCGGCAGATGGAATACGAGCAAACTTTGGTGAGCGTTATTTCACGAATTCTGCAAATCATTGTCCAATATTATGATAAACTGTAGTTCTTGTGATTACAAGAATCAGAATTTTTTTTGATTAAATAAAATGTATTTGTTATAAAGGTAATGAAGGAGGTAATGCGTGCGCTTCTTACCGCTTATTTGAGAAAATATTCACAAACCATACAAATATCTGAATATGTGGGCAAATATATTAAGCAATATAATTTTTTATAAACAAGCCGACATCAAATAAAACTGAGTCGGCATGGTCGGGGAAGAAACGCTCTTTCTCATTCAATGATTAACTGCAGATAAGTTGATGGAAATGATTAAGCCTGTTTTTTATAAATGATGATTGATTGTTTAATGCTTTTTGTGTGATAAGGATAGGCCCTACTGTAAAAGTGGAAATCTTCGCGGGATTAATTTTTCGCGCTCGGCTGAGTAAAGTGAATTTCACGTGTTTTTAATTTCGCCGATGCGCTAGGCTCATGGCCTTATGGGCAAAAGAATACATAAACAAAAATATTTGCGTGTTTTTATTTTCGCGCACATTTCACGCTGCGCGAAATGCACAAAAATTTCCACACCGCGAAATATTCCACGTTTACAGTATGAATAATTTTGGTCACATGATTTTCCATTATAGTTATCATGGTTATGTTATTTGTTAACTTGTGAATGTGAAACATGTTTGACTTTGTTAAGTTACTAACTAGTTAGTTGGAACCAAATCATGCAAATTGAAATTCATTATGAATGAAAATAAAAAGAATTTCCGGTTTCATGATTTGACATGGACTGAAGTTTTAATGTTAGAACATTAAAGACACAATTTTCAATAATTTTTTTGAACTAACATCTTTAACATGTTTAAACTTAAAGTTAAAGGCAAAGCCTGATATTATGAATCTGAATGTATCGCGAGGGGTCCAAAAGATACGCAGGTCCTAAAGCTATGCACCCCTCAAATGCTCAATGCAAAGCGTTTGATGCGCCAAACTTTTGGTGTAACCGAGCATCAAAAATATAATTTACAAATACCAAAAAGAATGAGTAATTTTCCTTTTTTTTTGTGGTGATATTATCACTATTTGGAAATTGGGGTAACATTCATATCATTCAGCACCAAAATCAAAATTTTTTTCATTTATTATGTGTGTGTAGCTTTAGGACCCTTTCATTTTGTCGAACAAAATTTGACACCGCATCGACACAGACTCGAAAATGTACATGTTATTTATATTTGTCCACCGTAATTTTGTTCAGCGAATTAACTTCAAAATATGTAGAATCGAGGTATACAGCATAAAAGAAATTTGCATCAACTACTGAATACCCGGTAAATGACTTTTTAGCCGCTGGAAACAAAGTGCGTAGCTTTAGCTCCCCAATCATACATTTTATGTTCTATTGTGTAAAAAAGAAAAAAAAGAGTAAAGACTCAAAAAGAAGAAGAAAGATAGTTCTAGCTTTTTGTTTGGACTTAAAGAAATTAAAAGGGTTATTGTGTGTTATTTGATATTTAGATCTGCTATTTTTACCAAAATACAAATGCCAAGTGCTCAGTTCCAAATTTCCAATTCGAGTTAGATTTGTTAGATTTGTCATTGTACCAATGTAAAGAGGCACAAAACTGCCGCGGTGTGCTGCTACAGTGTATCTTAATTAGTGTAAGGCCAAATAAAAAAAAGTACATGTTTAGCATCCTGCCTTTTTGGACAAAAGGAGGGAGGAGGCCCCCCTTTTTTTTTTCCAAAATGGCCGACCGACTCATTTATCCAAAACAACCGGCCGAGCTATTTTTCCAAGATGGCCGCCATTTAAAAAAAAAATCACCACGGCTTTTACATAGGCTAGATGCAATCGATAGTGACCAACTTTTCCCGAAAAAAATCATGAAATTTACACTTTTTTTTGGTTTTATACCAAAAAAAGAAGGAAGCGGGCGGGGACGCTAAACATGTAATTTTTTTTATTTGGCCTAATTTTTGTTCTGTGTTAAATCATAATAGGCTATTTACATTCGTACAAATATTTTCAAATGGAAAAAAAGGAAAAAAAATGATAAGAAAAAGAGGCAGGTAGAGATGAAATACATGTACAGGGAATTTTGAATACTATGCCCACTTTTTCTCTCTCCCTCCTGTAAAGTGTCTGCATCATTCCTGGGGGGGGGGGGGGGGAATATGTCCAAACACTTCTCCACTTATTGTCTCTATTCACCTTATCTTTCAGTAAGTTAATTAATACGATTCCCTGCCAGGCTGCCACAGCAGTAATGTTCATTGGGAAGACATTTGCCACTCGCCACCCAGGTGAAGTAAATGGGTACTCGGTAGGAAGAAATTCCTTGAATGTTTGAGTGCCTTTCCATGGCTGTTCGGCATAAGCCGGGGTGATAATAGGGCCCTCGGGGAGAACGGTATGAAATACGGACAGTACCCTGCAGTACACAAGACATATTATTATTGTTATTACCTAATACATTTAAGTTGTCTATTCAACACATTTTATTTGCAATCCGTTTCATGTTGATATTCTAGATGCATGGCCAATATTCGCGTGACCTAGGTCAATTCGCGAAGGCCAAAGCTGCAAAGTTACGAGAGGAGAAAGAGAGGCAGAGGCAGGTGGAAGATGATTTCCTGCGCTATAGTCATGAGAGTAGATGCCTCAGATGCAAAGGTGACATATTTCTTTAATTTGATAATTGCTAAAAACAAATGTTGGTCTTACATTTGTAAGTTAACATGAAAAAAATGGATGTATATTGTGTTGATACCCATTGGTGTTTTACCGTCTTGTTGATAAATAATAGTGTGTATATCATTATGTAAATGCACATGAAAGTGTTTATCTACCCGAAACATTTTCTGTATTTTAATTGAAACATTGAAATTACTGGTCACATCAGAGCGGTATTACAATTATTGTACATGTAAAAAAAAAAAAAAAAAATTAAAGTCTAAAACAGATAATTTAAGCCAGTAATTCATATAGCAAACAAATTTTCGATACCTCCTTTTGTTATGTCAAGTTCTTCTCTGTTTACATGCAGAAAAAACAAATTATTGTATGGACTTCATCGCAAAGAAGAGCATTCCTTCCTCCAAAGAGGCATTTGTTAATGATAATACATTGTATTACATAAGCTGTATATATATATATATATTACGCTGGATTCCGCATTTGGGAGACACGTACCAATTTATTTCATCATAAAAGAAACCACCGCTTTACAGAGACACAAAACCGCTTTAGGGAGACACGCGGAACAATTAAAATGACAAAGAGTGTCTCCCAAATGCGGAATCTAGAGAAATATATTTATATATATATATCGTAGGCCTAGCTAGTACATTGTACCTGTAGCTACATCCATGACTTTACGGTCTGATGCACGTACATGTACCTGTGTGACCTAAATGTAGTTAGAGGCTGAAAAGTGTACTTGTTCTGCTGATAAATCATAGAAGATTTGTTGAATTCATTATTACCACAGAAGATATGAAAGTATAGTGCTAGAGTTTGTTGAATTGATGAGCGTGTTTCTAAAATATATGAAACACGCTCTTTTGTAATGTAGATTCATTAAAAAAAATAAAAAGATTCAAGTTTATTTATTCTCCACAACAATATAAAAAATATATGTATATGTACATGTGAGCAAAATCCTGTCAGGCAATCGCATTACAGAGAGTACATTACAAAATACAAACATACATGTAAGTCATCAACGAATTAGAATGGAACTTGCAATAGTAAAGCATATCGAAACAGAATGAAATTGGAATACATTATTATTGTGGAGGGAGCCAACAGGAAGACAAAAAGCAGTCTTATATAGTCCAACATATAATCAAAAATTGAAAGTAAAGCTCAATGTAATGGTGTAGCAATAGTAAATATTAAATTTCATCTTTTTCATTTATGCCATTTCTATTGTAGCATCTCTAATACAGTTCAGAAAATGGGTGTTCTCCAAAATTGGAGAAGATTGGATATTTCTGGCATTGCTTGGAGTGATCATGGCATTGCTTTCCTTCGCCCTGGACTACACGATTCAAAAGTTTCAAACAGGTAATCGGCAAACTATTTAATCCTCAGATACTTTTTCAGGGTTACTTTTTCCACCATCTTCTTTCCTTCTTTTTTTTTCTATTCATATACCTTTTGTTTACCTGTTCTTTTGTAAAATGTGTTATTAAGGAACATATAAATAATTCATACATTTCAATTCAATTTCAATTCACATTTATTAGGCAAAATAAAACATGTAGCCTTGCTCTCTTTAATCTTTTGTAAAGTATTTTTTTCAAGGTGGAAAGCACTGTGTTTAGATGGCTGACTGTAAAAATGTCATAACTTAGTGAAGTTTTGGGGGTTCTGCTGAAATGATATGTGGAAAGATATATGAAAAGAAAGACAGAGATAGATATAGATAGCTTAAAAGAATTACACAGCCAAACAGGGAGAGAAAGGCTAGGAAGTGTGATGCGTTAATTTTGTTTCCCCTTCTCATCACTACTTTACCTCCCCCCCCCCCCCCCCCCGACTTTTCAATGTAGTTATACGATTGCCAATTTAGAAAAAGGTAATTCAGAAATCACCCCCAAGAAATGTTTGGCCTATTCACTCTTCATCCTCTGTTTTGTTTCTGGCTTTGCAGGTGTGTAACAAGAGAGGGTTTTGGAGTGAAATGTCCTCTACATACAAATAATTATTCATTGTAGGCAGTGCTTTATAGTGGAAGTAGTAATGAAAGGGTTAAATCACTTTGTTTGAATATACATGTATATTGTGTTCTTAATATTCCTCTGGGAGTAGGCCAGAATACATGGCTTTTCATTTCATTTATATTTGTTGTTATGTAGTTTAATACATAAGGATACAATGCAGAATTGTAATTGGATAATATACAGTTGGTCATCATTTGAAGGGAACGTCCACCCTGATATCAAGTTGTTTTTAAAAGTACTAAGCAGAAAAATTAAAGAAACAGATCAATGGAAGTTTGAGCAGAATCCGATAAGATTTACCCAACAGTGAACCTCACCAATAACCTATTCTTTGAATTATCTCACAAACTGTGAATGTAATTTTATTTCTAGAATCAAGTTTAATAAATCATATTTTCTTTTGTAGTCAGTTGACACTTTTTTATGCCTCCGCCCACCGAAGGTGGGTGCCGGAGGCATTATGTTTTCGGGTTGTCCGTCCGTCCGTGCGTCCGTCCGTCCGTCCGTCCCACTTCTCGTTACCGCGATATCTGAAGAATCATTTGAGGTAGGAACCTCAAACTTGGTACTAGTATGTATCCCCATACGAAGATGAACTGATTAGATTTTGGGGTAAGTAGGTCAAAGGTCAGAGGTCACAGAGGTCAATTTACCTGAAATTACATAAAAATTCTTGGTTTTTAGCACCGTTACCACGATATCTCAAGAACTGTTTGAGGTAAGAACTTCAAACTTGGTACTAGTATGTTTCCCTATACGAAGATGAACTGATTAGATTTTTGGGTAAGGAGGTCAAAGGTCAGAGGTCACAGAGGTCAATTTACATGAAATTACATAAAAATTCTTGGTTTTTAGCACCGTTACCGGGATATCTCAAGAACTGTTTGAGGTGAGAACTTCAAACTTGGTACCAGTATGTATCCCCATAGAAAGAGGAACTGATTAGATTTTGGGGTAGGAAGGTCAAAGTTCAAAGGTCACAGAGGTCAATTTACATCAAATTACATGGAATTAGTGGTTTTTAGCACCGTTACCGCGATATCTCAAGAACTGTCTGAGGTGAGAACTTCAAACTTGGTACCAGTATGCATACCCATAGAAAGATGAACTGATTTATATTTGGGGTAAGTAGGTCAAAGGTCAGAGGTCACAGAGGTCAATTTACATAAAATTACATGAAATTACTGGTATTTAGCCTCGTTATCAAATATTTCTAGTTCTGAATGAAATTTCGTACTGATGACATCACCTAAAAGGTGATAAGATATTTGATAGAATGATCACATATGAAAAAAACTTGCAACTTATTTTTTTATAAAAAAATATATTTATAAAAAATGAAATGAAATAATTTTTTTGTCTTTTGTGCATTTTAAGTGAAAAGATTTGTAATTTTGTTGGACCAATCCTTTTAAGAGTGTACATGTATGCCATACATTTCCAATCTGGTGATGGCGGAGGCATAAATTCCGACCACGCGCGGTCGAATATTCATCTAGTTTTCATCTGTAATAAATTTTCCTAACAGCTCAAGTCCATCTGTTCTACATGATAGAAGGAAAAGCTTTCTTACAGTACCTAGCATGGGTTGGTTTTCCAGTCGTTCTCATCGTCTTCTCAGCTGGGTTTGTCCACCTTGTTTCCCCGCATGCAATAGGTAAGGATCGCTGTGTTTGTCATGGGCTCTTTACCCTTAAGGTGCCACCAAATCTGCAAACGAGTATCTCAGTTTATACTTATAATATATTTCAACAGCTCACTTTCTGATACTGAATATAAAGCTACAATATGATGGTCATAATACTTGAGAAAGATATGATATTAATAGGAAAAAAACGTATCACTTGTATAATGATGTCACTATTAGCTCTGGGTGAAAAGGAACTGCTTGATTTTGGTTTGAAAATGTTCTAAGACAGTAATTTGTCTAATGTCCCTGGGTTGTCTGTTCCACATGGCTGGTGCAACATCTCAAAATTTCTGATCACATTAGTGCATGGTTTGGCTTCAATGGACTACAAGCATAGTGATTAGTGGAGGTAGAAAAAACTTCTGTGAGACAACTTTTCAATGATTGTTTTATCTCTTGTCAATATTCCTTGTGATACAAATCACAAGAAAGACAAGTTTTTCTTTATCTTTTTGTTCATGAATACTTTGTAATTAGGTTCTGGCATTCCAGAGATGAAGACCATTTTAAGGGGTGTGGTCCTGGAAGAGTACCTCTCCTTCCGAGCATTCCTATCCAAAGTGGTTGGTCTTGCCACGGCAGTGGGCAGTGGTATGCCCCTGGGAAAAGAGGTATGGAGACATTTTAAGAGAAAAAGCAATGGTGACTTTAAGGTCAAGGGTAGTTTTGTTTTAATACCAGCGTTTCATTCATTTTTTTCCAATCATTTTCATAATATACATTTTGCAAGTTGTTTCAGTTTGATAACTAAGCAGTTTAAGACATGCTAGTTGTAAAGAATTCTACAAGAATTGATATGGGGAAAATAAGGGAACCTCAGTTTCTAGATATTTTTGTTAGGGGTCCAGGGGAGCATTTCATCAAGCATTTTGTCGGTAATTTTTAATGACAACTGCTATAAGCTACTGAAATCCTTGCATCTGATTGGCTGAGAGCAAAATTGTCAGTAAAAATCACTGACAAAACGCTTGATGAAACGCTCCCCAGGTGAAATGAATTAAAAATTTTACATGATCAGCATGCTGTATACACATGTAGTAGATCAAGACGTAGTGTAGGGCTTACTTTGGTTCATGAATGTGATTAGTCTGTGAATTTTCTTGTCTATTATTTCATTAAATGCTCAGATGTTGCTGGTTTATATTACTTTGATGTACTTAAACAAAGAAAGAAACATTCTTTTTTTTTCTTTACACAACTTACAGGGTCCTTTTGTTCACATTGCAAGTATTGTCTCCACCATGCTGAGCAAGCTTATTGTCTCATTCAAAGGAATCTATGAGGTAAGTTAAAGGGAGTGTTGCACGGCAAGTACTGGTTAACGCCATCTACACAACTTACAGGGTCCCTTTGTTCACATTGCAAGTATTGTCTCCACCATGCTGAGCAAGCTTATTGTCTCATTCAAAGGAATCTATGAGGTAAGTTAAAGGGAGTGTTGCACGGCAAGTACTGATTTACTGCAATAAATCATATATACCTACCTATTATGCCTGTAGTCTTGACTACGGGACCCCTTCGAGAATTATCACACATGTGTCACAATATTGTGCGCACCCCCCGTAATCCTATTGTCCCCTTCGCCACTCACGCGCGTCAATACGCTACGGCCATCTTCCTCTTTCTTGCTCGCCCCCGACGAGTTAGGACGTATAGTCACAGCGCTCCTGAAATCAGGTCGTATAGTATCTTTTTGGTGCGCTTTTTCACATAGTTAAAGCACTTTTAGGTACCTATATTTGTTTAGATTATAGTACTTTGTGTTTTTTTAGTCACTCTTGCCGATTGCAAGGGATTTTTTGATTCCCTTTCTTGGCATTTATTTTTCTCTTTCACGGTCAGCCCCACGTAGATATTTCCGTGTTTGCGGGTGTTTCCGTTTGTCACCGAGCCTTCGGGTTCGGTGTTTGTTCTTACGGTTTTTAGGCTGTGAAAATTTCTTTAGTGCGTATCTCCCAAATAAACTTTAGTTTTATTTACTGCATTCAGTTGAAGTATTTCTTAATTTGAAAAGTATACTTTATTGTCTGTTTTATTGCAGTGGTATGAATTCGGAAGAAGAAGCAGCTGGGTCAAGGAGACCTGCTTCTTCCGAAGAGTTGTCTAGCAAGACGACTCGGCCTTCCAGAACTCCCCCGAGTACAGCGGTACGCGGGGGAGGGAGGAGGGCTAAAGGTAAGTTGCCTAGTGGTGTTCCCTTGCAGAGTTTGCCAGTTTCGGAGCTTGCGGCTTCGGGACGGGTGGCGTTAACTGAATCAGGATTGTCAACTCCGAAGCCTGTGGTTTCGGGGTGGGTGGCGTCAGATTCTAGTGGTTTGGATATCTCGAATCCAATCCCCCGGTCGCTGAGACCAGAGGGGGGGGCTGTTTTTTCCCGTACGGTAGCGTTCACTCGCTCTGATCCGTTAGGGAGACGCGCCCCACTACTGCAGGGCAACCCACGGGCTTAGTCCATGTTGGTCTGGGTTCTCAAACCCTAGCCCCCGGCAAACGCCATATGGGGGAACGAGTACTTTCTGGGCTGTCTCAGTTGCCAGCTGATGGGAATGCTCGAGCTAACAATTATGGACGCTCTTCGGAGCAACAGGTGTTTTCACCTGAGTGCGTGACTACTAGTGCTCCCCTATTGCTGCTTTCGAGCGGTCCAATAGTGGGTTCACATGCCTTTAGTAGTCATCGGGCACATACCGAGTCATCTCGGTCTGCCCACGCACTGGGAGCTTTTAGCTCCCAACCCATGGCTATGGCATCTTCTTGCCTAGCCAATATGGGTGATTTGGGCGATTCTCTAGGCTTACGCCATGAGCGCTCCAATCCCTTTATGGGAAGTGAACGTCCCTCCGCGGAGGGATCGGTTCGTGTTTCCGAAGAGGCTTCGGGGATCCGAACGAATCCGATTAAGCGTTCTAAGAAAAGGGTTTCGGCTACGACTCTTGTCGAGCCAGCCAAGAAAAAGGCCAAGAAGAAGGCGAAAAGCGGCAAGGCTTTGCCGGCCTCTTGCCCGTCTGGCCTGGCTGACCCGGCTAGCTCCTCTCAAGCTGACATGTTCAGTATGATGCGGGCTTTTGCTCAGAATCAGGGTTGGTCCTTTGTACCGGCTTCTTCAACCCTGACTTCTGTCCCTATTCAGGGATCTCGCTTTGAGTCTAATCAGCCTTTTGTGATTGATTCCTCTTTGTCTGAGACTGATTCGCATGTGCCTCCTATTCCCGCGGCCCTCGGGGCTCCGCCGGGCGAGGAGACTTTTGGTGAACCATGCGGGGACCCGCCTGCGGAGGCCTTTGTTAGCGTTCCTTTGTCTCATTCCACTCGGGTGGAACCAGATTTGGATGCGTCCTCTCAAGCTTCGGTTCCCGAATCGCTTGGGCAGGCGGAGTCTCAATCGCTCAATCTCTGTGGAGTGGAAGCGATTGCTTTGTTGTCCAAATATCTCCCTGAAGTTCAGTCAACCCGCGCGCAGGGTTCGACTTCGCGTTGGAATTTCAAGCAGCAGGTCTCCTCTGAGGGTATTGCTCTTGAGGAGGTTTTCAAGCTGGAGTATGACAGCTTTTTCAAGGCTAAGATTCTTTCTCCTGAGATTTTAGAGGTTGGTCGTCGCTTGCGGGCGACTAATCCGCTTACCTCCGCTGCGTTCAGGGCGGAGGATAAGATTTGGTCTAATATTGAAAACCACATTAGGTCAGGGATGCGTTTGGCGGCTTTTCAAGGGCTTCTCTCCGACCTTAGGTCCAGGGCGGAGGAGTTGAATGTTACCGATGGTGACAAGCTGATTATTGACGACTTGCTGCATACTCTTTTTTGTCTGCAGTGGTCGCAGCTTTCCACAGCAGCTGCTTCGGCTACGTTCCGTCGCAGGACCTCGGCTCTCTCAGCACTGGGTGTTAGAGAGTCGGGCATTGCTCAACTTCTCCGAGATGTTCCGTCTCGGGGTCCTTCGCTTTTTGGTGGTAAATTCGCTACGGTGTTTCAAAAGAGAGATCGATGCGCGAAAGCAGATCTCGGATATGACTAAGCAGTTTCACACTAGCTCTAAGCCAACGCGGGCCCCTGTTCGGCGTAGACCTGCTGGTCCCGTTTCGGGTCAACGCAGTCGCGTGTCTAGGGTCCCGCCTCCTGAGCCTCAACCAGCTCCGTCTCATGGGAGAGGGAGTCGTGGCAGGGGCTTTTCGATAGGTTCTCGTGGTAAGGCGATGGCTTCGCAGAAGGCCAAGCCTGGATTTTGATGTTTTTCCCCGAGCGCTTGTTCGACCGAATGTGGTAGGTGGCCGACTTCATGCGTTTCTCCCCGCTTGGGAGGCCATCTCGGGGACGTGTTTGTTCTCTCCGTCGTGCGAGACGGATTCTTCATAGATCTTTGCGCCTCGCTCCCCGGAGGGGCTATAAGAATTCGGTCACCTCCCATGTCTGCCCTGTCTCGGTCTCATGCTTCGAAGGAGATCGAGTCTCTTTTGGAAAAGAGGGTTATAGAAAGGGTAAGAGACAGGCCGTCTCTTTCCCTTTCTCCAATATTTGTTATTCCCAAGCGCTCGGGAAAACTTCGTTTGATACTGAACCTAAAGAGGATAAACAAATTTATTCCTCCGGTTCATTTTCGGATGGAGACTCTTGCCTCCATTCTTCCGTTGATCAAAAGGGAAGACTACGCGGTCTCGATAGATCTCAAGGACGCGTACTTTCACATTCCCATTCATCGCGCATCTCGCGATCTTCTGGGGTTCTCCTTCCTCTCGGAGACTTATCGTTTTCGGGCTCTTCCCTTCGGGCTGCGCCCGGCCCCTCGGGTTTTTACTCAAGTTGTAGCGGTGCTAGCGGCCTTTCTGAGGCGTCGCGGCCTGCGGTTGTTTTGTTACCTGGACGATTGGCTTCTCCTTGCGGAGTCGCGCGATCGTTTGTTGGACGAGACTCGTTTGCTCGTCTCTCTTACTCAAGACTTAGGTTTCCTAATAAATTGGGAAAAGTCAGAGTTAGTCCCCACTCGCAGCCCAGTTTTTCTGGGGGCGGTGTTAGACATAAGGAATCAGTTAGCTCGGCCCAGTCGAGACAGGATTCTCACCATTGTCTCTGCGGCTCGCAAGCTCTTGCTGGCCAGAAGAGTCTCGGCCAGACAGTGGCTTCAGTTTCTAGGTTATCTAGCCAGTCTAGTCGATGTTTTAGAGGACTGCCGGCTCCTCATGAGACCCTTTCAGAGACATCTCCTCAGGTTCTTCAAGCCGGGAAAAGACTCTTTTTTGGTCTGGATTCCAGTACCAGTAAAGATCAAGTCTCTTCTCGCTTGTTGGACGAGCGAGGTGTTTCTCGCGCGAGGCAGGTCCTTCTCTGTCCCTCTTCCGTCGATATCGGTTTCGACGGACGCCTCTCGGTTGGGGTGGGGAGGACACTGCAACGGCAGCACGGTTGCGGGGGATTGGTCTCATCTTGGGACTCTTCCTCATATCAATGTCCTGGAGTTTATGGCAGTTCTGTTGACCTTGCTCCATTTCAGAAGTCGACTTCTCAGTCGTTCGGTTCTGATTCTCACGGACAACGTTACTGTGGCGGCATATATCAATCGGCAGGGAGGCACTCGTTCGGTTGCCTTGAATGCCCTAGCAGCTCAGCTGTGGAGGTGGTGTCGTCGCATGGCAATCACACCCGTGGCCTCTTTCATCCCCGGTCGGGAAAACCTCATTGCGGATTTTCTGTCCCGGGGCAGGTATCTTCCATCGGAATGGATGCTCCATCCGGAGGTATTTTGCCGCATTCGCAGTTGCCTAGGTCCACTGGAAGTGGATCTATTTGCGTCGGTGCTAAATCACCAGCTGCCGAAGTATTGCTCCCGTGTTCGCGATCAGGGAGCATGGGCTCTCGATGCTTTCTCCCTCAGCTGGGAGAACCTTCAGGGATTCGCCTTTCCTCCCTTCCAACTGATTCCGCGTGCCTTGCGGAAAATCAGGGAAGATCGGGCGAGGGTGCTTGTAATAGCTCCCTTTTGGCCCAGGAGGAATTGGTTTCCGGAACTTATGAGCCTTCTAAGGGCTCAACCGTTAGTTCTCCCGTTAAGAGCGGATCTGGTGTTACAGCCCTATCGGGGATTCTTCACCACAATCCGGAGTCTCTTCATTTGACTGCTTGGCCCCTGTCAGGGAATCTGCAAGACAGTCGGGTCTCTCTGATAGAGCCGTGGACTTTTTAATGTCCAGTCGTAGGGTCTCTACTAGGGAAATTTACAATTCCCGTCTCTCGGTCTTTTTCCTTTGGTGCAAAGAGAGAAATCAAACCCCTTCTAAGGCTCCTATTGGTTCAATTGCGGATTTCTTAATCTCGTTATTTGACAAAGGGAGATCTATTTCTACTATCCGAGGCTACCGTTCGGCGATCGGGGCCATTCATTCGGGTTTTTCGGATGGTTCGGGGATTTCCAATTCCCCGCTGCTAAGTGGTTTGATTCGTTCGTTCTTTCTGAAACGACCTTCGTTTTCTAAGTTAGTGCCGTCTTGGAGTCTGCCTAAGGTCCTGGAGGCCTTGGCGAAACCTCCTTTTGAACCGGTAGGTGAAGCTTCGCTTCATCATCTTACGGTTAAGACGCTCTTTTTGGTAGCTATTGCCTCTGGGCAGAGGCGCAGTACTCTTCATGCTCTCTGTCTTACTCCTGGTCATGTTCGCTGGGAGAGAAAAGGTGTTAGGTTGATTCCTAGGGCTTCTTTCGTTGCCAAGAATCAGACAGCTACCTCCGGTCCTGTTGAGATTTTTCTTTGTCCGCTTTCTGACTTTTCTTCGGTGCGTGAGGACAAAGTTTGGTGTCCTGTTAGGGCTCTCAAATGGTATATTGATAAGACTAAGTCTTATCGTTAGGATGATCAGTTGTTCCTGATCACTAGAGAGCCTTTTTCTCCTGCCTCTCTTGATTCCATTTCTAGATGGATCGTTGAAGCTATTAGGGCCGCTGGCACAGAGGCTCTTTTATCCGACAGTAAGCCTCGTGCTCATGATACTCGTAGTGTCAGCACTTCTTGGGCTCTGTTTCAAGGTGTGGCGCTTGTTGATATTTTGAAGGCTGCTTATTGGCGTTCGCCCAATTCCTTCATTTCTTGCTACCTTAGGGATATTCCCGCAGGTGAGGCTTTGTTTGCGTCAGCCACCTTGAAGGCCGCTGTGTCTTCTTTGTAGTCTTTGGTGTAATCCTATTTCCTTCCGCTCGAAACATGCCTCCCGGTCTTTGAGTTGGCGCTGGTCTGGCATAATAGGTAGGTATATATGATTTATTGCAGTAAATTTGTAAAATCAGCACTGATTTTCTTATTTACTATATAAATCTATATACCTACCTATGACCCTCCCTCCTTCCCCGCTCCTTGCAAGCAACATGTTTCTTCTTGGGGTTGCTCGCAAAAGAGGAAGATGGCCGTAGCGTATTGACGCGCGTGAGTGGCGAAGGGGACAATAGGATTACGGGGGGTGCGCACAATATTGTGACACATGTGTGATAATTCTCGAAGGGGTCCCGTAGTCAAGACTACAGGCATAATAGGTAGGTATATAGATTTATATAGTAAATAAGAAAATCAGTGCTGATTTTACAAGTTAACGCCATCTACACAACTTACAGGGTCCCTTTGTTCACATTGCAAGTATTGTCTCCACCATGCTGAGCAAGCTTATTGTCTCATTCAAAGGAATCTATGAGGTAAGTTAAAGGGAGTGTTGCACGGCAAGTACTGGTTAACGCCATCTACACAACTTACAGGGTCCCTTTGTTCACATTGCAAGTATTGTCTCCACCATGCTGAGCAAGCTTATTGTCTCATTCAAAGGAATCTATGAGGTAAGTTAAAGGGAGTGTTGCACGGCAAGTACTGTTTTTTTTTACCGTTGCATGTAAATGAATGGACCTCAGCTAACGGTAGTCAGCGACTTAATCTCTACATGGTCAGCTTTTGCGAAACAGACCGAAGTTACCCTTACTCTTCGGTTTGGCCTATGTTGCATGTACGTGTACGTACGTGAGGGAATAGCATGGCTCGTTCCTGAAGAGTTGCGGATAAACCTGATTGGCCCCGAGTCAGGCCACGGGAAAGACACAGTATTTGCCCTTCAACACTTCCTTTAAGAGTACACTGATAATATTGTATTACCCTACGGAAGACTATAACATAAAGCACACCTTTCACTTTAAGCTGTATGCAATCAAATTGATTTGATGTACAAACTTCTTACCTTACTTTCTGTGTAAACAATTCGTCTTCCAATTAATTTGTGAAGTAAGAAACAATAAACTGAAACTGAAGAACTGAAATATGCTCCTAAACCACCCATGCAACATAATGCTTTTGTTCAAATTTGTCCAGATGAGAAGACAATGTATCAATTTCTTTTTGTCTACAATTTGGAATTTAGTCTTTCAACATAAGAAATTTTGAATTTTGTGAATCTGTACCTTAACATAGTGATGTGAAAAGTGATTCCGAAAATGACACAACTCACATTAGTAGCCGAAACTTTTTACCAGTCACCCTACCAACCACAGAAAATGGAGACTCTCATGGTTGCTCCTGCATGTACATTGCAAAGAAAGAAGTAAATAAAAAGATAATTAAATACGCAAATGAACAACAATTAAAACTCATTAACTTTATTCCTTACAGAGATTTATAGAGATCTTTAGTCCCTGCAGTGTGTTCCTGTGTATTTTTCTTCAGTTCTTCCCAAACCCTATCTGTTTCATTCCTACTTTACAGAACGAATCAAGAAATTGTGAGATGCTTGCTGCAGCTTGTGCCGTGGGTGTTTCGTGCAATTTTGCGGCTCCCATAGGGGGCGTTCTCTTCAGCATAGAGGTAACATCCGTCTACTTTGCTGTGCGGAACTACTGGCGGGGTTTCTTTGGGGCTGTGTGCGGAGCGTTTGTTTTCAGGCTGCTGGCGGTTTGGAACAAAGATGAAGGTAGGACTGCTGCTGTTCTATATTTAACCTTGCATAACTCGAAGTCGCATAAGTCAAACTTTTCCTAAGTTGAACAAATTTTTTTTTACCAAACTATGCCAAATACGTGTAATTCACTTTTCCTAAGTCAAATTTTGCCTAAGTGGTCCCAACTGTTTCGAGTTAAGCAAAGTTAACTGTATTTATGATGTAGAAAGGCTGTATGCCTTAATAATTCTATTCAAAATCTGTCTTTCTAATTTCACTAGGTGCTTTGTATACGACAGCTCTTGGAGCTGTAATTTCTGATGCAATAATCTGATTACTAGGGGTTCCTGATTTGTTTTCATTTTCTTGATGAATAGCAAGTTATTCAAAATTCCAGTCTGTTGAAGAAAAAAAAAATTGTTAAAGTAACATACTACCAGATAAAAGATGGAAAATATTTACCACATCTTGCCGCTTAAAAGAATAGCCCTTAATTTTATTTATTTGTGTAGCTCTTCTCAAGTCCTTTACATTGCAAATTGGTCACAATGTCATCTCCCCTGTTATTGTGACATCACTATTCTGGCTTTTACTAAACATTAATCCTCTTTCAGAGACCATCACTGCTTTGTTTAAAACCAACTTCCGATTGGATTTCCCATTTGATGTCCAGGAATTAGTTGCATTTGCCTTCATAGGGTGAGTTTGAGTTTGTTGGTCTTGTGTTCTTGAAACAAGTTTCAAAGGTTTTATTGGGGGGATGGAGATATAACATCGTTCAAATTGTTAAATATTATGAATAAGTTGTTGGATTGCATGATTCTAAAATTTTCAGCAGAATCAACCTGTCTGTTGCGATCACTGATATGAATTATCATTCCCATATCCTTTGGTTCCTTACTTTATAATAAAATATTTATTGATATTTTTGTTTGAGTGTGCAAATGTTCTCTAATCTTTTCATTTCATGCAAATTATATTATAACTGGAAATTTTCAGTCTGAGAAATGGTTGATCTCAATATCTTCTATGATTGACAGATACTAACAAGGATTCTTTGGTTGGAATTTTGAATTTGAAATGTACAAGTGAAATTCACCATATGATTGACAGGTGTGATCCTGTAATCTACAATCTTGTTGATTTGGAATTTTGGTTGGAGGGAGCATGTTGTTGATTACAGGAAGGGTGGTTAGTTGCATTCTTCTCCGGTAATGACCTTCCTTAAGTGGTTGTCAATAAGAAGTCATCTCACCTACCAAAAGTGCACAGTAATCTGTGTTGCCGCGAATGAAAGAGGGAAAATCATTGCATACATTTTGGACAATATGTGTATTTAATGTTAAGCTGTACATTTAGCAATAGGATTTTGTAAATATTCCAATGTAGCTTTAGCACAAGAAGATTGTCAAACTTGTTCAAGATTTATAAAATGGATGTCACTGCCATTGATTTCCGTATCTGTCTTTCTTCCCTTACCTTATATTCTCTCTCTCTTCCTCCATCTGTCTGTTCTTCTGTCTTGCTCTGTCTCTCTTTCTATGTCTCTCTGTCTCTTTCTCTCTCTCTATATATATATATACCTCACTCGTAATTGATATTTAATCAATTATAAATTGTAATTGAAGACATGATGTAAATGCACCCACATTCAAAATTTAAGATATAATGATGTAAATCTGTTTATTTTCAAGTGCCACTTCTAGGTATGTTTGTAATTGTTATTCTTTCTGATTGTTTTCCTGCACAGAGTTGTGAGTGGATTTGGAGGAGCCCTCTTTGTATATCTGCATAGAAAGATAGTGGACTTTGTCAGGAGCCAAAAAACTGTCAATCACTTTTTACAGAAAAAGTAAGACGGACACTTGCCTTATCAGCTTCCGTGATACGTCAATTACTCTATGATCTATAATATATATAGTCTACAGATTTTTCAGTGCGCATTATGCTGTCATTTTATTTTATATCAGTATTTTTTTGGGGGGGGGGGGCAGTAAATTGTGTTGGGTCTAAACTAGGCTTTTGAAAATTAGTGATCATGTACAATATGAATAAGAAATCTTTCATGTAGTACAAATAACTTTTAATAATAGATATATCTTCATAGCCAGATGAGGTATTTCAAGGAAATTACATCATCACAATTCTGCTTACCTTTTGGACTGTCATTTTTAAAGTGTTTTCACAAGTTCAGTTGTGCACATTTAATATCGATAGTTATATAAAATTGGATTCATTCATTTATTCATCCATTGCTTTCATTTCAGTGCTTAGAATCATAGTATTCCTATGAAAGAGATATTTTGACATTACCGCTACTCAAGATTTTCTGAATATTTGGTTGAGCCTTTTTTTTTTTTTTTCTGTTACAGTCGTCTGATTTATCCCACTTTGGTAGCTTTTGTGATCTCATCTATCACCTTCCCCCTGGGACTAGGGCAGTTCATGGCTGGTGAGGTGAGTCCAGTGGTGGTATTGGTGATAGTGATGACGTTGATGATGATGATGGCGTTGATGACAGTGGTGACGATGGCAATGATTGTGGTTGTGGTGGTGATGGTGATGGTGATGGTGATGGTGATGGTGATGGTGGTGGTGGTGGTGGTGGTGGTTGTGTAAGTGTGATGATGGTAATAGTGATGGTGATGATAGTGATGATGATGATGATGATATTGATGATGATGATGATGATGATATTGATGATGATGATAATGATAATGGTGATGATGATGATGATGGTGGTTGTGTAAGTGTGATGATGGTAATAGTGATGGTGATCATAGTGATGATGATGATGACAGTGATGATGATATTGATGGTGATAATGATGATGGTGGTTGTAATGGTGATGATAAGGGTGATGGTGGTTATGATGGTAGTGGTAGTGGTGTGGTGGATGTGATGGAGAGTGTGATGGTAGTGGTGATGGTGTTGATGATGATGTTGGTGGCGGCGATGGTGGTGGTGCTAGTGGTGGTGATTATAATGAAATGGTGATGATTACGACAACAACGACAATAATTACCATTGATGTTGGTGATAATGATGCTGACATTGTCTTCCTGTTATATTACAAGCATGCATATTTGTTTTTACTTGTAATTGAATTCCCAGGCCATTACGTATGTGTACAATCTGACAGCAAGCTATAAGATCTTTCGCATTATTGATGCCATATTCACATGGTTCTTGCTTTCTTTCTTTCTTCTGTTTCTCAGTTGACCCAGAAGCAGCAGATCAATGAGCTCTTCAGCAACACAACCCTTGGCAATGATCCTGAAGACATTGAGGAGGAGAACATCTATAAACCCTGGCATCGGCCAAACGTCTTTGTCACCTTGGTAGTTTTCATCATCATGGAGGTACGTAATAATGGAAGGCCTGTTTTCCAATTGTAAATTCTAGTAGAAACAATGGATTATTGATATAAATGTGTTTGTTTGACTTGTACACGCCTCTCCAGGAAACATGAAGGAGAAATGTTAATCAATGTCCCATCGATTGCTACAATGTTATGGAATCAGCTACCTGCTATCGCAAATAGAGCTGTGGACCAGTTTAAGAGACTTCTGAAGTCCCATTTATTTTGCTTGAGAATATGGATTGTATTGGTTCTTTTAAAGTGATATATTAATTAATTCTCAGTAGCTTAAACATGTGGAGTGATGTGTGCAACTACAAGGAAATGTGATATATGAAATAGTGTTTGAATTATAAGCCAGTTTGTAATTACAATTTGCGCATGTGCAGATAAATCATTTTTACCAAACACTGTCATTTTGTACGCACCACAATGTGCACAACAGTGTGATTTTACATGTTTAAACAAGTAGTGCGTCCACCAAAACAAATGCCTGTGTGCATACAAAGTGAGATAATTTCAGGTTTATTTGTACCATGAACCAGTGGCGAAGCCAGGATTTTGTAAAAAAAACGGTGGGGGGCAGATAAAATGCAGGGCTGTCAACTTTGGGGAACTGTTTGCTCACCAGCCATTCAAAAGTTGTTCAGTCGGGGGGGGGGGGGGATGAGATGTATTCCTCCATAATTCTATGACAAGCAAAAAAAAAAAAGGTTTTTCGCCAGCCCTCCAAATGTCGCTCAGTAGGGTGGGGGTTATCAGGTGTTTTCCTCCATAATTCTCTGGAAAAAAGAAAAGAAAAAAAAAGGATTTTTCGCAGGGATTGCCCCCCAAAAAATCTGCCACTGCCCGATAACTTTTTTTTGGGGGGGGAGTCTGCTCCCTTGCCCCCCCCCCCCCCCCCCCCCCGTCTATGCTAGTGCCATGAACTAATTATAAACTGGTTTATTGGATTGGATTGGATTATCACCCTTGTTCAATTCGTCGCTCTCGTACAGTTTTGGATGTCGGCGATAGCCGTGACCCTCCCTGTTCCCAGCGGAGTGTTCATACCAGTGTTTACCATTGGTGCAGCATTTGGACGTCTTGTGGGTGAGGCTATGGCTGTCTGGTTTCCTGAAGGCATCCCGAATGGTGACGCCCTCAACAAAGTGGTTCCTGGAGGGTATGCTGTAGTGGGTGAGTTCTCTGGGTAGGAGATGATTATGTCTAGCGCGTGATAAGTTCCTTCTGCACAGACTGTGGAATCCTTATCCTGAAATAACTTTGGCTGAAAGTGACACAGAATGCTTAAGAAATTCAGAACTGTAGGCTTTTCAAACCTCAAAACTTTTTAATACTGTTCATCATCGTATCGGACAACGAAAGGTAGTCTCTCCTTTTGAAATTTAAGATGGGTTCGTGAACTTTTAAATTAGATACCGTGAAGAGTGTTTGTATCAATGTGATCATTTTTATGCCTCCGCCCACCGAAGGTGGGTGCCGGAGGCATTATGTTTTCGGGTTGTCCGTCCGTCCGTCCGTCCCACTTCTCGTTACCGCGATATCTGAAGAATCATTTGAGGTAGGAACCTCAAACTTGGTACTAGTATGTATCCCCATACGAAGATGAACTGATTAGATTTTGGGGTAAGTAGGTCAAAGGTCAGAGGTCAATTTACATGAAATTACATAAAAATTCTTGGTTTTTAGCACCGTTACCACGATATCTCAAGAACTGTTTGAGATAAGAACTTCAAACTTGGTACTAGTATGTTTCCCTATATGAAGATGAACTGATTAGATTTTGGGGTAAGGAGGTCACAGAGGTCAATTTACATGAAATTACATAAAAATTCTTGGTTTTTAGCACCGTTACCACGATATCTCAAGAACTGTTTGAGGTAAGAACTTCAAACTTGGTACTAGTATGTTTCCCTATATGAAGATGAACTGATTAGATTTTGGGTAAGGAGGTCAAAGGTCAGAGGTCACAGAGGTCAATTTACATGAAATTACATGAAATTCTTGGTTTTTAGTACCGTTACCGCGATATCTCAAGAACTGTCTGAGGTGAGAACTTCAAACTTGGTACCAGTATGTATCCCCATAGAAAGATGAACTGATTAGATTTTGGGGTAAGTAGGTCAAAGGTCAGAGGTCACAGAGGGCAATTTACATGAAATTACATAAAAATTCTTGGTTTTTAGCACCGTTACCACGATATCTCAAGAACTGTTTGAGGTAAGAACTTCAAACTTGGTACTAGTATGTTTCCCTATATGAAGATGAACTGATTAGATTTTGGGGTAAGGAGGTCAAAGGTCAGAGGTCACAGAGGTCAATTTACATAAAATTACATGAAATTACTGGTTTTTAGCCTCGTTATCAAATATTTCTAGTTTATTTATGAAATGAAATAAATTTTCAGTCTCCTGTGCATTTTAAGTGAAAAGATTTGTAATTTTGTTGGACCAATCCTTTTTAGAGTGTACATGTATGCCATACATTTCCAATCTGGTGATGGCGGAGGCATAAATTCCGACCGCGCGCGGTCGAATATTCATCTAGTCTAAAATGTGATACGATTGAAAATTTGCCTTTCAAAGTTTTATCTGTGATACATATTTGCTAGCTCACTGGCACTGTTGGGGTTAAGAACACTGTTATGACTAGTGTAATGAACAGAATCGTAAAAATCATATTTGAATACTGACCTTTCTCTTATACCATCTGATAAAATTATGTTTAATGAGAACGTTGTTTTTCTTTCTCCAGGTGCTGCAGCATTGTCAGGCAGTGTCACTCATACCATCTCAACATCTGTTATAGTATTTGAACTCACAGGACAAATCACACATATTCTACCTGTCATGGTAAGACCTCCTAAATCTGTTTTACCAAAATCTGTTGAGAACCAGAAGGGCGTTAACTCTAGGTACATGAATTAATGCCTTTCTGGCTCTGAGCAGACGATATCTGAAAGAAGGGGAAAAAAAACAACAAACAAATGAATTAGTATTAAAATTTAGAGAAATAGGAAATCAAAGAGGTAAAAGAAAATTGGAGACTGAGAAAGAAGAGGAATGAGAAGGAAGGTGGGCAGAGATGCAAGGAAATCAGTAAAAAAAAAAAACCATGATAGAATTTATATTATGCAAAATCATCTCTGGTCATATAAACATATATTTGTTTTCTTAGCTGCCAGGAAAAAGCAAAAGGTGTGATTCATGTATCCCCAAACTATAATCCTTGCTCCATATTCCTTCAGCAATAGTTGTCATATCTGAAATATTTTTTTTTGTGACTTATGTATCTTTATGACCTTGATGCAACACTTTTGTGTTTTCCAGATTGCTGTGTTAATTGCCAATGCCATAGCTCAGCTGCTTCAGCCGTCCATCTATGATAGCATCATTCGCATCAAGAAACTGCCATATTTGCCAGATATCAGCCATGCTGGATCAAAGTAAGCACAAAATTGTTGCACAGATTGTCTTTAAAAGGGCACATTCATGAGAAAAAAAGTTGCTTTAAAAAAAAAGCGCAAAAATAAGAGAAATAAATAAAGTGAAAGTTTGAAAAAAAATCGGACAAAAGAATAAGAGAGTTATGAATTTTTAAACTTCTATGGAAATCTCAAATTGGCAACTCTGGGTCATGTGAATGTGATATCCTGTGATGTGTTTGTACACAGAAATGACCCCAAATATCCCTTTTTTTCTCGAAAAAGTAAAGGAATAGAGTTAGTTTTAACAAAAGGGCATGCCAAAACATTCCTTGAGCATAGGAATAAGGAAGATGTTATTCACAAAAATTGAAAATCATTAACTTTTAATAATTTTGTAAATATACAAATATCATTTTTGGGGGGTCAAGAAAGAATATGCCTATTTTTTACAAGATGATATCTAAAAACATGTTACCATCACTATACTTCGAGCACAGGAATAAAAATGTTTTTCAAAGAAAAATGTAAAATAATGACATTTCATGTACAAAAACAAATTGGAAAATAGTGAATCTATGACATCACAGGATATCACAGTCACATGACCCGGAGTTGCCAATTTGAGATTTCCACAGAATTAAATAAATTCATAACTCTCTTATTCTTTGTCAGATTTTTCTCAAACTTTCACTGATCTATTTCTCTAATTGTTGTACTTTTAAAGCAACTTTTTTTCTCATGATTGTGTCCCTTTAATGCAGTGTCTTTGAAGATCCCTACCTCATAAAGAGTTTCAATTATCTTAATTAAACATTATTCTCATACCAATCCCAACTAGATATAATATGTATGCTTTTGTAACTTCCATTTAAGAATTAATTGGTGGTCTTGCAACCAATTGGGATCGACTGCAACTGTTTATAAGATAGGGACCAGGATCTTAATATCTCTTATATATTGCAATCATGTTCAAGTGTATCAGAGATCATTTACATTAGTCAGAAACTTTAGCTCAGAATATGAAATTTTAGCTCATAACATCTTGAATTTGCCAGATATCAATTGAAATGCCATCCATGTCAATGCTTGTGAGAACTTAAAAAAAAACACAAACTGGATCCTAATGTGATATTAATACATGTACAAGGACTATCATGATTATGGTAGTCCCTTGTACGATTGCAGGTTAACAATTTGAATTTGAAAAGTTGGAAATGATAAGCTACTTATAGTAAGATAAAGGGCCCATGACCAAATGTCCTGTATTTTGTTTTTGTTTTCTTGCTCTCCAGGACATACAACATTTTTGTGGAAGACATCATGGTGCGCAACCTGAAATTCATCTCTTGGCTGTCCACCTACAAAGAGCTTCAAGATCTACTCAACAACTCATCACTAACATCCTTCCCACTGGTAGATGCACCAGGTAAGATAGCAGAAAATGAGATGACCTGGGCCCTGTTTCATAAAACTTGTCATCAATGACGAGTTGCAATAACTGTTATAAGATACTGAAATTCTTACATCTGATTGGCTGAGAGCAAATTTGTCGGAAAAAATCACTGACAAGACACTTGATAATATTCGCTCCAGGCTTTATATCGTTGAAGATACAGGGATAGGGTTGCAGTTTGGTTTTCGGTTAGGTTTTAGGTAAGGGTTGAAATTATTAATTCAGTTAGTCTAGGAAAGAAATTTAGGAGAGCCATGAGGATCTTGGTTTCTGCCAGCAATAACAGTACTGCCAAAGACATCATTGGAAGACCCTACACCTACACCTACTTGCTCCTTGTTGGCCCTATCCATAGAACAGAACTGGCCTTCATGCTGGAGAAGAAGTTTAGGAAAGCCATGGCAATCTTGGTTGCTACACAGTACTGTCAAAGACATCATGACGCGATTCTAAACTTAGCTTCCTTTGTTCACACCTTGCAGAGTCTATGGTCCTCATTGGCTCCGTCCAGAGAACAGAACTGGCCTTCATGCTGGAGAAGAAGATTGGTAGAGCTAGGAGGATCCTGGTAGCTACCAGCAGGAGACGGAGGGAGCAAGGCCTGGATAGGAATGCAGAGGCCTCAGGGGAAGAGAATGTACCTGTGGTGGAGTTCCACAAAAAGGTCAGTAGAGGCAGAGATGTAGATTTTATTTTTCTGTTTTCCAGTCCTCTCGAAAATTTGATGAAGTCTTTCAGTATTGATAGTAAGTTATAGTGATAATGATTACTGATCCAGGGCTCCTAACAAACTTGTTTTTTCTGTAGGTCCAGCAAAACTTTAAAATTTTGGGGGATCCATAACCTACTACATATACATGTAGATACCTGTTTACTCTTTTAATATTTTTGGAGTGTAAAGTGAAATAATAAGTGGAAATTCAGTATTCAAGTGGAACTGTACAGTATGTCAACTCATTCGAGCTCTGATGAATTGCTTTTCTTGTTACCGTTCAAAGCACAGTGTTTCATTACCCCAGTCATTCTCACATGCACTGCATACTCTCCTTTCCCATGGTACATTCCAGCTTTTCACCATATACAGCCCCCCCCCCCAATATTCTGATTCAATCCCCAATGACATTTGCTTTTTAGATAGATAGCAATGCACATAAACTACATGTATTTGTTTAGAGATATTGTGGTAAATTTATGAACACTTGACCTGGAGATGTGTAGGTCATGGGTTCAAGCCCCAGCATGGCAAAAGTGTCCTTTGAATGCTGCTGCTGCTGCTGCTGCTGATGATGATGATGATGATGAAAAATCAAGGTGGTACTACAAGCTTCAAACTCATGATCTTGTAAAACTTTTCTGTGAAAATTTGGTAATTACATCTCAAATCCTTATTTTGTTGAAAATATAGGAATCAAACTGTATTGCTTCTTGCTTTCCTTTCAGCCATCATCAAATGAGAGAGCAGTTAGTATTAACTTATCACCAGTCACTGAAGGTAAATACTGTGTAATGATATTTCATAAGATATTCTTATGTAGGATTTAGTCAAAACACTCTAATTACATGAGCATTATTATGCCTGTTCTGTTGTACATGACAAAAAATAAATTCAGTTCAATTCAATTCAATGATAGGGCACACTAATTGATCTTAACATTAGCTTGTTGAAATTGGTACATGTACTAGTAAACTGACCAATTGTTACATTATTCATTGTCAAGTATATAGGAAACGCATTATTGTTCAATACATAGTAAAATCAATACTCAGCATCAAATTCTAGTGTTAACTTTGCCTAGGGCAGACCAAAAACTGTTACATGCAGAACAGACAGTTCATGAAAGCATAGAGTCATGCTATGATCAATTCAGTTGTTAGTACAGTAGATATTATTCTTTGTATATGATAGTCAGAAAGAGATGCAGTTGTAGGGAAACTGCTACTGTGATTAATGCTTGCTTTTTTACTTCTTTTTATATTTGATATAGATAAGCCTGAAACATCCAAAGGATTTGAGGTGAGTTATTTTAGTGATTTACTTGTTTCTTTCCCTATTCACTATCTGCATCATGTTTCATTTGTATTGAAATATATACTTCTTAAATACCATTGTAACAATCACATTAATTTGTGATTATATTAGTCACATACTTGGGTCTATCAAGTTGTAGTGTCATTGTATCATTCCAGTGATTTTGTTGTGATGACTTCTTCTTTTTAGATTTGAGCACTGTCTTCAGTAAGTTAACTCCTTGACATCTAACTTCTTCCATCCCATAGGCTTAATAAAGGGACCGCCTGGGGAGCGGTTCATCAAGCGTTTTGTCAGTGATTTTTCCCTGACAAATTTGCTCTCAGCCACTCAGATAAAAGGATTTCAGTAGCTTATAACAGTTGTCTGTAGAAATCACTGACAAAACACTTGATGAAATGCTCCCCTGGTTCCCGTAGACAATGTTAAGAGAAGTGAAAATATCTGACTGTTCCCAGGGTTAATTTTCGCTCAACAGTGAGGAAGAAGAATTTGGCAATAGATAGCGAATTTACATTGAGTAATTTTGTTTTCTTCATAAGATAAAAAAAAATTATCTGAGTTATTTTTTTTGATGCTATATGCTGTAAGGAAGATTGTTCCTTGCTGATTTTTCACAGGAACTTGTTCGCTTGCTTTCAAACAGTTCAGGAAAGGTATATGTAGAATGAAAAGTGTTGTTTTCACTGATTTAATGCTTCTACAGCACTTTTGTTTCGAATTGCAGTTTTGTTTACCTCTTGTTGTCATAGTGACAAATTTGTACTAAGTATACCAATCTAGTGGAAAAATGAAGTGGCGTTGTTATGAGGATAGTATTATTATATTTAATAGAGTGGAGTTGTTTGGTGGGATATCACTGGAAGTGCAAAATGTTAATTAGAACTGTATCTAATAGCTAGCCTTCTGTCTTTAGATTTGCATGGTAATTTACAACATCAAATACATGCACTTAACTATGTATGTTAAGTAGCATTCCGATTTCCGTCTTATCACTTTAAATGTACTTCGTCCCTTTTGCAGACTTACACAAATTTCCGCGAAACTTTGCACAGGTTCAGTAAACATCCTGTAGATACTGCCTATGAAATTTCAAGGTCACAAGTTCTGTAACTCCTTTGTAAGAAATGAAAATCGTGCTATCGTGGCAGAGATACATGTAGCTATTCGGAAATCAACGCATATTGATGTTATTACTTTACTTAAAAGCAAATTATAATCCTTTTTACATCTGCACAAGTTTCCAATTATAATTCTTTTGTTATTTATTTTTAATAGCATGCTCACACAACTTCAAAATTTAGGGCTGCAATAGGGATGAAGTACCTTTAGATGATATTAACAGAAAACAAAGAAAAACAGTAGTCCTCAGTTTAGAACGTATCCTGAGATTGCATTTTAAAAATTCTACCTGCACAAAGATCTATTTTATAAAACTTGAAAATATGCTTTGATGCTGGATTTATATATTGTTTAGAAAAAGCTCCCTTTTTTAAATCAAGAGGAACTTGAAGGTTATCACTGCTGCAAAATGAAACTAAATTAATTGAGGGTTAAGCTTATTTCTTGAGTAGTGGGTAAACGAAGTATATGAGGTTTGATTCTCATAATACAGTTAGTTTTGAAAAGGTTGAGAGAGCCATTAGAAAGAGCTAATGTTGAATTTTATGACTTTTGATCCTTATAATACAGTTTTGAAAAGGTTGAGAGAGCCATTGGCAAGAGTTAATGTTGAATTTTACAAATCACTATTTGATTTACAGTGTTAGTAGGGAATACATGTATGCTGTCATATTCAGCTAAAGTTCAATTGCATGTTTTATGTAGAGGCCCTTTTTCTGTTAATCCAGCAAGAATCCTTGAACGCCTCTCATTTTCTTTGATTTGCTTTCATGAGATTGTGTGGTTGGGAAAAGTTTTGATTATCATAGAAATAGAAAAAAAATTATTTGTTTTGCATTAATATGTGTAGATCCACGTTCTGGTCTAATGCACACAATTTATTAACAAGATTTAGGCCCTTTTTCACAAAAATTGTTATCAATAACAAGCCACAGTAACCGTCATAATCTATTGAAATCCTTGCATGTGATTGGCTGTGAGCAAATTTTGTCATAGATATGGGGCAGTTGTTATCAATAACAAGTTTTATGAAACAGGATTATGAAGAGTAATTGGGGGGGGGGGGGGGAGGGTTGTAAGCATGAGATATCACCTAAGAACTTCCAGTTGTGTTAAACTTTGATTTATATTACTTTTTCAAACTAACAAGACTGTATCACATTTGAAGTTTTAGTAGGAATTTGAAAAGAATGTAAATGTTTAATGCCAAGGTACTAGTATAATGCTTGATCACTGAGAGGTTATGGATAGTAGTTTATGATAGGAATATGATTTTTTGTGTGTGTTTTGAAGGCTTTGTCCATGAATTCTATTTAATTTAATTGCATTTTAAACAAACAAAAATAATTTGTTTCTGCATTAACTGGTTTGAAGAAAAATGGTTTATAAGTGGGAAATGTTAATTATTTGCAGATATTTGATAATGTAGGTGCAGGTGTCATCTCAAAGTCGAGCTCATGCTGTCTGTTTTAAATCTGCAAAAGCTACTGTAGTTATCTTTTTCTGCAAACCTATATTAACCTAACACTGACCTTCATCCTAAACTAAACTTAAGTCTTATACTGTGTGAGGTTAAATGTAATAAATATAAGTGAAACCAAGTAACAACAATGTATTTTTGTTTGAACTCATACATCTATAGAGTTGTGTTGTGTAATGTACAGTATGCACAAAGGTATTACCGGTAGCCAATAGGGCACAGTGTTCAACACTACCATTTAAGGTTCATAAATTATAATATCTTTAGGGATCATTTCTACAGTATGCACTGTTCTCATACAAACCACTCATGCCCCCTCAACGGAATGGTATTAAATTTTGCAATGAGTTTGATCTTCAGTTGCCTCGTTGGGTATTGTACATATATTGCTGATCCCGTTTATGCTTCTCACTGCATTTTCTACTTACATGTATATGCTTTGAATGCACACTGTAGATTGATGTATTTAGCCTGTTTTCTGGTTCTTGTGCCTGGTCGTTATTTTGGCAATATGTGTGTGTCTGAACCCTGCTCTTTAGAGGCATGTTGAGAGCTAGAACGGAGTTTGTAACATATGCATAGAGTTACATGTAACACCTCTGTGGCGTTCAGCAGAGGATATGTGTATGTGCATTTCTTCATGGCCCACTTGATAATGCCCGATGGTGATGCACATTGTTATTTTCCAAGATTCTACGTCACCGGATCCCATATAAAGATTAGATAATATATGTTCATGTATGTGTGCTTGTTGAGATGACATAGCTTGGTATTGCATTAATTATTTATGATTGTATGTTTCTAGTTTTTATGAATGTTCATGAATGTTGAAGTAAGAAATATCAATTTTTTTTCTATTATTTGGGTTGTTGGGTTAGTGAGTAGTATTAGTTATTTTGATTCTTCTTCAGTTTTTTTTACTTTCTACAGTATGCATGTCGGTGCAGAAGTTCAGTTTTGATTGAGTTCTTTAAGTTCTTTGGCAAGAAATTAACAGATAAAGTTTTTCATATGTGAAATTGATAGTTTTCAAACTTTAAAAAGTGTATGATGATGATCTTTTGATTTCATGATATATACCAAATGTGAATTTTTGTAGCTGTACTAACAATCTTTGCATTGTCTTGGAAGTCTAAAAGTAGCTCTAGTTTGAAAGTTTAGCAAAAATTTGCGATGTACTCCTTCCCCTCCTTGTCGATGTAGCCTGCCTTGTGAAAAATATTGCAACATAGACACATGCATTACACAGGAGGAAATTTACGACATGTAATTAAACAATGTTTTAATGAATTTCTAGTAGATGATTTAAGATCTTATTATCAGGTACATTTCATTAATATTCCACCTTCCTTTTATACCGAGATGTTGGTCACGAGTCAGTGATTTAGAACAAAACACTGCTATAAAAGAGATCATTTTTTTACCAGAAAAGGAATGAATTTCACTATGTTCCAATACTTTTAGGAAGGGATGGTAGTAGATACATGTACCTGTCTATGTTGTAATTACTGAATGCAGCAGTGAATGTATTTACATCATGTGCTTTTTATCAAATTTGTTGAAATGCGTGATTAATGTCCTGAAATGTTTCAGTCTTTGGTAGTGGCAGTAAATCTCTTGTATTTCATTGCATGCGTTTTTGGTGGATCTTGGTTTTTTCTTGTGTAGGGAGTGTCCTCCAATAATTCCCCCACCACGTCCTTAGACTTTAAACGTGCTTCAGTGTTTGGCAGACAAATTAGATTGGTGAGTTATGTTCGATGCATGTACCTTCTCCATATTCTGCATCATCCCTCGCATCATCACCATAAATTATGAATACCTCGTCTCTCCTATCCCATCAATTAATTGCATGCTTATTTCATGTATGGATTCTAATCACCATAATGACAAATAATTGGAGTTATTAGTACAGACTACATGTGTGTTCATGTTCATGAAAAGATTAAACCTTTTAATTTGACATAATGACTATAGAAATGATCATACTGTCATTTACAACATGTATCTGAAGTTTGAAGAAATCACAGACTTTGTAAACAAAAGGAACACAATGATACATGTAGATTAGGAATTCCAGATCTTTTTCTACCTATTGTGTGGTTCTTTTTTCTTTTCTTTTTGAATACATTCCATTTAGAGTCAGAAGGGCGTTAAATCATTTCACGTAGAGTTAACACCCTTTTGTTTCATCATGGAAGACAACCTATTATAGTGCATGCTTCTGATTTTGTACACAGTATGTACTTGTATTTGAACTGTGCATTGATTTATGCAAGAAATATTACTAATAATAGTAAGCATCATTTAACTCAGAATTTCCTTGATTTATATTTTACATAATATACTTTCATCACCGGTATTTGGTTTATGGTCCACCATCACATGCCCATGAACATGTAGAATCACTTTTCTTCAGTTGCCATTTTTAACCATATTTATGATAATTGTTTAATTCACTTTCATTTATTTCATTTAGGGTCGATCTCATGGCCATGTGGAATCGCTTTTTATCATCCAATACTAAAATGACTATTTGAACCATATTTATGGCAATTGTTAAATTCACTTTTGCTATTTGATTTAGGGTACATGTACATGTATGTACCGTGCACATGTATCATTCACTATTTGTTTTATGACAGATTATTAACACTCTTTAATATAATGTATACCAGTAACTAATATGGGCATGTATAATATTCGATATAATTATCTTGAGAAGCATTTTTTTTGTACATATGCATGTACATGCACCTCAAAGAAACTACATGCAAATTCTCTGCAGTGTAGAATTATCCTATGCGTATCATTCTATGCAGATAGAGGCTTTTTTTCTGGAAAACTTGTGTGAGGCTTACCTTATATGTTGAAATGAGACTTTCCTGAGACTGATCAGTTTCTTTCAAGTTTGTTAAAAAAAGGTCCATTCTACTGTACTTGTAATTGGTACATGTATGCATCTCTTTAGTTTAGTAACTTTATCATGCCAAAAGTCCTATAATTCTTTCAGTATACATATATGTACATTTGTAGACTACTATAGCCCTTCTGTTTTCCTCGATCTTTCTATGTGGGTTTATAAATTTGTTTATACATGTATTTCTATCTTCTACTCTACTAGAATGCACGAAAAGTAAGTAGCTTTCACAGTCTCTGACTCATTAAAAAAATTTTAAAAATCTAACTCCATGCGATATTAAAAATGCATGAACAGATCATTAATCTACTGTGTGTCAGTATGTTGTTATGCATGTATTAACCCCTCAAAAAGAAACTTCAACTTTGATTTGTCTGTTACCTCATTCATGTCAAGTCATATTATGATATTTCAATTTAAATCTCCAAAATTCATTCTGATGTAATGAATATAGCAAAAAACATGCAGAGGCAGAGCCGGCATTCTTGGGAGGTGGGGGGAGGGAGGGGTGCGGGTTAGATCCACCATTGACCTGTTTGTTCTTCACTTGCTCGCAACTGCTTTCTTATCCTGATCCACCACAGTTCAGTATCTCTGGACCTAAGGTTTTTTTTTTTAAATATTAGTTGATTGGAAATTTCAATGTAGATTGTTGCATCCTAAGTCGTTTTACCTATATCCTACCCATAATATGCAGGGCCCTCAGGGAGAACAGTATTTAGTACTGATGAAGGCTACCCTGGGTAAACAAGACATTATTATTATTATTATTACAAGTTTTAGTTCAGTGTTTGGCTGAAAAATAAGGTTCACTGCCAGTTAATTGTTCCAAATTCAGTGTCCCAATGTTGTTAAAGGTATTTTTTTTGTTTGTTTAAAAACCTTTTCATTTTAATTAACTAGAAGGATTAAAAAATCAAAATTGGGAGAGTACAAATAATTTTGAATAATTTTTAAAATTGTTTTATTGAGTGGGGTCTGTATCTTCTCCAGATACATGTAGTTCCTTTCATAAACCTAGATCCTCTCCTAAATAAATGAACATACTTTTAATATGTATTCACCTCCTTCCCTCAAAAAAATAAAAAATAAAAAATAAAAACTAAAAATATATGGTATAATATATAACGTGTATAGGAGAAGTGAAATGAACCTCAAAATAAAAAATAATAGTGTTCCCCCCTCCTTTTCGCCATATGCTTTAATAAACATATATTTACATGTATGCATACATAATTCTTGTGGTTGATTGCTTTACATGTTGGGGTTTCTTCTGACTACTTGCTAACAAAATAATCATATATAATCTTGTAAAAATATTTGCACTGTACTTTGTTATAAATCAAAAGTATAATCAAATGTATTAATCAAATGTGTTTATCAAAAGTATAATCAAAGTAATTAAAAGTATAATCAAAAGTATAATCAAAAGTAATCAAAAGTATAATCAAAGTAATCAAAAGTATAATCAAAAGTATAATCAAAAGTATAATCAAAAGTATAATCAAAAGTATAATCAAATAATCAAAAGTATAATCAAAGTAATCAAAAGTATAATCAAAAGTATTATCAAACATAGAGGTGCAAGTATACAGTATCTGGTATTTGCATGCATTAGCCCACACATGTAGACATAGATATATATCTGTCTGCTTTTGATAGCAAATATAAACATCGCAATGTAATTATTTGCCTTGCTTTTCATATGAAAATATTCAATAACACATGCAAGATGTACGTGTATGTACAAAAATTTGTTCAAACAAACCTGTTGGGAGGCACGTGCTGTCCCCATTCAACCTCTTGTCTGCTACTGCTCAGGACTGTGATTTGGAGAAGCACCCTTCCTGTATCCCCTTGTAAAAAAGTACCATAATACCCATGGTAATTTGACCAAATTAACATCAAATCATGCAAAGTACTATCAAAGTACCATGATTTGATGGTAATTTGGTCAAATAACTGTCAAATTACCATGGGTACTATGGTACTTTTTTACAAGGGTCATTACAATGGTCCCTTTGAAGCTGAAAATTATTTTATTTCATTGCTGTCTTTTTTCTAGAAATATAAGCAGGTGCTCTTTTGCCCCCCCCCCCCCCCCCCCACTTAAAGGGAAGGTTGAGTTCTGTTGGGAAAAGTGAAAAATAATTAGTGAGCTTTCTCAATTCTTTTAATGTTAATTTGCAAGATTATCATAGTAGAAATGCTCCCTGAAAACGATTGCTCTGCAAATGCCCTCTTAGTCAAAATATGACAAGAAACAGCTGAAATGTTTGGGCCAAACATGTGTGTGTTGTACCATATATACACACATTTCTTTATGCAGTGCATGTGACTCGCAGCAGAATCAAGTCAATTTCTTATAATTTTTGGTGCTTCCAAAACCTTACGGCATACACCAAAATTGCTTTGAGACAGTTTCTTTGACAATTCAATCTCATGACCAGAACTCAACTTCATTTTTATTAAAAAAGAACCCGACCCCCAAATATTCACCCATGTACATGGTATAGTAACTCACATGTATGTGCTTATTATGCATGAATGTATCTCCTTCCATTTGGGAATGCCCTGTGGCCAGAGCTTCCGTATGGTATACTATGGCGGTTGTACATGTATGACACACACCGTTGTGACAATTACTAATATTAGTAAACCAAACTAATGTTCAATCCTGGCCCCAACATATGCCTATCCCTATAACCTATAATCCTTATCCTAACATATAACCCAATCACAACCCAGCCATAGTCTTATACTTTTCACTAAATAAAGTCCCAAGCATATGTACAGTGTATAATGTTGGATCATGTGCACATAATGCACAAGTACTGTTAAACTACTGGGGGGGGGGGGGGGTCGGGAGGGGATGATTCTTACGCATACAGATATACCTTAAATGAGCTAAATATATCTATTTAAATTGCTATTTGGTCCAAGGCAACATTTCATCCATTAACATTTCGTCCAATGACTATTTAGTCCAGTAATCATTTCGTCCAATAATCATTTCGTCCAATACTCACTTCATTCAATAACCAGTTAATCTATAACCATTTGGTCCAATAACCATTTGGTCTAAACGCATTTAGTACAAATACCACTTGGTCTAATACTCAGTTCGTCCAATACCTGTTTCGGCAAATTCCAGTTGGTCAAATTTCCACAAGGTCTAATCATCGATTTGTCCAATTACCATTTCGTCTAATCATCGTTTCGTCGATGGACCAATTGGTCTAATGATCATTTCTTTTAATGACCAGGTACTCTAATAAACACTTGGTCCAAATCTCAGTTTGTCTAATGACCATTTGGTCTTTTACTCATTTGGTCCAATGTCCATGTGGTCTAATACTAATACTATAAACAAATTAATACAGATACTGTGTGGCTACTTTTTGTTTTATTTTAAATTATATATGGCTATATGCTGAAATTTGTTAGTTAAAGGGGAACGAAAGGCAACAAACATTAGCCTATATTCATGTAGATAATTGTCAGCCTATTACAAATATCTTGAAATTAATCCTATTTGATTATCGAAGAAGGAGAACAGTGTCTCTAAATGTTGCAGTTTCCTCGTTAGACATTATCCCATGGGGGCTGCCATTTTCTTTCCAAAGTAATGTCAGAACAGTTCTATTTGTGAGATACCCACTGACCTGTACACTAGCTACAATGACACTCATGATCACCTGTGGAATGCAAGACACTGGATTTTCTCATAATAAACCATTTTTGTAGTCATGTACATTCAAATGAAGATACTTTTATCCTGTCTATAATGTTTTGTGTCGAGATATCTATTTCAGCTGTTTCTTTTGTTAAGCAGGATTTGGCATGCACAAGTTGTTGCTTGGTCAGACAAAGGTTTGTCAATTCTTCAAAGAAGTGACAAAGAGATACAACTGCTCTTTAGATATCACCTGTGCGAGACAATCGGGGTACCAAGATGGCTGCCACGTTGCATTGGTGGCATTAGTTGTACAATAGCTATTCATTATGCAACATCATATCCATTGTGTACAGGTAAATGGACATGTACTCTTATGACATCACAGTTTTACAAAATGGCAGCCCCCATGGGATAATATCCGACAAGGAATCTGCAAAATTTAGAGAGATTGTTCTCCTTACTGAGTAATCAAATCAAAAGTATTTTCAAGATATTTTGAACAGGCTGACAATTTTCCACATGATTATCAGCTAATGTATATTTCGTTTCGTTCTCCTTTAATAATAATCATAACTAGAGTTTAACAAGTACAACTATGGGCAATTCCAGTGTAACGGACATGACAGACAGACCATTTTCTGGTCATTTAAGACAGTTTTAATCAAAATGAAGAGTCCTAAAACATATTTTAGTAACTGAATCGGACACAATTGACTACCAGGGATATGCCCAGCAAATATCACAGTATAACACTGAAACACTAAAACACTAAATTTGTATACATAACAGAAGCAGTCTATTGATTGTGGGCGGTGACCCGTTCTTGCCCCCCCCCCCCCCCGGAGAGATGCTAGTGTTTAAAGTGTACCAATCACCAGAAGATGTTTTGCTTTTTTATATACATGTAAAAGGGGTTCCATGTTGCTATGTTACATTGTATATTCGAACAATGAGCTTCAAATGTTGATTCTATAAGGAGATATTGTAAGTTGAAATACACTCGCAATAAACAAAACAGCCACTTGTGAGGAGACCAGTCGACCACCAATACGCGCTCGCGTAGAATAATGGCCCATGCGGAACCGAATTCATGGGTTTAGGTTTTCCTTAATTTTCTTCATACTCCTTAACTGTTAACCCATAAAACGTTGGGTAAAGTGTTTTGAGGTTGATTTTATACATTCTAGCTGTACACAAATTACTTTTTTAGGTAATTGGTACACCTTGAAAGATAAAGTTGAGTTCTGGTCATGATTTTGAATTGTGAAAGAAGCCATCTCAAAGCAATTGGGAAAGGTTGGCTATATAGCTCTTTAAGAATTGGTGTATCCCGTAAGGCTTTAGAATCACAAAAATGATAAGAAATTGACTCAATCCTGCTGAGATTCACATGCACTGCAAACAGAAATATGTATATGGGACTACACACAAAAAAAATGTTCGGCCCGAACATTTCAGCTCTTTCTTGTCATATTTTAGACCATTTGATAATTAGACCAAATGGTAATTGGACCAATTGATAATGGACCAAATGATTACAGACGAAATGGCTGTTGGCCATACTGGTCATTGGACGATATGTTGATTAGACCAAATGGATATTGGACCAACTGATAATAGACCATATGATGATTGGACCAAATGTGCAGAAAAGGCAATAAACCTTCAGGAATATACATGTAATGTAAAATGGAGTGAATAGGAACATCATAGAAACAGATATTGGAAAAGTGTATTCATGTTATTCATGATGGATAAGATACATGTAAATAAAAAGTCTGCATCGCTTTTTTTTCCCCCTTCAATTTCTGCTCCTATTCACCCCAGTGTTCCTTGGCTTAATATGCTCATGCTTGCCAGGAATACTTGAAAGTTTGCCATATAAATGTATCTACGTGTATTTTAACTTATTCACAAGACAGCAATACAAGAATAGTACATGTAGATGCACTTGTACCCGTGAAATTAAAAAAAAACAATCCGAACTCATATTTTACTGTTTAGTATTTACTGTAAATGTTACCACAATGTACAAAATGACTTGAAAAAAAATTGTTATTAACCACCAGCTTGCTTAATGTTTTTAATAACGAACCACTTAAATCTAATATACAGATGGGTTTTTTTCCCTTTTATCTCAATGTCTGATTATCATATTACCCATTTCATCATTATCTTCCCCCTAATGCATCCCATACTATCCGTTTGTAGTACGAGGTAAGAATGAAACACCTTTGGTTTTTCTCTTTTGTTGTGCTCAGATGTTGTTGAAGATACCAATTTTTGTCAAAAAATGTTTCTTGTAATCGAGAGAGTTTCCCTGGTACAGAGTTGTTAAAAAATGAACCACTTGGTCAATGAAAATACACTTTCAAGAGAATCATTAGAATTTGATTTAGAGGCGATTTTCTCTAGTAAATATACATGTTTGAAACTATTTTGTTTTGCTTTACATATTACAGTTATTTTTGCATGAAAAAGATGTGACTTAGTATCATACTTAGTATCAAAAGTCAGTAGGGTACCAACTCTTAGATAAGATGTGTAATGTGATAGGAGTTTAACACTTTTCTGGCTCTTAGTGTGAAAAGCTTAATTGTGCACAATTATAATTCATTGAATTCATTTTCGTAAGCATAAGCTTAAAGGGCCCCTGCAACCAAACGTAACCCAAATGCAAGTTTTTAGCTGTTGATGTGCAGGGATGCATACAACTAATATTTTGTTATTCAAACATCTAAATATTTTTCATAGATTTTTAAAAATATTTTTAAAATACTTTTTCCAACCTCCTAAGCTCCACCTTAAAAAAAGCTCCACCCTAATAAAAAGCTCCACCCAGATCTCATTCCTGCAATGACATCATCTGTCAATCTTCAGTCAGCTACACTAACATTCTACAATAGACAGTGGAGTGTAACTTCCCCCAGCTCAGCACATGCTCACAATAGAATTGCTTGCTTTCGATTAATACCTCCTCATTACCATTCTTTTCCTTGTGATGCTACAGCATCAGCATGTCTGACATAGCAACTACTATGTAGGCATTGTATGGTCTGATAGAACAGATGGTCATTTCTGGCATAGCTACATGTACATACCACTGTTTCTCCTTTGCTCACTAATGGTTGAGCTTTTTTAGGGTGGAGCCTACATGTAGCATGTTTGAGAAAATGATTTTTAAAAATATTTAAAAATCTATGAAACATATTTAGATGTTTAAATAACAAAATATGAGTTGTATGCATCCCTGCACATCAACAGAAATCAACTTGCATTTGGGTTGCAGTGGACCTTTAAGAGAGAGAGAGAGAGAGAGGGGGGGGGGGTAGATAAAAGAAATGAGAATGCTTTGCATGAAACAGTTTGTTGAATGGAAGTGCATGTACTGTATATGTTGCATGCTTGTCCCCCCAAAAAAAACAAAAAACCAAACAAACAAACAAACAAACAAACTTGCAAATACAAGTGTGCCTTGTGCAGCTCATTGATAGACTAGATGCATCTGTTTGTGCACTATTTGTGACCTTTCATGGTTTTTGTTCTATGCCTTTGCATATACATGTTATTACTAGCACATTAATGATTCATAAAATCTTACGAGGGGAATATCCCCTGTTTCATAAAACTTGTTCACTCTCAGCCAATCAGATTCAAGGATTTCAGTAGCTTATAACAATTATTGTAACTTGTAAGATAACTGTGTCCAGAAAAAAACTTCTGGTAGTTCTCACTAATCAGTCACTGGAGAGAGAGAGAGAGAGGGAGGGAGGGAGGAGGGATGATAAGAGATCAGAAAGAGAAAGAGAGGAAGAAAAAAATAACCCTTCACTTGAGGTACAGTAGGCCACACAATCACATCCATTCATAAATACATGTAGACATACTTGGAGTTGGACAGCTAAAGATGTATGCAGACATGCAGTGCAGATTGACACACCAGTATCAGCTGTTCATTGTATCATTTTAGGCCTGTCAAGTCTTACATGTACAAGTAATTTTTTTCCCTTCCAAAGACTAAAATAGTGATTTATTACTACATGAAGAGGTTATCTTGAGAGCAAGACCGCATGGCACTATTTGTTGAAAATCAATATGCAGTGGCGCTGAGAGACAAGTCCCAAAGGGGTGGTGCTAGCCCACTGGTAAACTGTGCTAGCGAGGCCTGTAGATAGACAGAGTGAGAAATTTACTAGCATGCATGTGTCTTCTCTATCTGGTTCAGACACTTCCAATTATTTTGACCCTGCATGTGTTTAAGGGCTTAGTGGACTACATGTACATGCAATAATTGCATTGGCCACTAATGATCCTGCATGGACCTGTTGTATGATTATGCATGAAGAGCTACAGTGAGTATGAGAATGTTCAGCACATGTTTGGGACAGCTTGACTTCATTCCCTTTCTTTCTTTTATCATTCATAACTCAGCTTTAAAGGAGAATGAAACCCCAAACTTGTATGCACTTTAACAGAAGCATATCACTGAAAGTTTGAGGAAAAATGGATGAAGAATAAAAAAGTTATGAAGACTTTCAAAACCTAAAATTGCTAAATGAAATAGGCAACATACATGTACTCATTATGCTAATGAGATGCTATGACTTGTGCTCACTCTTTATTGGTAATAAAGAATAAAATTATCAGATTTCAGCTTTTAAACAAAGAACATTGAATTATCAACATTGTGCTTGAAATATATTGTGAGGAATAAATTTATGAACACCACCTATAATACAGAAATCAAATTTTCTAAGATATATTCAAGGAAAGTGGATTTTTACAACATTATTTGTATAAGGCAATTGGAAAGTATAGCACATTAACATCACAGCATCTCATTAGCATAATGAGGAGATTGCCAATTTCAGATCTCCGTTCATTTAGCGATTTTAGGATTTCAAATATAACTTTTTTTATTAGTGGTCAGTTTTTCCTCAACCTTTCACTGATATGCTTCTTTGATTTTTCTGCTTGTATTAAAATGCATTTAATTTTTTTTTGGTTTCATTCTCCTTTAATACATTTTCTATGAACTTTGTTTGTCAGATGTTCATTTTGGCATACGAATCGGTGACGATTTATATAGTCTTAGCATTGAGTTTATTAATATAAAAGAAGAGTTAGTTTTGTATTGATTAAATGAAAAATTATACTTTCCATCATTACGAGAAGTTAAGATTACTTCCACTGAAGTAATTTTCTTCTTTAATAGGTTATGCGTGAGTTATTAGCAAGCAAGAGCTGTAAACTAATTTAGGTCATCTTTCTGTAACCCCTCTCAAATGTACCCAGTTGATCTCAAGTTCACAACTTTTCTATATCCAGAGGATTTAAAGGACTACTCATTATTGATAATGTAATGACTGCTCTGGCAGGTGTGTGGTGATTCACTGCATGTGTTTGAGTACAGTGCGTGAACGTAGATGCACACTGTAAGCCTTATGTCATAGAGGGAAGGGGGGAATCCATGAGTGTTTGTGAGGTAGCGGGATATTGATGTCACCTACAGAGAAGGAATATGATACATGTATTTGGATAGTAGTAGTAGTAGTAGTAGTAGTAGTAAGTAGTAGTAGTAGCAGTAATAGTAAGTAGTAGTAGTAGTAGTAAGTAGTAGTAGTAGTAGTAAGTAGTAGTAGTAGTAGTAGTAGTAATAGTAGTAGTAAGTAGTACATGTAGGTAGTAGTAGTAGTAGTAGTAGTAGGTAGTAGTAGTAGTAGTAGTAGTAGTAGTAAGTAGTAGTAGTAGTAGTAGGTAGTAGTAGTAGTAGTAGTATTAGTAAGTAGTAGTAGTAGTAGTAGTAATAGTAGTAAGTAGTAAGTAGTAGTAGTAGTAGGTAGTAGTAGTAGTAGTAGTAGTAGTAGTAAGTAGTATTAGTAGTAGTAGGTAGTAGTAGTAGTAGGTAGTAGTAGTAGTAAGTGGTAGTAGTAGTAGTAGTAAGTAGTAGTAGTAGTAGTAAGTAGTAGTAGTAGTAGTAATAGTAGTAGTAGTAGTAAGTAGTAGTAGTAGTAGTAGGTAGTAGTAGTAGTAGTAGTATTAGTAGTAGTAGTAGTAGTAGTAGTAGCAGTAAGTAGTAAGTAGTAGTAGTAGTAGTAAACAGTAGTAGTAGTAGTAAGTAGTAGTAGTAGTAGTAAGTAGTAAGTAGTAGTAGTAGGTAGTAGTAGTAGTAGTAGTAGTGGTAGTAGTAAGTAGTAGTAGTAGGTAGTAGTAGTAGTAGTAGTAGTAGGTAGTAGTAGTAGTAGGTAGTAGTAATAGTAGTAGTAGTAGTAAGTGGTAGTAGTAGTAGTAGTAAGTAGTAGTAGTAGGTAGTAGTATTAGTAGTAATAGTAGTAGTAGTAGTAAGTAGTAAGTAGTAGTAGTAGTAGTAGTAGTAGTAGTAGTAGTAGCAGTAAGTAGTAAGTAGTAGTAGTAGTAGTAAGCAGTAAGTAGTAGTAGTAATAGTAAACCAGCCAAACATCCAAAAAGGCTCTAAAAAAAGATTCGACGGCATTTTTGGGTAATGCTCGGCATCCATGCTTAAAGTCTTGCAAAAATACTGACGAATAACGTACGGGCGGATGCCACGCGCATTTTTGCCTAAAAATGCCATTTTTAGCTCAAAATTTGAAAGAATGTCAAATATCACGATTTTCATTTTTTTGACCTAATATGTAATATCCGATTAAGACTTTTCAAGTGATATCAGATTTATTTTGAGTTTCAAGTTATAAACCCTATTAATATACAATTGAAAGTTGGATATTACACACACATGTATGGCATAATGAAACATAAAACTGTGATTTACTCAAAATAATAGGTTATTAAAACTACCAATATGTCAAAGTTTTTTACCCAACGTAATTTGTCATTTTAAACACTTTTTCTTGATTAAACATATCATGTATATTGTCATGTCACACACAGAAAAGAAATTATCCGATAAGGTGATAGATAACTCATTTTATGTTATCCCAAATGGAACGATGTATTTTTACTGGATGCGCATTTCACTGAAAAACTCTATTTGAAGGTACAGCTAGAGTGTACATGTACAAAGGCAGTTATCAGTATAGTCTATGGGCCAAAAACTGAAGTGTCCCCACCTCCTTAGAAATAATCTTAAATGAGGTTTTTTTTCTGTTAGATGGGACCATTAACTCTCAAAATGTGCTTCTTTGCCCTAAATTAAAAGGTGGGCGTGACCACAAGGGCTATTACCATGGCAACGGATCAAAAACAATAGGATTTAAGAAATTGTCATGTATTTCGTGATTAAGAAAGTACAAAAACACATTGTAACATTCTAAAGTAATGTATCAAGAGTTTCTCACTTGATTAAAACCCAAATAAGAGTTATAAAAAGTGTCCGTCGTGTTTGAAAATGGCTGTTTCCATGGAAACAGTAAGAACAAGAATGATATTTGAGCAAAATCCCTTGATGCTACCTTAAAAAGAGGTAAGTATTGATATTGACCATTATTATTTTCTCTTTTACAGGACACTCACTTATACCTTTTTTAGTAAATGGGTGATAGATGTGACTACGACATGTGCAGGCCGTTACCATGGTAACAAATATATTATTGTGTTGTATTTCTAACAAAATACTATGGTTGTTTTCAACATGAAATAATGGTAAACATCTAATAACTTTTGCCGTCTGTTTGATTATATTGAAAATTTTAGTTAATTGGAGTAGAGCTAAATTTGATTTATAAAAACTGTTGCCATGGAAACAGAATGTTAATGAAGATGAAATCTTTCAAAGAAAGAAATGTGACCTACCAATACAAAATAAAATGTTAAACAAAATGAATTTGAACAATATCAAATGAATCTTATTATTTTTCACCGTAGCTATCAGAATCAGCTTGTTTGTCTTAAAGGCCAAGTCCGCCCAAATAATGAGTTTAGTTGAATCAGTAGAGTTAAATTAAATAAACGAAACAGTAAAAAATATCAAAATCGGATAAAAATAAGAGATTTACGGCATTTTGAAGTTTTGCATTGTTTCGTAAAACAGTGATATGCTTAACATGGGCTGTATGCAAATTAGTGATCCGGTGATGTCATGAGCTCACATTTCGTTTTGTATTTTATTATATGAAATTTCAAATATTTTATCTTTTCATAGATGTTTATAAAGATTCTCTTCATTGTATGACAATAAATTATAATAATGATGATCGTACACATTCTACGAGGAGTCAAACTTTGTTTTACATTCTTGGAGAAGAAAACTAAAATATTTGAAATTTCATATAATAAAATATACAAAAGGAAAAGTGACCTTATGGCATTATTGGCTCAATAATTTGCATAAAGCCAATGTTATGCATATCATTGTTTCATGAAACAATGCAAAACATTAACATTAATATTTTAACCTTTTTTTGTTTAATTTAATTTTATTGAATTAACTCAATTTTGGGGGTAAACTTGGCCTTTAAAGTTGGTTGCGGATGTGTTCCTCATGGACGTTGTCATGGTTAATAATGAGTTACACATCACGAAACTATTGGAATTTGAAAATTACCACACATTCCTAATTGCAAGCAAATGTCCATTCTTAATATATACATGTATATTCTGAGCTTTCAATTCAAATATTTCTAGATATTAGAAAAAAGTGTTTTGACTAAACAGTGTCAAAATTGTTGCTCGCTCACAAACTTTAAAAGCTGTAAAGCTGATTTTGAGCTATATAGCACCCACCCCATCAAAATTACTTCTGCATGGCTTTCATCATTAATTTTGGTCGACCACTCGGAAGTCGGTCTTGCCAAGGTATATTGATAATGTATCAAAATCATATTGAATATGTAAGAAAACTTGCCTACATATACGTTGTTGGATGGATGGGCCGGTCACAGAGCAGTTCCCTATAACCGAATTGCACTCCCAAATCTGCCCCTGGCAGTGTCCAACTATTTTATTGTAGTGCAAGTGGTTAAGTCTGATCGGGCCTTTACTGTCAGAGACACAGAACTTATGGATGATAAAACCCCTCTCTTTTAACATGTTATGGTTGATGCTAATGTGAAGCTTATTATCAGAGCAACAAAGTACACTAATACATCAAGTTCAAAAAATAAATGAATAAATAATCAATTAAAGTCTACAAATGAAATGATTATAATCATTATGCAGAATTATTCAAGGATTAATCATCAGTTTTTAACATTATACTTGTAATTATTTAAATAATGCTGAATCATATTTACCCCAAAATTTTAAGTTACAATTTGCTATATTGCATACTAATCGATGGTTGAAAAATTCTTTGATATCTCGGTTTTTCTTTTAATTTGTCGTGAAAAAGCCAAACTTTATTTCATTTTTATAATATAAGTTATCGTTAACTACAACTGGAAAAATGATATATGTTATATGAACATTATAACATTATTACATATCATTATGGTTGATAATAAATTCACTGTGCGGTCCACATAGGATTTTCCTTAAAAAAAATATAAAGTCATGTGAATGCAATGGGTCAATCTCCAGGAGGTGGAACATCATATCAGAAAGTGAGAGAAATAAACAACAATATTCAGTGATGATGTGTCATGTATCCATATAGAGATAATGGAATTATATTCTTGGGAAGAGCAGACTTAAGTATTAAGAGGGTTATATATGATATTGTGTATTGTATTATGTAAACACAGTAAAACAACCGGGACTCTAGTAGAGTAATGTACATTTATAAATTCTAATATATGCAAGTCAATGAATGTGCAAATCTGTGCAAAAAAAAATTACCACACAGTCAGCACATTTAATCTTTGATGGGATATGATTTTATATTTTCATAATGAAAGACAGAGATGATTTTTATCTTGTAATAGATAGTACATATATATTACAAAATAAATCCTTAGTTGTATACATGGAATTTAATTTAAGGTCATTTATTATAACTTTCCTTGGGAACAGGGGTGTGGATCTGTGTTCATGATTGGGGGATGACCGGCGAGAGGAAGGTGCGGGGGGAGGGGGTATCCCCCTCCCACACCAGGGACTTTTTAAAATATCTAAAGTACCCCTTTTTCTTTTAATGTGTGCTTATTCAGTAGAATTGTTGGGAGTTCTGTTACATTACATCACAGCACAGCAGAATAACTAATATAGTAGCTATATATATTTATCTAATTATTAACAAGTGTTCTCTTTTCACCTCTAAAAATGTCCCTTTTGTAAATATACGTTCCTTTTTTATTAAACCCCTATTCAAATCTGATACGTGCCCCTTTTCCTTCGATAAGTGTTTTTTTTTCCTTTGCAACATTTTTTTTTGCATTCTCATAAGCTGATAAGTACCCCTTCATCTGTTATTCCCCTATTCTGAGAGTTACCTGTTTTACTTAGACAAGTACCCCTATTCATTTTTTTTTTCCAATAAAGTGATCCTTTCCTTCTAATAGGTGCTCCTTTTCATCTCTGTTGAGTGCCATATTTATCCTCAATATTATTGCCCCTTTCATTCTGATACATGGCGTTTTCCTTCCATTAAGTGCCCTCATTTATTTTATTAAATATCTTGTGCCCGCCCCGCTTCGGAGAAAGAAGATCCCGTTTATGCTACCAATTATTATTTTAAAAAAAGTTTAAATAAAATTTGCATTCCCTTAAATACGATTTGCCCCCCCCCCCCCCCACTTCGTAGAAAGAGGATCCCGTTTATGCTATACATTATTATCAAAAGACAAGTGTCAACAAAGTTTGATCGGTCGCTACGCTCGCTCGCCTATTAAAATTAACATTCCCTTAAATACGCTTGTGCCCGCCCCGCCCCTTGCCCAGAAAATTCCGTTTATGCTGTCAATTTCTTTCAATGAGAGATATTACTATTTTTCCGCTCGCTCTCTACACTCGCTCGCCCAGTCAAAACCTAACATTCCCTTAAATATGATAATTATTAAAATCGAACATTAGAAAAGGGGCTCGCTCGCGAATATGAAATTAACACTCATTTGATGTGGAACAAGTGATTGTAGGTGGTGCTTTAATTAGATATTGGCAAGGAAAAGAAAAATATTCGAATTAGATTTATCAAATAGAGGTGTCGTGGGGTCTGGTGGATACGTCACCGGACTGTGGATCTCATGGTGGATCTCATGGTTCGCTGTTCGAATCCCGCCATGGCACGAATGTCCTTTGGCAAGACATTCATCTACATTCGCCACTTTCCACCCAGGTGTAGTAAATGGAAACATGGTAGGAATTTATTCCTTGACTGCTTTCAGCACCTTATAGGGCACCTGGGCTAAAGCCAGGGTAATAATACTACTTTGGCGCTTAGAAACATATGTATTCAGCGCAATATAAATGTTATGTATAATTATTCATCATTAAATGAAAATAGACTCACGGTTGATATAGGTTGAGAACAAATTATTCAGTTAATTGCTTCTGCACATGCCCCTTCCCCCCAAAATAAATAATAATGTTGTCATTCACAAACAAAGGTTTATTGGGTATCGGTGGCACACAGACTCAGGTTCGTCGGTAAATTAGTGATCTCGACACCCCCCCCCCCACCTCCAACTCAGAAAGGCCTAGCGACGCCCACGAGTCTATCCTGTCTTTCATGATGACATTGTACTTTGAACCCCACTAGGATGACTTTTTTCCTCTTCATAAGAATGTGATGTCACCGGCGGATCCAGGATTGTCCAAAGTGGGGGGAGTCTCGATGTGAAAGAGAGATACGCGAAAAAACGAAAGAAAAAAGGAAAGGCTAAAATAGGGGGCTGAAGTCCTAGATGTCAATCAGGGATAATTTAAAAAAGCTCCGCCAAAAGCCCCCCCCCCCCCCCCCCCCGCCATGCTCGATTGGAAATTAAAGGAATATACAGACCCTCACACTCAACTGCACACTGTAATGTAAAGAGAGAAACAAATAGGATTATTTGAATCTTTCCCGAGATGGCTTCAAAATGTAGGGTATATATTCTAAAACTTATGTATTCACTTTAACGTTTCCATTTATGCCTTTCCCTTTTCCCTAAAAAGTGCCTTTTCTGTTATTGCCCCCTTGTGCATGCCCCCTTTCCCACAGAATTTCTTTTTCTGCTAGTGTCTACTTTACCCCCCCCCCCCCCCCCATCACGAGACGCTTTGCCAACTCGTGATTTTAAGTCGCTACACTCTACATCAACACTAAAATTGTAATTATACCGTATTTAGTTGCCAGCTAACCTTAATGAATATCATCGATATACATGTATATACATGTATGTATATGATCTTTGTGTGACTTTCAATAATAAATTTCCAAAGATGACTTTTTACGGTTCTTATTTTAGATGACAATCGACAAAGTTACGGGTCATGTTTTTTTTTTAATCCTGTAGTCTCATTAGTACATGGATGTTATCCACATTCCACATTCGGCTTAACATTACATAATATACTCAATTTGTTAGTTTTGAAATATTCATAGCCGTTTATTATTGTTTTTACTTATTATTTTATTACTTATATTTTTATTATGTAACTATATTACTTTTTTTTCTTATAAATTGTTACCAATTTATGCTATACCTTATTTTTTATTCCTGTGAATAAGTTCAAATAAATAAATAAATGGATACATAAATACAGTGCTTATCAAAAATAGTACACACAACCCTGATAGCTTCTAATTAAAATGTTGTAATCGATGTGACTTTAAAATTTACTTCATGGTGAAGAATAGCTTATTGTCTGTCTAGTAGTACCTCATTCATGACATTTCTGCCATGGATGACTGAGCACCAGGGTTTTTTAAAAGAGCCAAACAATCAAAATCTCCTTCTTCCAAGTGTGGGATGACGCTGATGCAAGGAATGTTGCTACTTTAGTTTAAAATATTTTGTAAAAAGTTAAATTCTCCTTTGTGCTTCAATGCTTCATTGTTTAAAGTGATCTAAGCTTCCTTATGACCTTGTTGTCATGGATGACTGAGCACCATGGTTTTTTAAAAAGAGTCAAACAATCAAAATCTTCTTGTTCCAAGTGTGGGCTGACGCTGATGCAACGAATGTTGCTATTTTAGTCTAAAATATTTTGTAAAAAGTTAAATTCTCCTTTGTGCTTCAATGCTTCATTGTTTAAAGTGATCTAAGCTTCCATATGACCTTGTTGTCATGGATGACTGGGCACCATGGTTTTTTAAAAAGAGTCAAACAATCAAAATCTTCTTGTTCCAAGTGTGGGCTGACGCTGATGCAACAAATGTTGCTATTTTAGACTAAAATATTTTGTAAAAAGTTAAATTCTCCTTTGTGCTTCAATGCTTCATTGTTTAAAGTAATCTAAGCTTCCATATGACCTTGTTTCAATCCACATGACAATATTTAATTTATTTCAATAGCCTTCTATCTTCTTGTCCCGTGATAACTAAAAACTGTCTGCTCATTCGTGGAATCGTCAATAGCACCATTCCACCTGCATACGCTGCACATGGTGCTTTTGCGAATAACACATGCACTGAAAGGTTTACTGATCTCAAAGACTAAAAGAAGAAAAGGAAGGATACACGTTAAGAATTAACAATGTCCATTTTTAATGACTCGGTAAAAAAGCTTTCCTGAAAAAAGGGATGCAGATGAAGCCAACATTGTGTTATCAAATGGCAAAAAAAAAAATCTGAAATTTAGCTTGTAATGAACCCTTTCTTGAGTTTGAGTTGACTTTAACACCTCTTCTATTCAAATGCACAAAATCAATTGAAAATAACTCAGCAATTGTTTTCCAACTGAAGTGTAACTAATGCATAGTTGGTTTGACCCACACTCGCTACTTCAGCCCAAACTTGGTACAAGAGGAGTTTGACAATACTGTTTGAAAAGCCTGCTGCTGAGTCATCCGTGGCAGCAAAGTTATGAATATAAGGTATCATTGCACAGAATATAAGTTGTTCTTTACTATGAAATAAATTTCAAGCTCATAGAGATTATAACTTTTTAATTTAGAAGCTAATTAAGTTGGGTATATTTTTTCCTGATACGCACTGTATATAAATAAAATTTGCAATGAATCAAGTAGCAGGTCTTGTCATCATGTTCAATGTGAAAATTTTGGTATCATCCATTTAATAACGAACACAAATCTTCTGGATCTAGATTGGAATGAAGTAAACAGAAATTCTTGTAGAAAGACAACACCACATTTTGTATTAGCTACCAAATTTTGGTAACAGCCATTATGATAGTGGTCACATTCACAACCAACGAGCAGATTCTAATCGCTGACTGTGTTTGTTAATCTAATTGCTATATATTTTATACTGGTTAGTTACATTTCCTTCTTTAGTTGAAAGATATCATCTTCATTAATTCTGTTTCCATGGCAACATATTTTTTTTTATAAATCAAATTCCAAACTATATTCCAAACTAAATTTGTGAATATAATCAAACAGGCGGTAACAATAATTATATGTTTACCATTATTTCATGTTGAAAACAAATATAGTGCTGTATTTCATTAGAAATGCAATAAATTTATTTGTTACCATGGTAACGGCCTACACATTTAGTGGTCTCCTCCATCATCCCTTTACTTAAACAAATTTTGATAAGTGAGTGTCATGTAAAAGAGAAGATAATCATGTACAATACAAATGTATTAATATTTACTTTTTTTCGGTAGCATCGGTTTTTTTTTTGCTCAAATATGTTGGGGTTTTTTTGTCTTACTGTTTCCATAGCAACAGCCATTTTCAAACATGATGGACACTATTTGTCTGAGTTTTTATCAAGTGAGAAATAATTACTTTAAAATGTTATGTGTTTTTGTCCTTTCTTTCACGAATACATGACATTTTCTTAAATTCTACTGTGTTTGATCCGTTGCCATGGTAATAGTCCTTGTGGCCACGCCCACCTCTTATTTTAGGGCAAAGAAGCATATTCTGATAGTTCATGATCCCATCTAACAGGAAAAAAAAAATCATTTAAGACTATTTCTAAGGGGGTGGAGACATTTCAGTTTTTGGCCCATAGACTATACCAATAAACATGGGATAATTGCCTTATACACTCTAGATATACCTTCAAATAGTGTTTTTCAGTCAAAATGCGCATCCAGTAAAAACACATTGTTCTGTTTGGGATAACATAAAATGAGTTATACATTACCTTATCGGATAATTTCTTTTCTGTGTGTGACATGACAATATACATGATATGTTTAATCAAGAAAAGGCGTTTAAAATGACAAATTTACGTTGGGTAAAAAACGTTGAAATATTGGTAGTTTTCAAAACCTATTATTTTGAGTAAATCACAGTTTTATGTTTCATTACGCCATACATGTGTGTGTAATATCCTACTTTCAATTGTGTATTAATCAGGTTTATAACTTGAAACTCAAAATAAATCTGATATCACTTGAAAAGTCTTAATCAGGTATTACATATTAGGTCAAAAAAATAAAAATCGTGATTTTTGACATTCTTTCAAATTTTGAGCCAAAAATGGCATTTTTAGGCAAAAATGGCATTTTTAGGCAAAAATGCGCGTGGCATCCGCCCGTACGTTATTCGTCAGTATTTTTGCAAGACTTTAAGCATGAACGCCGAGCATTACCCCAAAATGCCGTCCAAAGTAAAAAAATTCTTCTTGGCTGGTCTACTATAAGTAGTAGTAAGTAGTAAGTAGTAGTAGTAGTTAGTAAGTAGTAGTTGATAGTAGTAGTAAGTATAGTAGTAGTAAGTAGTAGTAGTAGTAGTAGTAGTAGTAGTAGATAGTAAGTACATGTACTAAGCAGTAAGCTGTACATGTAAGTAGCAGTAGTTGTAGTAGAAGTAGTAGTAAGCTGTAAGTAGTAGTAGTAGTAATAGTAGTAGTAGTAAGTAGTATAAGTAGTGTAAGTAGTGTAAGTAGTAGTAGTAGTGAGAGAGGGGGATGCATGGTGAGGCATGTGAGGGTGTTATGGAAGTCATACTGTCACTATTGAGAATGAATAGAATATATTATATCCTACATCATAAAATTCTCATGCAAAGATTGGCCAGGAATGTCTCACGTGACACAAAATACTTTCACCATGAAGAAAAAATGGATATCGCATGACGTCAGATGTATATTTTCCGATATAAAAATATTATGACGTCACTTTTTTTTTTCTGGATATTTCGAAGCTATCTATATCGCGACAATATATCGCTATAATGTTTCTGTGTTTAGCGCTGAGAGATGGCTGAGAGAGCCGCTAGCTCATGTTCAATGTACGTACCGCGATGTGTGTATGCGCGTAGTGAAGTGCAGATGACCCTACATGCACGTTGATCTCCACTAGTCGAGTCGACCACGTACCAGCGCTAGCGTTGGATTTTGAGTGCCATGTAAATCTACAACACCTTACGGGAAGGGGTCTATTAGCATCTCTTTTGAGTTGTATACATTTCATAGAGTATAGACTAGGTCTAGGACTAGGTCTAGATTCTTTAGTTTTATTATTGTTTATCTATCTAAGCTCACTCTGGTAGGATATAAATCAAATATACCATGCACGCTTTTCGAGGCACCAGTTGAATTATGGATTCTTCGGTGACTCGCATAGTTACTATTTTCTTCGGGGCTGCGCCCCTCAGAAAATAGTGCTATACCAGTCACCTCAGAGAATCCATAATTTCAACTGGAGCCTCTCAGTGCAAGGTATATTTGATTACTGTAGGGACATTGAATGTACGATACCATGGTTATAATATAGGAGAGAGAGAGCATGCGAGAGCTATAAAGAATGATAGCCAGAAGGGCATAACAATGCTCTTCTGGCTCTAAACAGGCATTTAAAAAAAGAATTATATATCTTTTATTTATGCAAACTTCTTTTTGCACAAGTGAGTGGTTTCTTTGTATATGGTCATGCTTAACAATGGCCATGCTTTAATAACAATTTTTATAACTTTTGTTTTCAACCATTCAGCCATATCACTAACAAAGCATATATTCTTCCTAAAGGTTTTGGTTTTTGTTGTATATCCTGTACCTACCACATTTAAAACTACTCTTTATTTTTTTGTACAGATTTGACAAATTTGATCATAATTTTCTGTGTGATATTTTGTGTGCAACACCATTAATCAACCCTACATGAAACTGTTGTGTTGAAATTACTGTAATAAAATGCATGCATTCTTGTGTGTGTGGTTTTGTGTGATATTTGTGCTGACATGTACAGGTATATGGGACCAAATTGTGTTGTTGTTGTTGTTGTGATGCATGCTTCTTTCTTTATATTGTCTGCTGAGATCGAGAAGGGCATTAGCTCAATGTTAATTGCCGTTTGTTTACGTCCTAGATTTCAGCAGACCATGTTCACCATTCTACAATGTATGTGGAATTAAAACTACACTAATATATAACCTTGGTTCCTAAATTTAAAAAAATGTAGAATTCAAACCCCCCGAGGCTGTTAAAATGTAGAATTCAAACCCAGAGGCTGTTAAAATGATTGGATGTGTTACCAAATGAACATTTGTAAAAGGCAAGAAGAATAAGTGTAGTTGCATTAGATGTGTTTTTACTGCAATGTGTCATTGCTGGATGGCGGTTTATTAGAGTTTCCTGTTTTGTCGTCTTGGTTTCCTTAGTGATTTCAAAATCTTGAATATTAAATAAAATAATGTAGAGATGATTACAACGTTGTGAGAGAAAACAAAATTCAAATATAGTCGTCTGTTTGATTTTCCCTATGGGGATAATAATAGGCTGTTTTATATGTGATAAATAATTTTTTAATTTTTTATTTTCTTTCATTTATCTGTTCCCGTCTCATTCTCATTCTCATTCTAATTCTAACACCACCTCTCTCCATTTTTCCTTTGCTCTCTCTATCTTTCGTTTCCTCTTTCTTCTGAAACCCACAATGGACAATAATTGCTTCCCTATGGCTCTCCTTTTCACCCCTCTCTCTCTCTCTCTCTCTTTCTCTATCACTCTTCTCTATCTCTTTCTTTCTCCATCTCTCCATTTCTCCATCCCTCTCTCTCTTTCTCCATCTCTCCCTAAATCTTTCTCCATCTCTCCATCTCTCACTCTTTCTCTCTCTCTCTCTCTCTATCTCTCTCTCTCTCTCTCTCTATCTTTCTCTGCAGTCTATTGGGACGTTTGAGGATATGACAGAGGAAGAGGTAGGTATTGAATTCCAATCAGCCTATATTACCCCCCCCCCCCCCCCCCCCCCCCCGCAAGATAAAATGAATTATTATTTTGTATGAAGGGTTTTCAGGCGACCAGAAATATTGGCGTATCTCACAGTTTGCACAAAAGTACCCGGATGACCGTGCAATATATCTCCATATCTCATGGTTTGGGGTGCGTGTGATGCGTAGAAAATTGAATATGTGTTTAAATACACAAAGGTTAAGACAATGGATGTATGCGTTCGGCCCTTGCAAGATGCTTGGGTAAGGAGAAAGTAATGTTTTTCTACCTGTGTTTCATGTTGAAGTTCATGCAAAAACAAAAGCACATATAATTGTGAAAAGTGAGGAACTAGGTTTCATACAGTTAATGATTTATAATATTTAATGACTTTTCTTTCATGGGACACAAAGGTTTTTTCGCACTCGCTTTGAAAATATTTCACTCGTCGTGCCGACTCTTGAAATATGCTCAAAGCTTGTGCGATATACCCTTGTATCCCACTCAAGGCCATTCAATATTATATAAATACACAAAGTGCACTTTACAGATCTGTCTTTTGTAACACAGTGATATGCTGCATACGTTCATGACTCTATAGAGTACCGAAGTGATGACGTCACAAAAAGCTATTTTTTCATTTTGGCATTTTTTATACCATATCTCAAAGGAACATGCTGAAAAACATCCAGAGCCCAAATTTTATGGCAATTGGCTCATTGGGCCCCGAGATATGGCCGCATGAATAACTCCTTAGCCCCATTGAAGTCAGTGTTAAATTGGCCTGGTTCTAAACTGTTAAGAACCAGGCCAATTTACACTGACTTCAATGGGGCTAATTAGATATTCATATAGCCATACCTTGGGCCACCATGAACTGATTCATGTCAAATCTGATGTGTGAACGTTTTCCATCATGCTCTACCTAAATACATGTACATGTATGGTCATAAAAATACTGAAATACAAAAATCAAAATTTGATGACGTCACTCATCGGTACTCTATTTTCCTACTTGGAACCATTTTGAACGTGTTTTTTTTTTAAATATCATCTGCGTTCAATTATTGATTATGATCAATTACACCTTTTCTTTTTTTTTTTTAAAATATTTTAATGTGTTGTTTATGCTCTTTGTAAATTCTGGATATTTTTCGTCTCTCTTGATTGCTCGTATATAAAATACATCTGATTTGATGACGTCAATCGACTGGTCCAGACACTTATGGCAACACTGACTTGAACACTTAAACACGGCAATCCTCTGTAATTAGCAAAAAACTCCATTAAAAAACTCCTGAAATTTCAGTTCCGTTTGGAAACAATTGCACAAATCAAGATGCTTGATAATTAATAAATCAAGTCCTTCATTCATGCCATGTCATATCTCATGACTATTACATGGATTATTGCAAAAATATGAATACATGTAATTTATTCATCTTTGTTTGTTACATTGATAATTTCCTCTAGATAAATTTTGAAAGCCTGATACATTTTGACAGAAAATGCCATCAAAAGCAAGGTGAATTTCTAATTACATGTACATGATGAATATTTTTTTATAACGATATCTCCTCTATAATGAACAAAAAGTATGTATTGAAATTCAATACATATTCAAAACCATGAGAAGTATGGTCGACGTATGAATCTTGCTCTTTTAGGGATGTTAAGTCATATTATGATAGATAACCCAGATTTTCAAAATCAGAAGTATTTGTAAAAAATATGAATGATTTATTTAATATTACATGGATTATTTTCCTCCTATTAAATAATTGAAGTTTAATGTTAGTATGATATGGATACTAGGATACATGTATTATGCACTTGTTACAAAATTGATTTGTATCCCGTGTACATCTTGACGGAAAAACGGCTCTCATGGAGGTAAGCCTTTACATTGCAGGTAGTAGCTCAGTATGGGTGCTTCATCTTCATATCAATGGGCAAATTATTCAAAATGTCCAGGCAAACTATTCAAAATGTCCGCGAGCAGGCAATGTCCATTCATTGTGTAGTAAATACCTTTGGGGCCTTTCTTAAAGTAGAACTCTATTGATTTTAAATATTTAATTAATTCTTATTATTGCGTAGGTGAAGCTTAGATTAAACAAAGTTATCCAAAGTCTATGCATGGAAAGATTTGAAATAATGATTATTTACCAATTATAAAGTGGTAAAATACAGCCCCGCTATAGCACCTGAAGAGGTCTTCGAAAGCTGCTGAGATATGTGACGTCGCGCCAGGGACCAATCCTGCCGAAGCAGACGATGTCCCATAAAATCTTACACATTTTCAGTGCCTGTTTTGTCATCTCCTCTTCATTTATTTCGCTTAATTCACTAGCGTCAGTCTAAATGTTAATTTGTTGCTCAATCTAAACTTTGTGTTATGGTATTATTTTGATGGAAAATACAGCGTTAAAAAAATAAAGGAATCAGTCGCCTGTAAAAAAAATGAGACACCATTGTGTTTTCAGCTGCTTGCACCGTTGCATTTTCGGCATTTAAAGAGGGAATGTATACCATCCATGCTATATTTTCAATTCGAAAGTGTGGTTTCTTTGATTGATTATTGATCCTTGTCCTGTATATTTACATACAAACATTTTAGTTAACAGAATTGGTTTCACTCCCCTTTTAGAATGGTGTAAAATATGGTCATGTTTAAATACACCAAACTCTTTATAATTTGAGAAATAATTGCATTGGAATTATGTTCATTCATTATAGGGCGTTGTCTGCTTAAGCAGGATTGTTCACTAGTGTGATGTCATCAAGACCACGCTGAGATATCCCAGATGCTGAGAAGTGCTTTTTTATTTGTGTTATCTTTTAATCAATTGATGTAAAAACTTATACAATTGCCATCTGTAAGCTTCCCAGTTTCTAGTGATACATTATTTGCCATATTTGTGATTTTCTTTGAATAGGCCCTTTAAGCACACATCCATTTTTCTCTCACCCCCACTCGGCATTCTTGTGCACACAACATAGTTTTTATTTTGCTGCAGCGGTATACCATGTTAAATGTGAATGAGCCTTAGCATTTCTGTAGCCCCACAACTCTTGACTCTATCAAAATATTCACGTATAAACACTACTGAACATGATTGACAAAGAGAGTGGACAAAATAAACAACCCCTCATTCTGTCCTTCGCAATGGTTCTGGTAGACAAAAGAACATCCCTTCACTGCTATTCTGTAAAATAAGTAAAACTGGGGAGCGTTTCATCAAGCGTTTTGTCAGTGCTTTTTACCGACAAATTTGCTCTCAGCCAATCAGATGCAAGGATTTCAGTAGCTTATAACAGTTGTCGGTAAAAATCACTGACAAAACGCTTGATGAAACGCTCCCCAGGTGAACATGCATGTGACACCTGTTCTACATAATTATTTTTACAGGATAGCAGTGAAGGAATGTTCTCTTTTTGACACCGGATGTTCTTTTGTCTACCAGATCCATTGTGAAGGGTAGAATGAGGGGTTGTTCATTTTGTCCACTCTCTTTGTCTGTCATGGTCATAGTGAAAGAGAATGTCTCAGTTTGTGTTGGGTTGTGGCAATTATATCATTTCCGCATTGAATATTTTGAGCTTCCAACTGATGCTGTTACCTTTTAAAGATAAAGTCTCAAAGCAATTGGGAAATTTTGATTATATAGCACATACATGTAAGTATTGGTGTATGCTGTAAGGTCTTGGAATTACCAAAATGATAAGAAATTCACTCAATCCTGCTGAGAGCCACATGCACTGCACACAGAAATGTGTATGGGACTACGCACAAATGTTCGGCCCTAACATTTCAGCTGTTTCTTGTCATATTTTGAATGTGCCCTTTGCAAAAATGTACCATAGTATCCATGGTAATTCGACAGTAATTTGTCCGAATTACCATCAAATCATGGTAATTTGATCTAGTACTTTGCATGATTTGATGTATTTGGTCAAATTACCATGTGTACTTACAAGGGAAGTCCAGGGGACAATCCTATTACGATAATCTTCCAAACTAACATAAAAAGATTATTATACTTTACCTTTCCCAGAACTCAACCTTCCCTTTAATCACTTTGTGGGTAGTTCAGTATAACTGGATAATTGTTTGAAGGGGTGTACTTGTTTGTAAGGCAACTACTAAGGGGAGGGGGGGGGGGGTAGTTTTCCTGTTACATATTTACAGACCTTTGATTTGCCAAGTTAGTCCAGTGCTATTAATGTGACACCATCTTGACATGAATTCACATTTGCCAATACTACCCTTTAGATCTTAGCTGTTAGAGCCATGTTCGGAATATTTGCCAAGAATATGTCTGAAACAGGCTCGAAGCTTGTCTCAGGAAAACATTTATTAAGTTGGAGAGGGGGTTTGGGGCTTGTTTGCAAATGCACTCTGTTCGTTTGTTTGCCAAATCATCTTACAAAAAGTCCCTGTTTTGAGTGACTATTATGAGCCCAACCCTTATACAATGTACTATAGTGGTGGCTAAGCCTGCCCTAGTCTGAGGCATTTTTTTTTGCTTTTTGATCCAGGAGTAAGAATAGCCAGTTTTCTTTTCTAAAATGAACACAATGCTTTCATACTGTGTGCTGAGAAGGAAGACTACTCTAAGTAAAATCATTGCTGTTTAAAGTAAAAGTGTACCAATCACCTGAAAAAATAATTTGTGTACAGCTGGAAAGCATAGATTCTATAATCAACCTCAAAGAACTTTATCTGGCATTATATAGGTCAACAGTGAAGGAGTATGAAGGAAATAAATGTTAACATTATCTTGGCGTGTGGGTACAGGTGTGTCGAGTCTACTCACGAGTCACTTTTGCACTTATAGAGAGTAAAACTGAAATAGCTCTTTATAGAATTACTATATGAGCCCCTATAATGTAGTATAACAACATGAAATCTCTAACATCGAGAGCAAAATATTTTTGGTTGATTGGTACCCTTTAGGGTGAGAAGATTTTTAACAGAAGAAGCATGTCATCGTGCTGTCTGCTCACTAGTCCTTAGCCGGCTAGACTATGCCAATTCATTACTCGTTAATGCCCCGGTAACTGAAATCCAAAGACTTCAGCGAATTCAAAACCGCGCTGCTCGTGTTATTCTTCGAGCTAGGAAATATGACCATGCATCATCCCTGCCTAGACAACTCCACTGGTTACCTGTCGCAAAAAGAATACTATACAAGATCGCACTATTTGCTTATAAATGTAACCAAAATACTGCCCCCCAATACCTGTCATCATTGTTGCAGGGTCCAGGGGCGGATGCAGGATTGAGTAAAAGAGGGGGTACAAAAATAAAAGTTTGTCAAAACGTAGACCCGTATTTTTTTGGTCTCGCCAGCTTCTCGAAAAGTCGCTCAGTGGGGGGGGGGGGATTAAAAAAAAAATTTCGCCAAACTTCCAAAAAACGCTCAGTAAAGGGGTTATGGGGCCCAGTTTCCCTCCATAATTCCCTGACAAGCAAAAAAAAACAAAAAACAAAATGCCAAGAAAGACGACGCCAAGTAAAAAAAAAAAAAAAAAAAAAAAGGGGGGGTCCGGACCCCCGCGACCCCCCCTCTGGATCCGCCTATGGGGTCGTAGGCGGTCCATATACAAACTTCGCTCAACTACAGACACTACGGCCCTTCAAGTGCCCAAAACAATTACAAAGTTAGGTGAGCGAAGTTTTGTATATAGTGGCCCCACAGTATGGAACAAACTTCCATGTCAGATGCGCTCCAGTGCATCCGTGGAGTTGTTTAAGAAATGTCTTAAAACATACCTATTTAATAATTGATTTGTATTGGGCATCCATTTATGTACATGTGTCTAGGCTGTTAATGTTTTGGCTATAATCATCTATTTATGTTATATTACAGTATAAGTTGTTAGTATTAATTCATTTATATAATTTGTAAAGCGCTTTGATCAGTTTGAACTGGATATGGCGCTATAAAAGAAACAATTTATTATTATTATTATTAATATCCTTTTGGCGTTCAGCAGGGGATATACATGTATAGTACCGATGTGCTGATTGTTCAGGATAATGGTTCTAAAGTACAGAGCCCACGCATACGGTTCACAGCGAAATTATTCAAGCAAAGGGCTGGAGCTGAGCAAATTTGGTGTAATTCGGTGTAATTACCATGCCATTGTTTAGCACTAAATTTTTGGAACCAGCAACCTTGACAACTTGGCCTGTATGGAGTCACACTTCGGTTCTCTTTAACAAAAAAGTTTGATACATGTGTATTGCATCTAAATAATCCATGTTCCATGTACCATACTACATGTTTCATGCTGCATTTTAAAGTGAAACAAGGATCTTTATTTTATTATCATGCCTTCCTGATAGCACCTAAAAGCAGAGTGGCACAGTGAGCATGGAGTTTATGCAATACTGAAATTTCCAATTTAATTTCCATATCAGTAAAAATTGATAAATGACCCATAAACAGGTTTTTTGAATAGAAGCAGTTTTGATGTTTTTGTGTATTATTTTTAGATGATCTAATGTACAGTCCTGGAAAAAAATTTATTAGACTAGCTCCTTTTAAAGGCCCATAAGGAATTGTTGGCTAATTTGGTAATGGAACTTGCAAAACATTTCTACTCTAGTATAGTGCAGAGACAAAGATAAGTAAAACTTTCAGAGGAAAATGTTGGAGGGGCTAAATGTCTGGGAAAATTTGTCTGGCTGTAGTTGTCCTAATGGAAATTGTCCTAGGCTGATTATCTTAGGGGAATTTTACAGTGGAGTAGTATTTCATTATTCATGAATTAGTAAGCAAATAATTACCGTTGGTGAAGGTGATGGACAAACTATCACTTCCGAGGCGATCTGGATGTAGCTATCTTTCCGAAGCGAAACATAGCGTTGTACATTCAGATCGCCGAGGAAGTGATAGTCTCATCGCCTGAAATCAAAAGGTGATTATTTGCTTTATATTCCACATCTGAAACATTTAACTAGTACGAGAAAGACAATTGTTGTGTACTTCTCGAAAAAGACATTTATGATTTAGGCCCGAATAAATTCACAAAAGATGTTAAAACCACTATAAACCGTACCCTTACCTGGGTGCGCACAATTGTTTTATTTTAAGCGCACGATTGAGCAATGCGCGCTTATTTTATTACGCCTATGGAGCTATTCATAAAGGTCACACACTTTTCATTTTGACTATTCGTGGAGGTCTCGCACTTTTCAATTTGACTATTCGTAGAGGTCACCTACTTTCATTTCGCGCGTACCCAAAATATTGATAACGCATTGTCACTCTGTAATATATTGAAGAGATCAGCGAAACACATAAGTACTATTCCGTCAAGGTCACAAACTTTTCTTCTCTGTTGATATGGGGAAAACTACGTTTTATCACGGGATTACCTTTTGACCAATCTAACAGCAAGATTCCAGGCGCGGCTCTACACCCCAATTAACGTCTTTGTAAAGTTGTCAAAGCTTTTGAATTCCTAACGGCTATCGAAGCCCTCCGCTGAGCGAGGAGCAGAAATCCTCGAAAATTCACATTCTCATATCTCCCTCATTCGGGCCTTAAATATCATGAAAATTCCAGAGTAGATGGGAAATGAGGATATTATGCTTCATATTAATTTTCACTGAAAACGGATGAGTATTTTTTGAGATACGAGTATTTTTCTGTTTCAGAGGGCCGAGAAATGAGGTTTTGTTTTTTTCCCGACACAAGTCTGGGATGAAATGAATATGCAAACAAATATGTATTGCTAAACTTTAAACTCCAGTCTCACTCCCTGGGCAGTTTCAAGTTTGCACAGTTAGTAGTTTTGTGTAAAACTGCCATCAAAAATCGAAGACTTAACGTGAAAAATACTGAAATCCTTGCAATCTGATTGGCTGAGAACAAATTTGTCGGTAACAATCACTGACAAGACACGCCCCCTGTTTAGCGTACACTCGAGTTGAAACCATCCTGCATGCACCGCTATACGTGGGACTACACGCGAAGAATGGTAGAGGGTTCATGAATGCATTGCCTTCGATTTTTTCCCGACATAACCGTTCGACGGATGATTATGAAAAGATATTTCGAGGATCCCCTCAATATACTTTGATTTTTCATATGTGAAAGTTTTGATCTTGCGCAATGAGAGCAAATGTGAAAAATAATGCTACATTTTCAGACTTAAAAAAAAAAATATGGCTCCTCATTTCTCCAAGTTTTCACAAATTAAAAAATGATTTGACTACGAGTGATACTAATTATGGGTTAGAGCAACTCTTATTCTGGAATTTGACGTTTAGTTTATTTCATTTGGTTGTTTCTAGGGCGAGATTTCACAATTTAGCTGAGACTCTTCGGTAGCGGTTTTACGTAAACAACTTGTTTATTTTATGCAAAAGCTTTTGGGCAGTTAATTGCAGTGTAGAGCCGCTACTGATTCTTAGTATGTGGAATATAATTCTTGATAATCATTTTCCTATAGTTCTATAAATAATGGACTAAACTCTGTTTATATGCCCCACCAGGGCTTGTATGTCACAAGTTTGGCTACTGGTAGTAACCCAATTTTCCATTTTTTTTCTCTCTCTGTCCATGTAGAAAGATGAATGGGAGGACCAGGAGCTGAGAGACGAACTGGATTTCAAGGATTGTCAGATAGACCCAGCCCCATTCCATCTGGTAGAAAGGACATCCCTGCACAAGGTATAGACGTCTTTACATTTCCATGATTTTTAAAGGTTGGATTTGATTTGATGTTCATTTCTTTCCATGCGTCATCACACACTAAGAATGTTTAAACTTGTATGAAATCACATGGTATTGTTCGCAGAAAAAAGTAAAGCAAAGCATTCCTATGATATGCTTGCAAACTGTGAGGAGACACTGGAGATGCATTAGTTACTGTGTAACTCCAGAATATTATTACTATTGACTTCCTCATTATAAACAAAATATATATTCAATATGATGAGTTCAGTTCTGCTGAGAGCCAGAAGCGCTTTGAGTCTATGTAATATATGAGTTAAATCTTTCATGACAGGAATTATTTAAGGGTTAAATTGATCGCATTTAGTTCTTCAAATTGGCAACAACAATATTTTTTTTTTATAATACTTGGTTCTAATAACATGTAGTGTCTTTTAAATAAAACAACATACACAGTGAGGAACTCAATTTTGACAAAAAACGGTGATTTGGAATCTCTCAGTGTGTTGCCAATTTAAGGATTTTAAAGCTTATTCTTTTTTAAATTTCCTGGCATGAAACGCAATATTGTCATGCTGCGAAAATGGACACTGTGTGTGCAAAAACTTTTGCTCTTTCTACTCTTGCATGTGGTATATTTTAAGGGATCTGAATCAAAAGTTCTTTAGCCAAACCACAAAATGTGGTCAGTTGTCTCAAAAGGGTTAACCCCCTCATGGCTGTCAGCAGACAAGATGAGATGATGCATGGACACACCTTATAAAGGGAATCTTAAGTTCTGGGAAAAGTGAAAAATAATTTGTGAGCTTTCTCATTCCTTTTATGTCAGTTTGGAAGGACATCATAGTAGAAACATCCCCTGAAAAGGATTGCTCTTCAAATGCTCTAATTGTATCCCCAGCAGAATGCCGGAGGATGCTTTGGATTCAGCAGCGTTATGCCGCTGCTTCGTCACATTCTTGTGTGCGCTGTAACTGCCACATTCCTTGACTGATTTCTTTCAAATTTTGAATGGAGGTGTATCTTGGTATAATCTACACACCTATAATTTCTGGTGATGCTGCCCACAGTGTTTCATCTTTTATAGGGTAAAAGGCCATATTTTTGTTGATAGTTTGTGCGCTCTGGCGGTCACATTTCTCAAGGGATTTTGTTCGAATTTTGCATGAAGGTGTCTCTTGGTATAATCTAGAAGCCTATAGATTTTGGTGATGCTGCCTCCAGTGTTCCATCTTTTATAGGGTCAAAGGTCATATGTGACCCTCCACCACAAAACGACCAATAAGTTGGAAATTTTTTTTTTTTTTAAATTTCAGCACAGTTTGAAAGCTTATATTCTAAGCTTTAAAATGATATACAACTTGTCTTGTATAGACTAAGCAAACCCTTATAAACTGCAATGAGAATGTCTTGAGTGTCAGACAGGCTAATGACCAAAACAATAGAGAAAACGGGCTCTAAAAGAAGAGTGACCGTTTAAGAGCGCCTAATCTGTGTCCTATTGTTTGTCGCACAAAAGGTTGAGTCAAAAACTCCAAAGCCTACACTGTGAAGTACTCATTCGATTGGGTTGAAACTTTCCATACCTTTAGAATAGATATACATGTATTTCTTTCGTTCTGTAGATTTTGAATATCAGACACTGCAAAGTTTTTGAGTTATACCAGAAAAGCGATGTGAAGTATGATCCCAGCAAGCTGACTCACAAAGTTTGAATGTCCGTGAAAAAATGGTCATTTTGAATGAGAGTAAAAACATATTTCAATATGGTATTTTACTCCCAAATTTTGTCAGATGGTAGATTAATATCTATACTTTCAGAAAATACCAAAAACTTAAAATAATTTCACCCCAAACAAGCTTTTTCAGCGGTTTACTGTAGAACTCCCATTGCGACTTATTGGTCGTTTTGTGGTGGAGGGTCACATATTTTGATAGATGTCTTGTGTGCACTCTTGTGTGCGCTCTGGCGATCACATTTCTCAACGGATTTCGTTCAAATTTTGCATGAAGGTGTCTCTTGGTATTCTAGAAACCTATAGTTTTTGGTGATGCTGCCACCAGTGTCCCGTCTTTTATAGGGACAAAGGTCATACTTTGGAGGATGGTGTGGGTGCACTCTTCAGGCCACATTTCTTGATGGATTTCTTTCACATTTTGTATGGAGATGTATCTTGGTACAATCTACACATCTTTACTTTTTGGTGATGCTGCCCTCATTGTTCCATCCTTTATAGGGTCAAAGGTCATTTGTCCATTTCCTGCACTCTTCTGCATTTCTTGACAGATTTCTTTCGAATTTTATATGGAGGTGTGTCCTAGTAAAATTGACACATCTTTAGTGTTTGCTGATGCTGCCCCCAGTGTTCCGCTTTTTATAGGGTCAAATGTCATATTTTGGTTTCTGTCTTGCATGCACTCTGGAGGTCACATTTGTCGACTGATTTCTTTCAGATTTTGCATGGAGGTCCATCATAGATTACTCTAGACCTTAACAGTGTTTGGTGATGCTGCGCCCAGTGTTCCATCTTTTATAGGGTCAAAGGTCATATTTTAGTGGATACATCTTGTGTGCACTCTGCAGGTCACATTTATTGACAGATTTCTTTCGAATTTTCTTTTGAGACGCATTATACTCTAATCTACACATATTGTTTTGGTGATGCTGCTCCTAGTGTTGACAATAGTCCGGGCCACTGGTGGCAATCTCTACGCCATCTTTTTGTTTGAGGGAGGGGAGGGGGGAGGTTCTTCGTCCCTCCTTCGAACAAAGGATGACACAAAAATCGCTGCCAGTGCCTGGCGATACATTCGCATTGCGCGGCAATGGATATTTGTAGTTATAATCAAAATATGACTAGAAATAGCTGAAATGTTCGACTGAACATTAATGCCACTTGTGTGTGTAGTCCCATATACCCATTTCTGTGTGCAGTGCATGTGCTTTTCAGCGAGATTGGGTCAATTTCTTATCGATTTGATGATTCTAAAACCTCACATTATGCACCAATTCCTATGTATACATGGTCAACCTTTCCCAATTCCTTTGAGACAGTTTCTTTAACCATTTCATTACATGACTAGAACTCTTACTTTTAACTTGAACTGTCCTGTTGACCTCCACAGGTACACTCTCTGTTCTCTCTTCTTGGTCTGAACCATGCCTATGTGACCACCCTTGGTAGACTGATGGGTGTAGTGGCCCTGAAGGAGGTAAGAAAATCACTCTCAACATGCTTCTTTTAAATTCATCAAGCTTATTCCAAATAGTTGTCATTTCAATGAGAAAGCATACAATGTCACCAAATCATGTTCTAGACCAACACTTCAGTTCATCTCATGACACTAAAAAGTATGGGGCACCTGCAATAAGGTTAAACTTGTTACCTTCAGTATCATGGGTACCTGTCTCTTAATTCTGTTTTCAGATCCGCCGTGCAATAGAGGATAACCAGTACAGGCAGCATGAGCAGGTCCCCATCCAACGGAACAACTCACCGGTAGACAGCGTCCAGACTACTGTCACTTCGGCTTTATCCATCCAGTAAGGAGACACTGATAAGGATCATCTTGATAGTATTGCAGGGTTGGATCCAGGATTGTCCGATAGGGAGGGGGTGGGGGACATTTTTCCCCGACATTCAATTTTTGAGGATCTTGGTTTTGGGAAGCCAGCTCGCTCTCTTTAGGCTTGCTCTCTGGAGAAGAGAGGGAGGGTAGGAGCAAAATATAAATTCCTGTGAGTAATTGTACACCTGGATTCCTCCTAAGACCCTAATACCGTAAGTGGAGATGGGGGGGGGGGGGGGCATGAAGTATTTTTAAATGATAGGAGTTTTTTTCATGGTTTTCTTCTTGTGGGAGATTTTAGCCCCAGGATCAGGGGATGTTGTATTAGGTTAGTCCAACCTTGTGCAGTATATAGCATCTGGTGAAATACATTCAGACCTCTCCTGGGCCCTGTTTCATAAAACTTGTTACCAGTAACAACTGCCACATTTCTATGAAAAATTTGCTCTCAACCAATCAGATACAAGAATTTCAGTAGCTTATATTGCAACTTGTTATTTTATGAAATGGGGCCCTGATGGCCTCCTTTCTTCGATGATTTCATTAACCAGTTAGTTTTCTGTTGCACAATTCATTTTGAAGGAAAGTTTGAGTACTGGTCAGAGAGAATAATTTTGTTTCAAGCTTTATTTCAAATTTTGGCTTTACATATGTATGTGAAAGAACTTCCCAGTTGAAGCGTGTGTATGGTTGGCCTCAGTAAATGACTCTAATTTTAGTCTTTGCTCCAAATTTTTCTTCTCCATTCAAATTCATGTATGCTTTGAAGGGATTCACATCAGTGTATATACACACACTAGTGTATTAAAATGTATGTGTGTTATCTGGTGCATGTACTGTACATAAGCATTGTGTGACTAGGGTCAGAAAACATTCCGCATGCGGGTATTTACGTATTGCAAATTTGAAATTAGCAGTTATTCACTCAAAAGTAAGTACAGGTACTGCTTTGGAAGGTAGATGTATAATTTTATGTGAAAAGTCGTATCTACCAGGTACTATGTGTTCTGTCTCCATTGTACAAAATGGTTATGAACTGTCTGATCCTTGGTGCCTCCCTGTAAATATACGGTGTGTTTCTTAAAAGAGGAAACCCAACTTTCTCCAGCAATATTTCGTCAAATAAACATAACATGATTTATTGTAATACATCATAAAAAGAGGAATTTTATCCCTTTTCATATGCTACCACATTTGTGATGATAGAGCCTGGGATCATTGAACTAAAACAATTTCAAACCAGCAATGTAAAAATGGATTTGCGCACGAGGGTGGGATCTATTCATCTAACGCCATTCAGTGAATCTCACTCGGCTTTATGGAGGACACACATGCTTGGACAGACAAGGTGTTAATTTGGAAGAACATTGGGGCTAATTTTTTACTCATATCTCGTTCAAGGTTGCATACATGTTGGAATATGATATCATATACTGTATCACTTTTCTGTTTTTGTTTTCTTGTCTTGTGTCTTTGCATTGTACCTAATGGAATTAGGTACATCACTCACTTAGAACCTTTCAAATTTATTCTTTCATACCCATATCATTCAATATTTTGGTATCATATGAAAGAAGATTGACATGAATAGTAAGAATCAACCAAGAAAAACTATTTTTTTTCTAGTAACTGACGGGAAATCTTTTAAGAAACACACTGTATATCAAGATACTGTACATATAGCGAGCTTATGCTTAAAGCTACCATGTGCATTTTGGAATGCTATGTGAATTTTAAAACTTAGAGACTGAAAAAAAGAAATGTGCTTTTGCCATATCGATTATGAGAGGTATATGCTAAAAATGTGTACCTTGTTATGTTCAATATCGATGTATATCTGGTATTGTAAAAGGTGTATTATACAAGAATGAATGAATAGGCTATCTGTGTTATTTAAATCTCTTGTAGAGTGTACCACCCCGCTTTCATTGGTGCTTGATATTTTATTTTATAAATGTAATCTCAGTCTAAAGGTTGGAGTAAGTTATATCATGAATTTGTAAATGCTAGTTTGAACATATATATAGTAATGATAATAATAATAATAATAATAACTTGTCCTTTTACCTCAGCCTATTGTTATGCTTATAATAATGATAGTAATAGTATAATAAAATTAATGATGATGATAATAATAATATAATAATATAATAATAATATAATTATTATAACTCTAACTGCGACTTAGGGCGAAATCTTTTATCTCATTCTTTGGTTACGTTTCGCCCTAACCCACACTCGTTTCGCCCGAACGTTGAGTTTCTATTGTGACGGAATAAACCTGTTGTTAGGTTTCGCCTTAAGTCGCAGTTAGGTAAATTATAATAATAATAATAATAATGATGATGATGATGATAATGATAGTAATAATGATGATAATAATATGTTCACCCAGGGTAGCCTTATCAGTAATTATATACTGTTCTACCTGAGGGCCCTGCAAGCATGTTGCATGTATAATGTGATTTAATATGATAAAGAATAATTAGATAAATTCTAAGCAACGTAGATGCATAATTACAATGTATATCATGCTGTTTGTGATTGAAATATTCTTGTATAATTCATGTAAAAACAAACTTATTTTTAATACTTGTCTTACAGGAGTGACAGGTATGGGTTGTTCACAAATATATTCTTGAAGGTATTTCTTTTATACTTTGATTATGCTAGCTTATGACTGTTACATGTATAATGTTGATAATAATGATAATAAGAATGATAATAATCATCATAGTTATAATAATTTTGATTCAATGCTTTTGCATTGTGTTTTGCTTTTGATCAGTTTAATGTAGAATCTTGTCACATATGTGCATTTTTGTCTCGCCCACCGGAGGTGAAGGCGAGACTAAGGGATCCAAATGGCATCCGTCCGTCGTCCGTCCGTCACAAACGTTAAACTTTACCTGCAAGACTCTCTTATGATGCATTACTTGGCAACTGTTACTGCATTGGCAGCCACACTTGGGTGATAGAAGCACTAGGGGCATCTCCATGTTATTGTGTTGTCGGAGGTCACATGATGATGTCAAAGGTCAAATGTTAAAGTTTACCTGCAAGACTCTCTTTTCATATGTTAAAGTTTACCTGCAAGACTCTCTTTTGTGAGATAACTTCACATCAGTTGCTTGGATTACAACTTAGCTTGAGTCATATTTGCACTGAGGGTACCTTGGCGTTATGTTGCCGTTGGAGGTCACATGATAGGGTCAAAGGTCATTTGAGGCTATATGTTAAAGTTTACCTGCAAGACTCTTGTGACAAATAACTTCATATCACTTGCTTGGATTACAACCTAACTTGGGTGATAGATGCACTTGGAGTACATTCATGTTTTGGTACCTTCGAGCTCACATGGTTAAGTCAAAGGTCATTTCAGGTCAAGTGTTATAGTATGAATGTATTGATTTTAAAAGTCTTATTTCATTTCCACTTTTCAACCTTAGCACTATTTTTAACCTTTTTGCATTTTTATGCCACCCAGAGACAAACTCTACTTCGCCTCTATTGTACAACTGATTATCATCCTATTTTGTATTTGTGTAATCTAATAGGAATTGATGGTAAATTTTTATTCCATCTCTAAAAGGGGGGGGGGGGGATGGGGGCAGTCGATGGAGGGAAGTAGTATTTTGTGAATAGTCCTTCTCATTAATGGGATATTATATTCTGTGGCAGATACCCAGAGATACAATTCTTCTGCGTGGCAACGGAGATCACGATATTTCCAGTTTTCGCAAGTGGGCGAGACACAATCTTGCTAATGCCTTGTTATGTATGTTCTGATATAAAGAGATAACCGCTATAACGAGGAAAACCCTTTGGTTCCGGCGGCCCCGTTATATCGAGTTTCCCCTGTACCAAGTCTTTAAATAGTTTTGTGGGATATCAATGTATCCTTTCTTAATCTCACTGGATGAAAAGGCATGAATGATTATGAGAAAAGAAAATTCATCATACAAGATGGGAATGTTGCAGTGCAGGGTACACCTCTACATTAAAAGTAAACTAGTAAAATTGGCGAACAAATTTTGTTTTTCAAATTATTATGCAATATGTTACTTTTACTTTATAGGACGTACGATATTTTGTGTTTCGGAATTGCATACTAACTAGGCAATTTAGAGTTTGTCTCGTGCATGTGCCTAATCAATGGACAGTGGCATAGCATGAGTCACCCATTTAGGGGCGCACTGGTCCTACTCGGTAAATGTGGGGGGGGGGGGGGAGCCAGCACGTAGGGGAAGGATGAAGCCGGAGGAATTGTAACATCTTTTTTACCTTCCCTTCCCCTCTCTCTTTCTCTCTTTTTCTCATATTTTTCTTTTTGCAATTCACTTGGGGGACATAACCCCCTGTAGCTATGTTACCTACTGCCTATATGAATCATGTATGGTGTGCATTCACACCCGGGATACTCTTCATCATTAAGTTCATAATACTGTATTTAGTGTGATGATGATCATTTCCATCACACCGTTAACACATTATCCATTGAGAGGGAGAAGGGCATTTAACCTACAGTTAACACCCTTCTGGCTCTCAATAATCTCTCAATATGATGCTATTTGGTGACAAAAGGCCTGTATACGTTCTTTGTAATCCTTGTTGCTATACGCTGCAAACGCTCGTCTGCATGTAAAACAGAGATATATAAACTAGTTGAATACTGATGTATGCATACATATGTTATTTATGACTGAAAGAAGATTGAATAAAGCAAAAGTGTTGCTGCATATATTTTGTTTGCTAGGTTTCCTTATTATTTGTGAAATGTGTGCCGGTGTAGTTTTCATGAGCTTATGAGTAGTTTTTAGTGCTTCTAAAGTTTCAAGCCCTCTGAAATTTAATGGGTTAGTTTCAAATTTCAAAGGTTACTGGGGGATTAAAAAACAATAAAAAACAATTAATTTTTTAAAGGGTTATTACCTATCAGTTTAAAAGAAGACATAGCGCAAAATGTATCCATGTTAAATTAAGATTTCTATACCATATTGAATTACCCATAAAAATCAGGTTCGGATTATATGATGCTATCTTCATGTTCCGCAATTCAAAGGGGAAGTCCACCCTGGTATTTAGTTATGAATAAATGTAGAAATCATGAGAGAAACCGTTTAGTGAAAGTTTGCACAGAAAATTCATAATTTTTCATTTTCTTAGTTGTTGATGAAGGAATAAAATTGTCTCATATAACTTTTTTTTAACTTATGTGCAATATGATTATATTTAGGGCGCACGTATGATTAAACAATTTCTTTAGAGAAATTGGAAATTAATGATTTTTTTTTATTACAGGGAAAATGGTAGAGGACCTCGCAAGATGATTCTCAGCATTGCCAGTTTGTGTTTGATTTTGTAAAACTTCAAAAACAAATAGCTTTATTTCTTGTTGGATTGTGCTCAAACTTTCATCGATCTTTTTTGACTTTCTTTAATTTGTCTGCTTCTTTTAAAAACAACTTAATATCGTCTGTTTGGAGCAAGAAGGGCGTTAAATGATATATTTAATTTGAACAAAGAATGAACGCCCTTCTGACTCCCAACGGGCGATATTACTTCAAAGTATTTGCAATCGTGTTGCAATTATAAACTTTAATCTCCATTTCTGCTATTAACAGCAAATAATTGCACCCAAATCAAAACTTTAGACTGAATGCTCAAGAACGATTTTAGTAGATAATTATATCTGATTTCTTAGAAACGAAATATAAGGAAATCGAGGCAGTATAGGCCTGTAGTCAAGATCCTAGCGCTGTACTTTTTAGTGAATGTGATTTCCAACAAGTTTCAGTTCATTTGTACTTTTATTTTGATGGAGAGATCAAAACCATTAAAACCAAAAACAATCAAAATTAATTAAAGCCAGTTTCTTGCGAAATGTAATATTCTATTTATTGCCGTAAAACTTGATGAAGACCGAAAAAAGGCCAACAACAGTGTAATTATTGCAATCGATTTTTTTCAGTCAAACCGCAGGTTCCCAAAATGTGCTCTATTTTAATTATTTCCAGCTCTGCTTGACTGGATCAGTCTCTGAATACATACTGACCAGGAACATCTAATTTCCAAAATGATTGAATGGACTAGTTAATGTTTCCCGATTGTCATGATTCATACTTCAAATAAAAGAGGAGGAATTAGAGATTCATGACATACTTTTAAATGACCACTGTGACAACACTGATGAAAGATAGTGTTATTTTATGACAAAATAATTGGAAATGAAACGAAATGTAAACCTGTAAACAAAACCTCACATCGTTTTATTATGAGCCAGGTTGAATTTGACTTGAGTGTAAAGGGCAATTTATCCGTTCTTTACAAATATTGAAATAATATGAATGCACACTAATGATGACAGGGTCAGGATCCAGCAAAATGTAACCAAAGTACACATTGTATCCTTTAAACAGTTGATTCCAGCACTCTGATTGATTACTTCACAGACAGTATTTATTTATTCATGTGTAGGGACCTTCATTTATGACCTGAGTAATAATAAATTCCAAAACTCTAATAAATTATTGTAATACGATACAGCACAATTATTCAACGAGACAAAAAACAGGTCGACAGGTACATTTATCAAAATTAAGGACTACCCAACGACAATTTTCTCTTTCTATTTTAGGAAATAGTTTATGGAATTAAATACCAACTGATATCAAATTAAAATCATCCAGAAGCAATTTTTAGGAAATCGTTTTAAGTCAATAAGTCTATGTTTCGCTCTATATATACATGTACATGTAACACTATGCTACGTGATTGTAATTGTTATGTTTGTATAATGGAATTAATATCTTCTATGATGGGAATTTTGTAGAGGGGCCAGGCTCGACTAGCATTTGTGCTTTTTATTGGTCCCATTTACCAGCTATTATCATATTTTTCAATCCTGTTTACTGTATGACAAATCTTATACACATGAAGTTATTGTTGGTTTATAAAATCATTCAATTCAATTCAATTCAAGGATCAACGTGTTTCTCTCAGCCAGGACCATGTTTGCACAAGAGGTCAAGTGTCCACATATACGGGTGGCATGTGGTTTCAACTATCGCGCCCTATCTTGCAGGGCGGCCTTGCCAGCCAATCACAGTGCTAGGATTCTATGGTCTTGATATAATTTCAATGATATATTGATATGTACTTGGGTTGAAAATTGCTGGATACTGACCTTGTCATAAATGTATGGATGTTTTGAATATTATAATATAAAAGATGAAACTTGAACACTTCCATATGCGTTTTAATAGTCTTTTAACGACCTGAAATCTCATAAAGAAAAGGGGTTTTTGTTTTACTATTTCATCACTTATTTTCAATTACTTATGCTTTGAATTCTACAAGGTCTGTGTTGGTAAACTATCCATTTATATTTCCAGAATATTGGATTAGCTTACCATTAATATTTCTTGAGCTAGAGCTACATAACTTTGAATAAAGGGATACAAAATAGTTAGGTCTGTTAAAATATGGGGGACATAATCTACAAAAGCGCAATTTTTGCCTGTGAGTCAAATGTAATTAAAAGCGTTAATTTTCGATAGGGTGCCACGAAATCGGCGAATGGCATCCTATTTAAAAATACTAATTTATGCAAAAAACACAAATTCAATTGTTTGTCTCGAAATATATGAACTAGTTACTTCATTTTTCATATATCCATAATTTGCATAATTTTTGGAGATTTTGCATAAAGATGTGAGTTATTTTGATATGTCTTGTGGGAAAAATAAATCTGTAGGCGCAACAAATACATATGTAAAGTTTGGTACATTTTCAAGCACTTTGATTTTTACCTTGTCTCGCGACATTATTTTTTATAATACAATAATTGGCATAAATTAGCATAAGTTTGCATGAAGATGAGATTTTATTCGATGAGTCTTGTGGGGAAAAATAAAGCTATTGCCACAGGAAAAACATATAGAAAGTTTGGAATTTTTTTAAGCCATTAATATTTACCTTGTCAAAGGACTTACTGATTTAATGCATAGCATAATTTTGCATGAAGATGTGGTTTGATTCGATGGGTCATGTGGGGAAAAATGAAGCTAGTGTCCTAACAGGTACATCTGCTTTTGTAAACTCTGTTCCCAAAACTAAAAAAATATGGGCTTAACAGGCCCGACTAAAACAGTCCACTGGTTGCAAGGAGCGTGTGCCATTTTAGGCACTGGAAATAAAAGAATTGAAATTAAAACAGAAATAAAGGCAAATTTGATACAACTCGACCAAAAAGTCTTATTTTGAAGAGTGAGTCAACTTCATCCTTCAATATTTTGTATAGTTGTACGCAGATGCAGATCCAGGATTTTTTTATTTAAAAGGACACATTATTTTAAAAAAAAAGTCATCACATTTTTGAGGTGTCTCATTACTCCAAACTTCATGTTGACCTCAAATGTAAAGGAGGGGGGGGGGCAAAATCTTGGAGTTGTGCAATGAAGGTATGTCACTTGGGCTTCAAAATTATCCGCCAATGGTCACATGTCGTTTTTCCGAATGTTCGTTACTCCGACACGACGGTTCGTATTTTCAATGCAATAAACGAAATAGGGTTCGTAATTCCGAAAATGAAAAAGGATTCGTATTTCTGAAGGTTCGTAATTCTGAAAAGTTATGAAGGACTCTATTCCATTTTGGGAATTACGAACCTTCGGAATCATGAACCCTTTTTCATTTTCGGAATTACGAATCCTATTTAATTTTCGGAATTACGAACCTTCGGAACAAGGAACCTTCGGAGTAATGCATCAAATGTTCGGAATTATTTGAACCCTATTTAATTTTCGGAATTATGAACCCCCTGCTATGGGAAATTTGTGTTTCGGAATTACGAACTTTCGAAAAACGAGTACCCGCACATTTTCACCAGCCAGCCATTCTCCATACCTTCTCCACCAAACACCTGCTCATTGTACCTTTTTTTCTCATTCTCCGGTTGCATAAAATACCCACATGGTTTTGAGTCAATTTTTATTTTTATTTTACCATCCTACACAGCCAGGAAAGAGGTGTGAGACATAACAGCTGACCCAGCCCACAGGCTTTTGTCTGATATCACGTTTCAACTGCTTTAATTTACACGCGTATACTTCCCACCCTCGGTGTATACACATTGAACTTGTATTATTTTAAGCTACAGTATAAATACTAAAAAAAGAAGCACATGCTGTTTTGCATTTTCCCTCGTCATTTATTCAAAATACTTTATAAGGAGTGTAATCAAAGTACTTTTTAAAATACACATCAATTACAGAAAATACCAAATTTGATTTAATTCATAGCTAGACATCAAATAATATGCACATTATTTTGTTATACTTTATGTGCTTTAAATGCTTTTGACAAGCGAATTATTAAGCAATTTATGATTCATTCATTCCATCTATTTCATCCATTCATACAAAAGTACATCTGTATATTTACAATTTTTTGGAACAATCACAGTGTAATAGTGCATGAGAGCTTAGGAAGGCAAACGTGCTGGTGCTGTCACCAAAAAAAAAAGTACATAAACAACATCATAAATATACAGTGCGTGCCAAAAATAAAGTTAACAGTTGGAAAAAGTCTCCCAAAATAAATATTTCAGAATATTTTTTAATAGATTTCCATTTTTGTAGATAGCTTAGGGTCTCTCATATATATGCACTATCACCAACAAATCTGACTAGTCATTACGCTTTAGTGATCAAAAGCCACTTTTTGAAAGGGTTGCAAAATTCAGACTTGACAAGAATTGGTATTTGTTCTGGCCGGTATCAACAAAATTGATTGCCGTTTTAGAATTGACAATTGAAAAAGTCTCCCCAATTAAATATTTCAAAATATTTTCAGGAAATTTTCATACCTGTGGACAGCTTAGAGACTCTTCTATCAAATGACACCAAATATCTAACAATATTTTACGTTTGAGTGAGCAAAGGCCACTTTTGTGAATGGGTGCAAAATCCATACTTGATAAATGTTTATTTGTCCGTTCTGTCTGGTATCAGCAAACTTGACAGTCATGAAAAGGCTAAGAACTTGTCATATTCTGATCAATAAAAGACACTTTATGAAAGAACAGATTTTGTTCACTGTATGTCCTGATATATCCCATCAAAACTTTATGGTTGAGTGAGTAAGCAGGTGAAATTAAAAGACTCACCAAAAGTAACATTTTGAACCACTCAACAAAGTAGTTAATTGCTCACTAAAGCATAAGATGTTGATGGAATGTGTAAGGATGCACAGAGAACAAAGCTTGTTATTTCATAAATTGTCTTTTATTGATCAGAAAATGGAAATTTCTAAGCCTTTTCATGACTCTCAGCTTGGCTGATACCGGCCAGAGCCAATATCAATTCTTGTCAAGACTGAATTTTGCACTCTTTCACAAAATTGGCTTTTTCTCACTTAAGCGTGGAATATTTTTTAAAGATATTTTGGTGTCATTATTTTGATAGAAGAGACCCTAAGCTGTCCACAGGTATGAAAGTCTCCTTAAAATATTTTGAAAAATTTATTTGAGGAGATTTTTGCGAGCTGTTAACTTTTTTTTTCCTGGGACGCACTGTATAGAGAGAGAGAGAGACACACACACACACAGAATAAATGACTCCGTTAGACACAAAAGGTTCTAACGGAGTCATTTATTCTGTGTCTCGCTTTATTTTAATCTCCGTCGCAGACCTTTTTGAACTTTATCATAAATAATTATATACGGCCCTGGAAAAAATTATTAGACCAAGCTTCTATAATAAGGGTACTATAATATGCATACAAAATTATAAAAATGATTCGTCTTTGTACTTCATTGAATAAATACCAAATGCCAGCAATTATACCTTGCTTCTATATTTTAATATTTCCTTGTTACCACAAAAATAACACTATCAGTAACCATTTTTATTCTAATAATTCTTTCCATGGTTGTATATACATAAATGCAAACAGAGAAACCAAACCAAAGCAAAAACAAACAATACAAAAGTAAGAGGAAAGCTTGCAGTGGAAGCACCAGTAATCACATATAACTATTTCTATACACAACAAGATTCGTCAGCAAAATATGCTCATTTCAAGGTATATAGTAGTATACTATTAATAGTAAATTACTTTGTATATTACTATGATTTTAAATTGTTATTATTTCAAACGCCTACGCTGCTCGCTTATGAAATAGATTCAACAAAACATTGAACTATAATTTCTTTTTTTTTCAAGTTGTGGAGGTATTCATGGAATTTAATAAATATAATTCCAATCATTAGCCTCTAGCTTTATACAAGCAATAGACAATTATTTATACATTATCTAATATAAGATTACTATATTAGGGGTGGCCCCAGAGAGATGGGGGGGGGGGGGGGCATAGACACAGAACAGCGGTAATAATAGTATTCAGTTATTCATGTCAAAAATCATTATAACTTTGGACGCATATTGAATTCTAATGAAATGGATTGTTCTTACGTTGACCTTTCCAATCTCGACTCTGCGAATACAACAAATTATAGTGGTACATTTTAGATCCAGACATTATGCGGCCACAGCACATGTCAATGCACAGGTAATGTATGCAGGTATATATGCATTATTATAATAAACTGTTGGCGTACAGAGTACTCAAAATACACTTCTCAGCGGAAATAGAAGCTTAGATAGCAGACGTTCGCTACAATTAATGCTATCCAACGTAAACACGAGGTACAAAAGTATATACGGATATGCTCATTATAGTAACCTAACAAGGTGATTAGCTTTGATTGAAATAGAGCGGAGGACTGAGGGGAAACTTAATTATCACACGTGTTGCTAAGTTCACCACGACTTGTAATTATTATATCCCGTCCTATGAAATAAACATTACTGTAACTTATTGCTGTACTGCAGACACTATGCTTAAAATGTAGTTTTAAGTGCAGATCCAGGGGGTGAAAGATGACCCTTTTTGCTTGTCAGAGAATTTTTTGGAAAAAATGAATCCTAAATAATATTTTTTTTTTACTGTCCGATAGGCCATTTTATTCAAGATCCGATCTCTTAACAACATAACTGAATACATGTACAAAAAATAATATATATTACAGCGAAATAAGTTATACGTAATGAATGTCAACGGTTATAAGCGTTTTCTGAACGGCATAGTTGGACGTAATAGCATAATAAAATTTAAAACAAAAATGTTATGCTTTAAACACAGAACATACAAAATAAATAATACCAAATAGCAACACAATGAATGGGAATGGTTTGGGAATTGCAATAAAAATAATACTAAACAATCAAAATTCTTTATAAAATTCATCATTTAAAAAAAAATCTAATTTATTTTCTCGCAATATACTAACTTGCCTCTCATTTGCGTAACAATTCCTGATATATTGCTTAATAATTGTCTGGAAAGCCGCGGGTTTTTTTTTTGTATACGAGCAAAATATAATTGTTGTTTGGTCCAAATTATTACACATTTCAAAGCATCGTGTCGTTTGTCTACGAAACCTAACAAAACATGTATTAATGATAACTGTACATGTATTCTACAAAGTATAGTAGGTCAAATGACTCCAAATCAATTTGGTCACGTTACTCGGTATTAAGAGTAAAAAAGGACCAAATCTTCTCCTTCTCTTCCACAAAAAGAACAGTTCCTATATAAAATTATTTCCAACTTTACAATTAGATCCTTATTCAAATATAATATCCTATTTAAAAGTCTGTACTGAAATTACCTTACTTTTATAATGCATTGTACTCTGAAACATCGCCCTGATGTAATATCGCAGATATTTATCATCAAATAATATACCATCTGCATACATAATTTATTCAAATGATCGTCCCTTTCTTTTAACATGATTTTATATATTATGTATACATCCTTTTTTTTTCTTTCAACAAATTTGAAACATATGCATGGCATAATGGCTTCACTTTCATATAACAACATAGCAGATTTATATTTGCATTATATGATTTGAAAAAAAGTACGTAATAATGAAGAAATTGAACTTTGATAGTAAACCTTTTTTAAAATTCTTCTCTTACTGATGACTCCAATAAGTCATTTATAAAACGAATAATTTTATCCCACCATTCTTTAAAAATATACCTTTTCCTTCAATTTTTATATCACTCCCCCCGGACATATTTCAAACTTTCGGGATTCCATTGGCAGATACAAGGGGGGGGGGGGCGGTGTAACCGGGATATTTTGACCCCTCCCCCATTTTATAAGTCAGCACTCCAAAAAGGGGTGACCTTTAGTGGGGCACGGAACCCCTTTTTATGCCAGGCTCAATAACCCTTTCCCCCTTCTTTTTGCTTGCTTGCTTGTCAGACTTTTGAGGGAAGTGGACCTACCTTTTGTAGTAAATCCTGGAGCAGCCCCGGAATTCTATATTTTCGAATGGAGGTCATCGACTATTGAAATCAATTGAATATTCATTTTTTTTACCGCAACGTCATTTTGAAAAGCAACTGTGATCGGTCGATGTGTTTTAACAGCTTGCTGTGTGGGCATACTTACAGCATTATAAAATCGGTTTCGTTGCGTTTCAACTATAGTATAAAACACTATAGTCTTTAAAAATAATGTGTTTTACATTTTTTTCGGGGGAGGGGGGGGGGGTGGGCTAATAAGTCCGAAAATATTTGGTCATTGTGTTACCACGTATTGTGGAGTTCTGGACATGAATCTGACGTCAAAAGTATAACAGTATAATATACAGTTAATAACCCTCCTCAAGCTTGGATCATATCAATGATCAGGCATACTAAATCTTATACGTGGTAGGTAACGTATGGGACGGGCCCTTTTATAATTATAGTCATATTGCATATAATAATCAAAATTATAATCAAGAATCAAATTGAGAAATGCAGAATACACGTATAAAAAGAAACATATTTCACAAGTCATTGTAAAATGAATATTCATGAAAGTGTAAAAGTTCTCCCTGTCCATATCTCCCAAAGCTGTTTCATGTGCACCATTGGAATATGATAGACAGTATATAATTCATTATATCGTTCAAGCTCCTTCTCTCCCATTGGCAAAGGTTCATCTGATTTCTTCGTTAAATCTGAAACTATAAACCCTTTCTGGTTGGTAAAATTTACCCCTGCCTTCAAACCACACATCCCTACGTAGACGTCTGACCAAGGAAAAAGCGGAGTGTCTTTGCTCGCCTTGAAGATCTTCTGTGCATTATCCATAGAGAAAATGTAAGCCGGGCCTGTGAAAAAGGGCGGGTACTTTCCTCTGGGCCATAAATGCTCAGGTGTGTAAAACTTTCCCCATTTGCTCATTGGATCGCGTACGACTCCGTACGTGTGGAGGTCGCCCATGGAGAAGGAATTCATTGGCGCCTTTCGAAGGACCTCGGCGATCAAGCGAGTGTTGATTAGGACGTCATCGTCGATCTTCATGACGTACTTCGAGCGAGTGCAGTACGTCGTCGACCATTTCAAACCCATGACGGTTTTCAGCGTCATGTTCAAGTAGTCGTCGGTGAAGTTTTCCTGAACAATATCCCCGAAGATGATCGACTCGTCTTGTAATCTCGATTGCATAATGCGATCGTCGACTGCTCCCATTGAGAAAACAAGGCGCATAGTCTGGTTATGACTTTCATAAAAAGGCCACGAATCCGGCCTGGCGAAGGTATTCCGAATTAAATTCCGCTTGAGAAAATGATCAGGAGCAGAGTTCACAAAAATCACGAGTAAAAGATCCTCATTTTCTGATTTTCGTTGATCACACCAATTTGTAGGATTGATGATATAGGAATAGTTGTGTGTGTCTACCCTTCGTACCCATTTTTGTACGCCGCGTTGTATCCGGGCAACATTCGCCCTGTGGTTCGTATCAGAGGCATGTTTAAAGCATTCGGGACCCGCATCGAGGAGCGTTGCATTGACCGCAGAACGCCGCCGGGTAAACCTTAAACCACTTTGCAGCAAGCGATCTCGTAAAAAGCACAAAACCAGGAAACAAAATGTCCCTTGGAAAAACAGTTTCTTCGGAATCCTCATAGTACTAACAGCTATAATTCTAAATGGCATAAAATTCCGATGCATAGATTGTTACTGGTTACTTGAGCATGCTTACAATGGATTCGCTTTCCTCTCCGGCTGTCTCAATTAAAGTTTGGGCGCTAGTTTCCGTAGCTTCGTCGGCAGCGCGCTCATGATGACACATACATCTGATAATTTTTCGGAACGGCCCCGGTGAGATCTAAATGCCCTAGAAATTTAAAGGGCAATTTTGTATAAGAAACTGTATATTTCAGTTCCTACTCTAATAGCTCATAAAATCGTCACAAGATCTTAACAATACTTCGTTATCATTATAATAATGTCCTTTTAGATTTACTTGCATTTGGGATATTGAGAGGCTCAAAAACATCGTTTGATTTGTTATTTTTTAATTATCATCTGTAGAATACAAAAACGAATCACGTGGTAGTTTCATATGGCAGAATATCAACAAACTGATTCATCTTCCCCAAACCAATCAGGAAATATTCCATTTACTTCCTACTTACTTTGGTCACCTGCAAACATCATGGCCCGAATTCACAAAGGAGGTTTAAACCTAAACCATAGTTTAAACCTCCGTAAGCGTACTGCAATAGGCGTAAATAAGCGCACATTGCCCAATGCGCGCGCTCAAAGAAAATATAATGATTAAAAAAACCCAGGAGGGGGTTTAAACCATGGATTAAACCATGGTTTAAACCAAACCTCCTTTGTGAATTCGGGCCATGTATCCTCATTAAAAAAACAGGCAGAAAACACATGAACATTACATAATATAGCCACCTATTGTATCCCCGTACGTGATAGCATACGATTTACATAAATCTCATCACTACATGCTTTCTCCTTCATCAAGTTCCAATGTATAAATGTTATCACAATTTCCAGGAAGACCATTCTTACAATGGACGTGCTTACCCGGATTGCTTTTTGATGTTTGCCCAAATTACTTATTGCCCATAGATCTATAAGACACCATGGTCCAGACCTATGGAATTCTCTCCCAAAATTCATTAAATCCAGTTGCCCCCTTTACTCATTTAAAGTCAAAGTTAAAACGATGTTACCAGTTGGTACTAAATACTAAATTGGTAGAAAAAACCCCTTCTTGCAAAGACCTTTTTAGTGCAGACAGTGAGATCATTCGTGAGCTTTATGAAAGAAAAGTGGTAAGCCAAGGCAGATTCGAGTTATTACAAGTCAGTGAACAATTTGTTTTCAATGAGTTGCGAAAACTGAATGTATCAAAAAGCACTGGTTTAGACTTGATTCCGGCTAAATTTCTGAAAGATGGTGCGAAGATGCTATACAAACCCTTAACTTTCTTGATAAACTTATCTATCTTGATCAATACTTTTCCAAAGGAAATGAAAATAGCTAAAGTTACTCCTCTTCATAAAAAGAAAGATAAAACTGATGTTTGAAATTATAGACCTATCAGTGTTTTAAGTATATTATCTAAAATTCTAGAAAAGTCGGTATGTGTTCAGATTGAAAAATATTTTAAAGAAAATGATATAATTTATGAATTTCAATCTGGTTTTGGACATGATTATTCAACCGAGATATGTCTTATTCACTTGACTGATTATCTGAGAATACAAATTTCCCAGGGACAATCCGTTTGTACGGTACTCCTGGATCTTCAGAAAGCTTTTGATACAGTTAATCATGGCATCTTATTAAAAAAGTTACAAAGAATGGGTTTTAACGAAGCTACTTTAGAATGGTTCAAATCCTACTTGTCTAATCGACATCAGGTAGTGGCTATTAATGATATTCTTTCCAATGTTATGCCTGTAACATGTGGTGTTCCTCAGGGAAGCATCCTTGGACCAATCCCTTTTTCAGCTTATATCAATGACATGTGTGCTTGTATAAAAGCTGACTGCAAGCTGCTATTGTACGCTGATGACAGCGTACTACTTTGCTCAAATCCAAATCCAAAATTTGTCGAAGAAAAACTAAGCGACCACTGCTGTCTACATGTGTCGATTGGATGACTGATAATAGATTAATCTTTACACTTGGGCTTAAAACAAACAATATTTCAAATTCAAAATCGATAAACAAAAATTTGAATGTAACGTAATGTTGAAAAAGGCTCTCCAATTTGCTCCCACACACAAAATGAATATGACATAAATGATGGCTGAGTACAATCTTTTTATTTCGGAGGACATAATGAGAACATGCTATCCATAATAATTAGATTTCGAGTGCAGTCCAGAGGGAAAATAATTATCAAGACAAAGCAGGATATTCATGATATCCTAGTGCACAACAAAATATAGAACAACTCCTGAAATTTAATATTCATATACCAACTTTTTAAGAAGGGATAACAATTTTATTTGTCCGAATTGCTTCAACATTTCACTAATCTGTGTTTTAAAAATAATTTATTTGTTTCCATCCATTTCAACTTGCTACAAAGGTCGTGTTGCCCTTTAATTAAAGGTTGTTATCTTGATTCAAATGAATTCGCATATTACAGACAGAAGAGAATTTGTTATTTCATTAAAGGTGGGGAATGGGGCAAATTATATACATGTGCCCTTGTGTCTTGTTTTGCTACTTATCACTCTTATGTTTTGCTATATTTTCGTGGTATATGTCATCTTAGAGATATGAAACTATCTATTATTTAGCTTAAGACACTCAGTGGTAGTTTACCAGTTTGCATACTATTATGTACAGCTTTCGAGCTTTCGTGGGTTGTCCCGTTCAAGCTTGCTAATTGTTATTCTAATAATGTACAAATTTATTATGTTCTGAAGGCTTGGCAAATAAAATCAATCAATCAATCAATCAATCAGAATATACAAGATAAAATTTCTGTGTCAACTCTTCAGTCTTTTTCACAGTATGATCCTTTCTATCACTTTAATCATTAACGATATCATCATCATACTGCTGAATTTGGGTCATCCTCCGTTTTTTTAAGCTCATGTATACGTTGTATTCATCATCATTATGAAATGTATGTGGTTTTCTTAATACGGAATTAAATATAAACAAACAAACAAACATCATCATCGTCATCATTAACATCATCGTCATCATCCTCATCATCATAATTTCATCATCAACATCATCGTCATTATGCTTTTAACTTAGGATTTCAATTATTTATCCATTCTGCTTATTAAACATGTTTAGCTAAGTCATAATATTTGTTTGGGGCTGCCATAAAAAAAAATGCATATAATCATTTGTTATTTCATTAAAGGTGGGAAATGAGGCAAATCATATACATGCCCTTGTATCTTGTTTTGCTACTTATCCCTCTTATGTTTTGGTATATTTTCGTGGTATATGTCATCTTAGAGATATGAAACTATCTATTATTTAGTTTCAGACACTCAATGGTAGTTTACCAGTTTGCATACTATTATACAGTCAGATAAGTGTATGCCTGCTCTAGACTCACGTATTAACTATTCACTATAAGACCAAGGCCAAAACCGCACAAATTTACATTTTTCATTCAGTTCGTGGTTTGGGAAGTAAAGATTTCGGGTCTCCAATATATGCATAATATATAATATTATGAACATAGGTCCATTGACTGAGCTGGCGATAGCCGTCGTTGAGCGGGGAGAGGGAGGGGGACACGGTTTGAATAGTCTCCTACGATGGAATGCGAGGGAGCAAATCGACCGAGCGGGATAGGGTGTGGAAGAAAGGGGTCATAATAGGCCTATCAACGTTTTCTCATATTCCCCTCCCCTCCCTCCCCCCTCAACCCCCCCCCCCCCTCTCTCTCACCCTCTCTTCGCTTCGCTGTAAAATGATTTTACATTTTCCCGTTAGTCCCACTGTAGCTAAGTCACTGCATGGAATCGTTAATTTGATGGCCAATCTCGAGAACACTTTGGCCCATATTCTGCTAAGATCTAAACCCGAACCTGCATGGGAAGAACTCCAACTCCTAACATCCCATTTGTTCAAGCTTGCGTTCTGAGAACAGACATTCTTTCTTGTTATTCATTCCCTTGTTATGTTTGTATTTTCTTAATGTTGTAGGCGCCCTGAGTATTTAATCAAAATGGATAACAGCGCTAAAGAAATCTTATATGTATTACCATCATTACCGGGTTTTCCCGGCCAATTTCGCACGTTTGTCAGTGTGTTTGATAGAAAGTTCATTCAATTTAGCAAAAATCCTCGTTACGGCGCATTCTGTCTTTCGAAATTGCAACTTGTACATTCAATTTAACATTTCGAACAATGAAATCTGCACATGTGCCTTTCGAATTCATAAAAGGGGTCTTCAAATTGACACGTGCTCTATATTCAGTCAAATTCGCCAACACCGGTCGAAGGGGTTATTTCAGTCATTCAATTTCGTGGATGGGCATCCAAATTCCCAACATTTTCAGTCAAATTACCTCATAGTTTTTATTTCCATTTTAAAAGGTGAGAACATATGTATTTTTGTTTCGGCCACACACTGTTAAGCAGTAAATAACTCGAATTTGTTGTTCTGTAACGCCCCTCTTCTTTCATACATGCCATAAGGCATATATATATATATATATACCAGTACGACAGAGCCCCTTCATCTTCTTCGGTACAGTCATGGCAGCACAAGTTAGATACAGGCGCATATCTCAACAAGATAGAGAAAGACTTATAGAAGCATTTGAGGGACATAACCTTGACTACCTAGAACTGGCCGACACGCTCGGAATAAAGCGCTCAACGGCCAGATCAATTGTGGCCACATATCTCCGGACCGGGAGACGCAACAAGCTGCCAAGGGGAGGCGAGCGAAACGTGAAGATGGATGACGAAATGAAAGCTCGTCTCCAAGCCACTGTAAGCACTGCAGTAACCCCTTAGTCACTCTTGAGCAACTGAAGATAGATCTACGGGCAGCTCTTCCGCAGAAGCCCCCGGTATCCGTCTCTACTATTGCTAGAGCACTTGACGGAATGCTCATCACGACGAAACTGGCCGAGGATGTCCCAGATGCTAGAAATTCACCGAGAATCCTAGACACGCGCATGGAGTACGCACAGTGGTTTATGGCCGAGGGTGTCGTTGCACACTGTGTCTACATTGATGAGACCGGCTACAACTTCTGGACCAGACACTCTTTTGGAAGAGCCCCACGCGGGGTCCCTGCACGTCGGGTCGTACATGGCCAACGCGGTCGGCAGTGCAATGTCACTTTTGCAGTTTCAAGTGAGATTGGGCTCGTCCACCACACTATTGCAGTGGAAACGGTGACGAGGGAAACTTTCGAGGCTTTCCTGGCTACCACCGCTCATGAATGCGAGAATGTCTTCCCCCCTGATGAGGACGTGTACCTGATTTTAGACAACGCACGTCCTCATGTAAGAGCTCAGCTACCTGGTGATGCAAGCCCAAGGATTCATTTGAAGTTTCTTCCTCCGTATTCTCCATTTCTCAACTGCGTGGAGATGGCCCATTCTGCGTTTAAGGCAGCCATCAAACGAGTGGAGAATCAACCTTGTTCAGCAGGCAGCTCGACGAAATACGGACGCAATAACGCAAGAGAAAGCCATCCGGTGGTTTAACCACACCCAGACATACCTCCCAAGATGCCTGGCCCGCCAACAAATTGATGGCTAGAACTGATCTAAGAACTGTATTCTTTATTCCTAATGATGGTTAGCATTAATGTAACACCCACCCAATGCAAATAATGAAAGACATATGAAAGAAATAATCACGATGTAAATTGAAACCTCCACACACAATACACCATTGAAAGAAAAGTTGCCAAGATGATACAGGAATAAAGAATAATCCGAAAATATGAAATATTCTGATGCTCATACAAAACAATGATGAAAGAATTGAAAAAAGTAGAAGAATAAACGCTTGAAGACGTCTGCTAAATTGACTTAAGTACGTGTTAAATTGGATGCCTAGAAATGAATACGAATGAACGAGCGCACTATATTTGTGATCACGTGACTACCTAATTCTAAATTGAATGAACGATTTGCGAATTCATGCTTGTTTAATGAATTTCAGTTGAAAAAGTATTAATTAGAATGAGGTTAAATGTAATCTGAATGCTCCAAAAATTAATTTGAACTAATAAATAATGAAATTAAAATACCGAGCGTGTCCTCTTGGCTAAATTTGGCTGAACTGAATGAATGCTCTATCAAATGGACTGACAACAATACGAAATTGGCCGGGAAAACCTATATATATTATCATCAAAGTCAATTTTTAACAAAGGAAGTTGATACAAGCGTTAAGTTTTCCTAATGTTAAACAGGGCATTAGACTGAGTGTCGGGTGTAACAGATCTAGTAACCTTTAAAGGGGAAATCTACCCCGATATTAAGTTTGGTTTAATTTAAAAGAAGGAGAAAAATTAATGGAACAGATCGATGAAAGTTTGAGCAAAATCCGATAAGCCATTTTGTGTTATGAATTTGTCAAGTTGTAATCAATCAAAATGGCAAATCCGTGATGTATCTTGTGAGCTCCTCTCTACTGAAAAATCATAAATTTCCACTTTTTAAAATATAAAATATTTAATCTAGATAATAATCATTGCTCAAGTTTTAAACAAACCTTTATAAATGTATTCCTTCATCAGCAACAAAGTAAATGACATTTTATGACATTTTGTGTACAAACCAAGTGGGAGAGGCGCTCGCAAGATACGTCACGGAGTTGCCAATTTGTGTTTGCTTGATTACAATTTAAAAAAATCATAACTTTCTTATTTCTTGTCGGATTTTGCTCAAGCCTTCACGAATCTGTTTCTCCCATTTTTCTGTTTTTAGTCAAATCAACTTGATACCAGGGTCGAATTTCCCTTTAAATCCTTTTTAGTTTTGACATTCACAATCCATGAACACCGACCGCACTGAGTCCCTTGTATTTCCCCTCGCTTTGATGGTTCTGATTAATATCTCCATCTCTACATTAGACGTGTGAACAGCGTTATCTCGCATGTGTCAGCCGGCTATAAGGCATATTGCGCATTATGAAAACTGTAAATGAATAATTCAAACGATGGGTGAGGACGCCTCAATGTGTGTATGAAGCATGCACTCGCCTTTTATACTATAAGTGACTATGAAAGGTATTCACTTGAATTATATCTATTTTGTAAGGAGGGTTGGAGTTATAATATAGGTGTAAAAACAAAAAGACAGTTGACAATTCTGATTGTTAATGTTAATGACTCAAAAGATGGAACTACCATGTAAATTATATATGTACCACTTTAGCTAAAAATATTGGGATTTTGTATAGATTGCAATTCTTGCCACAATCTGTTTTGAAAATGTTGTATCATTCTCTTGTTTCTTCCCATATAAACTATTGTAATATTGTTTAGGGTTTCACTTCTAATAGAAATATTGAACGAATTCACAAATTACAGAAACGTGGAATTCGCCTTATCACACATTCCCCATATCTTTCATCCAGTTTATCCTTATTTAAGAAAATGCAAATTCTACCTATCCATGAATTATTAACTCTAGATACCGCAATTTGTATGTTTAAACTATCTAACAACCTTCTCCCTTAGGTTTATAATGACTATTTCACTCTAAATTGTTTCATTCATAATTACAATATTAGGAATGCGCAAAATATCCATCTTCCTCTAAATCGCACATCGGTAACACAAAATTCAATCTTTTATAATGGCCCAATCCTTTGGAACAGCCTCCCAACTAAATTTAAGAACAGTATGACTGTAAAACAATTTAGACGATCTTATAAGCGACATATTCTTGATTCACAATGTTAAATGTACTAGATTATTGTATATGTTTCCCTCTCTTTTCTTCTTCCCTTTCTTTAGTGTTATGAACTTCTGTACACTTGATATTCTACCATTTCTTATAATTCTGTTTTTATGTACTCTGTATGAAGGGGTCATTTTTAACAAGCCTATATTTGTGCTTTCTATGATCCCGCCACTATTATTTATTATACTGATTTGTATTGATTTTCTGTAATATGTTTTTATGGTGGAAATAAATGATTGATTGATAAAGTTTGGCAGGAATGAGTGAAGTTGTAAAAATGTGACGAAAAATGTCCCCATAAGTCAAAATTTTAAGCTCATTAGGAGACATAAATAAAAAAAAAATATTGTCATAAATCTCATCTCTCTCGGAAACTTGAAAAGGTGTTTACGGCATTTGGGAAATCTAAAATCTGTGACATTTTTAGGGGCCCTGTCGGATAATTTTGGTTAACTTGCTGGCAAATCTGGTAATACCCCTACCCCCCCCCCCCCCCCCACACACACACACCCACGTCCAAAATGATCTAGCGATGCCACAAACACTTTGGGGATGATGAAGAACTATTTTACTTGTTGCCTTCTTCCATTTATTTTCTTCTCCAAGCCGTATGCCTAGATTTTACTCTCCATATTAATATCTTCCGGTGTTTACATTTAAAGAGGTTAGAGTGTTCAATTACTGTGAAATCTATATGGGCATAATATACTTGCGTATCATATGCTCCAGAATAGCACGTAGCCTAAAAGATTAAATGATTATGGCTCATCATCTATCACATACTCAACTTGGAATAAATGTGATTATGAAAGGTTTATTTTTAATGACGTTGCATTGATATGATGATGATGATAACCATTGTTATCATCATTATCATTGTTGTTGTTATCATTATTATAATCATTATTTTCATTATAATTGATATCATTATTGCTATTATTATTGCTATTATTATCATTCTTCTTCTTCTTCCTATTATAATTATTATCATTTTTTATTATCATAATTGTTATTATTGTTATCATTTTATTATCATGACTACTTCTACTACTATTACTACTCCTACTACTTTTTCTACTACTACTACTACTACTACTACTACTACTACTACTACTTCTACTACTACTATACTACTATTGCTAATACTACTAGTGCAATTATTATTATTATTATTATCACATGACTGTTGTCACTATTATTATTATTATCCTCCTCCTCTTATCAAATCGTCTATTATTAGTAGTAGTATTATTATCATCATCATCATCGTCATGATCATCGCTTCTCTTACTATAGGTTTTTGCGGTCAATTTCGTAAGTTCATCAGTCAAATTCATACTACGTGCATTCAATTTAGAAGAATTTGGCCGTGTACAAGCATTTAAGCATTCAAATTAATATTTCATGCATTCGTTTTATTACTTTTATCAATCCACTTTAGACTAATTTCATTCGAATTCGCAAAAAATTCATCAAGTTCGTAAAACCGTCATTCAATTTAGAACGGGAGGTGATGCGATTGCGCAATACCGTTATTCCAGCATTCTTTTTCGCACATTGAGCATTCGAATTCGTAATTTACGTCGAACACATTTTATTTAGTTGTTATTCTTTATTAATTTTTATATATTGGTTTCGAATTACATACGAGCTTTTATGTATTCTTTTATTCATATAAGCTTCTTTTAATGAATTCATGTTTATCTCATCCACATATATTTTAGCATTTTTTTAGATAGGTTTTCCCGCCCAATTTCGTAAAAATTGCATCCGATTTAACGCTGCGATCATTCAATTTCGAACGAATTTGAATGATCACCGAGATCAACATTCAAAAAGCTAACTAGTTCATTCAATTTAATTTTACTAGCATGCGATTTCATGATTTGTTCACATAAACGTGTAAAAAGCGCGTTCAAATAAAAAAAATGCACGTAAAATGCATTCAAATTCAGCTCTTGAAACAGCTCATATAACTCCACTTTCATATACACTGTACATACAATCAGGCCCCTGGGAACAATTTTGTTACTGGGGGTGCTGTGAGCAGATTTTTATAATTTTCTTGTTTGGTATGAAGTTGCTTATCTATGAATGGCGCCCGGGGCAAACGATGAAGTTGCTTTAAGTGCAAGGGCAAGTGTCCCCTATAGAAATGTGGGGGTGCTACAGCCAGCGGCCGATCCAAGATTTTGTGATATTCACAAAATTTTCTAACAAGCAAAAAAAAAAGTCCTCAGCGTTTTGGGGTCTCTTTTTAACTCCAAAAATCTCTGACAAGCAAAAAAAAAAAAAGAAGTCATCAGTATTTTGCTGGCTACAGCACCCCCTATACAGCACCCCTGCATCTTCAGCCTTCTAGGGGTGCTGTTGACCCCCTCAAAATTTTCTGGGAGTGCTGCACCACCCCCAGCACCCCCGGCTCCTAGGGGCCTGCATACAATTCATTTATACACGACTATGGCGGGTGCTCGAGAAGAGTATATGATTATGAAGAAAATGAGGTAAGAATTACATAGAACTACAGAACTTGTTTATGTTAATTGAATTCGAACGTTCAAAGTGCTGCGGTGTGTGCCTATAAAATAATGAAATTGAAATTGGTATTCGGGACGAAATTGAACGTCTATCCAGCTGGCGCGAAATTGAATGACAACTTTGCGTCGTTAAATAGAATGAATTTCTCTCTAAATTGAATGAAATGAAATTTAAAAGGAATGATATAAAACGAAATTGAATGCTCAAAAATGAAAATGAACCATGAGAGCAGAGAGTTGACGAAAATCGTTCGAATTTGAACGCTTATTCTTGAATTCGAATGCAACTCTGATGAAATTGGGCGGGAAAACATATAACATTATTGACTTACTTTTCTCTAATTTATGGTCTAACAAATTTACACAATAAATATTGTTCATACTTTCAAGTGAAGATCTATTTCATAATCTTATATTGTTAAATGTATGTAAGTGGGTGTAATAACTAATAAAGTTATTTAGGAAAATTATTTCTTTCATAAAAGTATCTGTGTTTTTCACTGGGGAGTGTTGGGGTATTGAGTTTAAGTCCAAATACCTTAAACATGCTAAATTAAATGGGCTTATTACGAATTCGAATGCCCACTTGCGAATTTGAATGCTGGCAGAGACGCTTTCCGGCATGGTGGCGAATTTGAATGCTCCCAACCGAATTTTTATTTTGAATGAGAAAAGTGTTAAATTGTTTGATCTAAGTGCGAATTTGAATGACCGAAATACCAAGTTGAATGATGAATTTTACGGTGCAGATTTTTTTCGCTAATTTGAATGACTCTTATATCAAATTGAATGAAAAATGTCCGAAATTGACCCCCAAAACCTATATTATATTAATTGGCAAAGTAAGACATTACTATTCATAACAACTGTTGTGCAAAATCATTAAACAGTACAGCAATTAGACCGTCATGGTCAGGTCTGTTTGTGAACAGAACTGCCAAAAGTGTAATTGCAATCCTTTGCCTCATAATTTATGTGTCATAAGTATTTCGTGGACACCACGAAATCCGTGAATGGCACCACCTTTTAAAATGCTGATTTATACAAAAAATATGCAAAAACAGAAATTCAGTATCATGTAAAGTGATTATGAGACCGTATGGGCATTTGACCAAATGGCACTGCATCAAATAGCAATATACAATTTCAGTTTTGTAATTTATTTACAAATTGCTCTTGAGATTGATATTTATATCGAAACAGATGGTATTTGGTGTTTTCAATGAAATCGGTTAAAGTATATGTATTTCAGAAGGTATAAACATTCAGTTTATAAAATTTCGTTCCCTGAAATCACTCGCTCGTCGTTGAAATGCAACAAATAATTAAAGCTTGATGATTAGAATATACTTTCAAGTGAGTAAATGAAAAAAAAATATCCAAGCATAACAAAACCATGAACATTGTTAAATGAAATACCGACAACTGCGTATAATTTGAATAAATTAAGATAAGTTAACAGTCGGATGCAATTTGAATTGATGGAAAGCTGTGCTGAAAATGAAGCTGTAGATATAAGGCTAACATTAGTCCTTTTTCAGATCTGCTTCCATTCATTTTCATAGGAAGGACTAGAGACAGAAATAATTTAGAATGACTGCGGCGTAGAGGCTCCTGAACCAGTTCAGACCGATGTACAGTACATGTGTCGTGGTCTAGTGGATACGTCACCGGACTGTGGATCACATGGTTCGCGGTTCGAATCCCGCCGCGGCGTTAATGTCCTTTGGCAAGACATTCATCTACATTTGCCACTCTCTACCCAGGTGAAGTAAATTGGTACCCGGTAGGAAGAAATTCCTTGAATGCCTTAGCATGGCGGCTAAAGCCGGGGTAATAATGTGATACTTTGTATTAAGCGCAGTAGAGTATATTTGTATAGTAGCTGCGCTATATAAATGGACATATTATTATTATGTATAACAAAAAGAGACAATTGTGCACATCACCGAGAGTCGTTAATGATTCATAAATCAGAATATGCAAGAAGCGATACATGAAACATCATCACCCCCATAAAAATGTAACGAGAAACATTAACAAACATCATGCACGTAGACTGAAAATAGGCGTATAAAGTGAGCATAGATTAAGATACCAGTACCTTTTTGTTTAAAGCAATATAATTTAAGATGGTATTAAATCGCATCTCTCCAATAATTATGTATGTGTTTCGATGAAGGTTTACTACAATATCAGATAACCGAAAAGAAGAAGAAGAAGATTTCAATAGGGTAAAAAATAAATTCTGGAAGGAGAGCATATTGAAACTAAGGAAAAACAGACTGAGAGAGAGAGATAGATGGAAAGAGAGATACAGAGAAAGAGGCAGAGTATGAGAGGAAGAGAGAAATGAGAAAAATAGAAAGAGAAGGAAATAAAGAGAGAAAGGGAGAGAAAGTGTGTGTGTGTGTGTGAGAGAAAGAGAGAGTAAGAGAGGGAGAAAGTGAGAGAGAGAGAGAGAGAGAGAGAGATGGGTAATTTGAGAACACATGATCAAATATATTCCCCACATGGGAGTATGATGTGATGCCTTCATGAAAATTCAAAATAAAGTGATTATTTATCATTATATTTTTTTATTATAGAATGACCCAATTCAAATAATCTCTAGCATCCTAGTAACCATGGCAACATTCAGAAATCGGACATAGATAGAACTTAATAAAAGTATTCCTTATTATTACTAATTTGTATTATTACAAACGATAATGTTACCACATCATTACATAATATTGAAGCAATAACTAGTACATGTACTTCTAGTAGAATTTTTTCCTAAGATATTCAACTAACCTTTAAAAAAGGTGATCATCTTGATAACGACCAATCATTTTTTGTGTTCTTTCATGTAAAGACAACGTATCTAGTATCACATGCTTGCATATTTCATAACAATTTTAATATCCATCATATTTTAAATCATATACTTCCTGCTTGGATTAATATCGCTAATACATTTGCTGGTATTCATTAAGATAAGGAATGCATAATTTGTATGATATTATATACTTATTGTGAATGACAAGTCCTTGTCGCTTGAAAATTAAATATCCTAATCAGATTTTATCGCGTTGATATGCATGTGTTTTCCAAGGGAAAATTGACACTGTTAATGCTATATTGACACACTGTTTTATTCGGGATATAAACATGAAAATTAGTAAATGCGTTAACCTCCCAAAAAACAAACAATCAAAAACAACCACAAAAACAAAAACAGACACACAAAAAACAACAACCCCCCCCCCCCCCCCCCAAAAAAAAAAAAGAAACAAAAAATACACTAACAAGTGCACAAACAAAACAACCAACCAAACAAAAACAACAATCAAAGAAAGTTTTTCTAACATTCTCTTCTTTTTGCTCCATGTGACATTCATTTTTTACTTTTTGCCTTTTCTTCCCTTCTCTCTCTTTCTCTCTCCCTTTCTCTCTCCCTTCCCTTCATCGTGCATCAATATGAAAGTATTCCAAATACTTTCTCTCGTATATATATATATATATATATACATACAGTATGAAGAAAAGTACACAACTACGTGTACCCGACAAGCCTGTTTCGTAGATCTCTCCACTCTTCAGGGAATTACCCCTGAAGAGTGGAGAGATCTACGAAACAGGCTTGTCGGGTACACGTAGTTGTGTACTTTTCTTCATATGTATTTTTTAGCTCTACATTATGTATTGAGCACTGTTTAGTAGCGAAAGTCGACCAATCCTGACTTATATATATATATATATATATACATACACACTTTGCATTCTGTATGGCCACAGTGTGTACAACTGTGTCACATTATGCGAGTTACCAGAGTGATCACACAGTCTGCACACTCTGTCAAACTTGTAGAATTAGGCCTATTCAAAATTCTTTCTTTGGTAGCACTAGTAAGCATTCACCTTATGATTTCTTTATGGTCACCGAGTGTGAAACTCAAAGTGACAGAACAAAGTTACCACAGTGAATCCACAGTCACAGTATGTACACAGTGTCCATGTGTGACATTTTCCACTGGTATGCAGACACACCGTGATTTCTTGATGGCCACAGCTTGTCCAACTGTGTCACACAATATGAAAAACTCAATGAGATCACATACTTTGTACACTCTCTCACACTAAGTATTCAAATCCAGCTGTGTCACACAATGTATAAACAAAGTTACCGTAGTGAGACCACACTGCGTTCATATTGCATACACAATATCACTCTATGACAGTGTTCCATCTCTTATCTGACGCTAAACTTTGATAACTACACATTGCAATTTCATTGTGGCCACAGTCCAACTCACAGTGCCAAGCCAGTGTTTACTTGGTGTTTTTTTACCGATTGAGACCACAATGTTGCTTACAGTGTGTATATTCTATCGCCTTATGACAGTGATCCAATACCTGTCTGTCCCCACACTGGAATCTTTACGCATTTTATTGTCGATGGCCGCAGTGTATCCAACTGTGCCACAGTGTGGATAACAAGACACAAAATAATTTCTATGGTTATACCCCAGATCCACCTAGTTTGCAGGCACAAACCCTGGCCAGTCGTAAAAGAGTGTCTGCACTGTATAGAGTCCTATAGCTGCTCCTAACCACGACCAGTAGGTAGTTGGGTTAGGCTTCTCACAAGACACAATGATTTTCTGATAAAGTGTAAAATTGGGGTCTGTACTTGCAGACTAATTCCCACTGACAAGATGGACATGAAATCGACGACAGACTGGACCTCTTTCTCTTTAAAAACAAAAAAAAAATCTTCTTTCTCTCTAAAGGAAATGAAAAAATATGAACTTTTGAACATTTTTTAAAAATTTATTTGCCAGGTGGTTAGGCCCTAAATGGGAAATTTTAAAAGGCTATTAAAGCAATATCATACGAAGTGTAAAACTTTATTTGCTATTTTTTATGTGAAAATACATTGCAATTGTATTATTGTAATGAAATATGAAGCTTTAATTACAATTTTTTTATATGAATCTTTTTCTTCTTGAAAAGTGTAGGTCTATTTTGTATTTTACATAGAAATAATTTTGTATCATTTTTTTGAAATGTGAAACTTTAGTTAGTAGTTAAATGGAAGATTATTTGTAATATTGTATAAAGTGTAAATGTAAATATAGATTATGTACAATTTTCTTTATGAGAGAAAATAATTAAAAAAAGAAAGAAAAGAAATTACATTACCCGTAATAAATGGCAGATATATTATGTCAGTTATCGGTCGGTTTGGGTCGATCTGGTGGTGTGGCTAGGGTATCACACTGTGTGTGAGAGGGTATTCATGTACAGGTACGTTATTGACCCCAAGGAAATCATTTCATCAAACATGGCTTGCCTTTTTGATCATTCCCACAAAATATTGGGATTTATTTCATATAAACAAATACATTCTTAATATACTGAACCTTCCTGGGGGCGTTTCATCAAGTGTCTTGTCTGTGATTTTTACTGACAAATATGCTCTCAGCCAATCAGATGCAAGGATTTCAGTAGCTTATAACAGTTATTGCAACTTGTCATTGATGAAACAGGGCCCTGAACTTCTTCTAGAAAGGAAACGTCGCTGACAAACAAGATTCTAAAACAGTTTTGTTTTTAAATTCAGTATATAGGCTTACCGACAATTCATATATTTTTATCCCAATATTTGCAGCTAAAAAAATGATATTGCACTCAGTCACATTTGTAAAGTATCAGCAATCAAATAATTGTCGATATGAATGCATAATGCATTATGGAAAAATTATAATATTATAATTATAATATTCATAAATGATAAACAGTGTATTTCACTTTAAAAAGAAAGAAGCAATAATCATTCAGAGATCTGACATCTACTACTAACTTATCTCTTTATTCAATCTTATTTTCCTTAGTCGCAAGTATTTCTTTGGTACAATTTAAAGATTTCAAACAAAATTATATTATACAATGTATGTACTAAAGATTATGAACATCATGTATTACATAAGTCATCGATAAAGAGGCGAAATTCCATTCCCAAGGCTTTCTGTTTCTTAAAAAAAAAGGACATGTTTGCCTGTAGATAGGCATGGTAAACATTGAGAGACACTTCAAGAAATAGTAAAGACTGTAACGGGAATGTAAAGTAATTATTATATTTTTGCTCAAAGATACTAAATTGTTTTACACTGTGGCTCTATCAAACAGTGGGCGATGTGTCCCGTATGACATAAGTCTATTATCCATTTATTTCATTCTAAACGTACAAAGTCCCTTTGATAATGACCATCGACTAAAGGTGAGGCTAATAAAAACCGAATATAACCAGCAACGTATGTTTGAAAGATATGTTCCCTCATATTCTTGCAAAATATCGATCAAAAATGTGTATTACAAAATTGGAGAATAATTTTGAAGAGAGGCATACAAAAAGACTTTTGTTTTTCACTCATCAGAGGAAATAAAGTCGCAAGAATGAACAGAAAGCCGAAATCGAACAATAAGGAACAAAAGGCGCGAAATGTAACTAGCTGTTTTGTAACGAGCTTCTGTTTTCTGTTCGTTTTTGTGGTTTACTCTATGAGTGCGAGACGAATAGCTTTATAGTATGCCTCTGTTCAATGCTATTCTCCGATTTTGTAGTACCAACATTTTGTAATACTGAATTCAGAGTCCAAGTGGAGTCTGAACCAGTATGGTATATATTTGGCAAAACTGACAATACCAGGGCCCTGTCTCTAGAGTTGCGATTGACGGATCCGAATCAATCAATTCGCCGTCTCCTATCTTTTATGTATAGAGTTATCGATATCAATTGCAACTCTTTAGAATAGTGATGTGAATTTCACGATTCTTCACAACTTTATGGCTCTATGTGACAGGATAGAAACATGATAAGAAAAAAGCGTTAAAGTCCTGCGCCCATTATTACCTCCGGTCCAAATAGTGCAAATAAAGCGTATCCTAACCGTGATCATAAAGGATTGTAGGACTATTCGTACTGAAAACTAAAAAGCAAACAAACCCAAAGAACACACATTTTCAAAAACGTCACATCGGTCCTGTAAAAAAACCTAACATCTAAACCTTACAGGCTGTACAACAACGGGGACTTGGGGTTACTAAAATGAGAAACTCCATAATAGGAGTCTTTTGATACTGTTGAACCATATCGGAATGTAAACCACGTATGGAATGATGGCATGTATATATTTAGAAGAGTTGTCGAGTCCATATACCCCATAACTGATTCATGATTGGCACCGAAAAATGGAAGACACTAACATATTCTCGAATCTCGTCCACGGCGTTGCCTTTCTCTGCAATCTCCGTATTGCCAGCCATTGAGAAACCTAAGCTCAGAAAGCGCCCGGAGTGGCGCAACCGGATTCCCAGTTTATCAAGGCACATGCCGACAAATACGTCGGACCAAGGGAAAAGGTCCGTTTCCTTGGAAACATGATAGATCTTCTCAACGACGTCTGTTGAAAGTATATACGCATGTCCGTTGAAATAAGGCGGATAAAACTTATAGGGATAGGCCGTTTCTGGAGTGTAGAACTTCCCGTAGCGTCCTCGTGGAGAACGCACCGGTGCGGCGTCACGAAGAACTGTCCCAAGGGTGAAATTGGTGGGAGATGCCGTCTGAAGGATGTCATACACCAATGGCGCATTGATAAGGACATCATCATCGACTTTCATGGCGTATCTGGCTTGCTTGCAGAAGTTGGTTACCCATTTCATGCCCATGATGGTCTTCCGGGTCATGTTTAGGTAATCATCTGTGAATGACTCTTGGACGATATCTTTGAAAATGTCAGATTCCAGGTCGATGTCTGCTTGTAGTTTGTCGTCATGAACGGCGCCAAGTAAGAACACAATCCGCATGACAGAATGGGTTCCGTCTAGTGTTGGCCACTCATAGAAGCTCCCGAATGTGTTACGTATGTAGGCTCTTTTTCCAGCATTTTTTGGTGATGAATTAACAAAAATAACCAATAGGACCTCAGATGGATCTTTAGCATCATAACATGTATTCACGGGGTTGTGAAGATATTGAAAATTATGCGAATCAGGGCTGAAGTTCCAATTCTGCACCGCTATTTGCTGGTCACTTAGAGAAATTCTAGTAAACCATTGTGGCTTTCTGGCAAGGTTTGGAAAAACTTGTCGATATGTCTTGGTTGAATTTGATCTCAAATTGTAGTCGCGATAACTTTCTCTTGTATAGTCAAGAGTGGGAACTTCGTAAGATAGTATGTTGTTTAGAGTAATAATGAACGCCACGGCGAAGACAGTACAGATTGTGAGCTTTCTGCCACATCGAAGACAAGCGTGCATCAGGGCCATGGTACTTTTAAATCAAGACTGACACTAGCAAGAAAGGATCCACGTGCTATAAAGCCCTCTATAGTCAGACCTAAAATCTTCGGCCCAGAAAATCAAGGATCTTCACACACTTGCTGTTGCATCAGTTGGGTAGAAATAATACGGAAGACTTAAGTAAATTAATATCCAGTTGATCACGAGATTAAAAAAAAAAATAACATAATCGTCAGGTCGTATTAGTAGCAGCATTCCCTGAATTTCAGTAGCATGATCTCCATATACCGACGTCTTGTAGACTTCCTTCAGTCAAGCAGGACGTGATATCCCGAAGTCCAATGCACAACACGTCTTAGGAATCATCGTTCTGTCATACTGTGGAACAAAAAGAAAATCAGCGGACTGCCAACATCAGTTATTCGGCTGACTACCAAATGCGTTCAAACGCGGAAACAACGAACCAACACGTTTCCAACGGGAGGATGTAACTCTTTATCAGGACTGGTGTAGGGCTCAATAAAGCAATGTTATGTTAAAACCGACACCGGATATTTCTTGTAAGATATAAAGTTAACTTCTTCTACTCCATACGCGAAAAATACAAGTTGTAATCATCACCTAGAGCATATATCAATCTGGTTGCTTGATTAGTATGAGCTCAAGACTAACAGATCGAAGAACATTTTGTCAATGCCTAACAGAATATAGACCGGCTCTTGGAAACAGATCATTTACAGCTAATCTCTATGCCCATAATCAACAAGATTACACGTGATGCTAGTCCATTGCTCAGCTGAATAGTCATAACAAAATCCTCTGATTTTAGGGCGACCGCGAGTTTGAACAACGAAGCGGAGTGCATTCAGTCCAATAAAGAGGGAAGTAAAAACATAAATCTATATTTTCACTATAACTATGAGTTCTCAGTTGCCTATCACATTAGACGCGTGGCTGTAATTCGAACTGGAAATCACACGCGAATGACGAAAGCGACATTTTCCCCGAGATATCATCTTCTCGTGTTGATGATTAACCGCCTTATAATCCGAAGCCCTATCCACCTAAAATAACATGATCCGGTGTCTTTAATATTTTTTGTTCGAGTATCGCTTCTAACCTCAAGATCAGAGTTTCTGATTGTGATCAGCTGCAGCAACATGAAAAGAAACGCATTTCCTTAGCAAACCCAAGGATCTGTCCCATAATGCGTTTCCGGAAATGCTCATGAGAGATAATGAGTACAGTAGAAGAGTAGATGAGAGCGGTACACTCGGAAAATAACAATTATGCAAAATAGCAGTTTCAGGTCTCGTCCACTTGCATCATAACTGCCCGTATTTCCTGGTAGCTCCGTTTCATGTCAAAATGTCTACGGATCAAACTTGCGGGTTTTTATTCATTATTTTATGGTAATCTGCATGCGGGCATATTTTGGACAGTGGCATTCCAAATTTAGGGACATTATTGGTGAAGTAAAATTAGAATATGGGGTTTGCTTCATTCTTACTTTTAGTTCCAAATCCATGATGTACAAACATGTGGGTGTTTGAGAGTATAGGGTGCGTTCATGTACATCTGTCTCAGAAACGGATTTTATTTAACAGCTTTGTCGCATCCTGGCTACTGACGACGAATGCGACGGACTAACCCTTTATTTCAATATTTAGATAACCCTTTGCCTGCAGGTTGGAGGGTTTTTTGATGCCGATTTTGGTTTTCTTCATCATATATATATATATAATTGTGAGAAAATGAAAAAAAATGAGAGAATAATGGTTGCGTAGCTTAAATAAAAGTTTCCCAGAGCTATCCTTCCTTTTCATTTTTTTTAAAGGTTTACAAAATGTCTATGCCGGGAATCGAACCCGGGTCACTGGCTTTAGAACGCTAATGCCTTAACCACTAGACCACGGAGACGGGCAAGTGGTTTCGGCGACACCAGATTCAATAGACCTGTTTACAAAGTTATGTAAATTCATGGATGTTTCTTTCCTTCGGACCTAGTAACGAGGGATTCTATTAATCTGTTATTACTGAATGAACTACAATACTTGGAATCCAGTTTGCATAATTACTTGTTGCTATGTCTGACAAGCCTCTGACAAGTTATCAGGTTCTCAAGAACAACCTTTGTTTTAAAAGTATGCATAAAATTTGAATATATTTGTGAACAGATCTATTGACCAACAGATTAATCTTCAAACTCATATTAATTCCGTTGTCGGGGGCAGGTAAGTTTTGAACATCCATTATGTTGCTATTTGGTATTATTTATTATGTACATGTATGCTCTGTATTGAAACATAACCTTTTTTTGTGCCTTCCGCGGTTGCTCTGGTTGGCGGGGGAGCGTCCCTTCATTGCTATAATGCAGAGGTGCGTGGAGCAGGTGTCACATGCATATTCACATTCACCTGTTCTACTTGTTTTGCATAGTGGTGGAGGTGGAGGGTGGGGGGGGGGGGGGGTGCGGGGGGCCGTTGTGTATGTTGTCCGCTCTCTTTGTCGTCGTGTTCATAGTTATTACATCCAAATATGCTGTTTATAAAACGCTTATATCTGTTGACATTCATTTTCATGTATAACTTATTTTTCTGTAATATACATTATTATTTTGTATATGTATTCAACTATGTTGTTCAGAGATTGATCTAAAATAAAAGGGCCTATCGGAGAGTCAAAAAAGAAAAAGAAAAGTTTTGAACAACAGCTGTGCCTGTGGTATTTCCTTAAACTTATATATATATATATATATATATATATGTGAGAAATCAATTGAATTGATTGAGAGAAATAATTTGGGTAGCTAAATTCATTGTTCCTCCTTACTGACTTCCTTTCTGTGGAAATAACTGCAGGGTTTGCAAAAACTGTCTCCGCCTGGAGTCGAACCCGGGTCTTTGGCAGTGTACGCCAAACGCCTTAACCACTAGACCACGGAGACCACGCGGGTTGAATGGTTTTCGGCTACATCAGGCACAAACACCAGGCACATATATATATATATATACATGGGGAACTTTGATTTAAGTTACGCAACCATTATTCTCTCATTTCCTTTCGCATTGTATATATATTTCCACGAGAGTTGCCAAAGCTGTTGTATATATTATTTCCTCACAATATTGTTAATAATTATTCTAATGTATACATGTATCTCACAGCAATTCGCTTGGATCCAGCTGAGGCACGAGAATATATATACATGTATATATATCGCGTGGAAATAATTACAATTGTGAGAAAATGAAAATGAGCGAAATGTTTTTATTTCCACTTGAGTTGCCAAAGCTGTTGTATATATTATTTCCTTACAGTTGTATATATATACAGTATATATATATATATATATATATATATATATATATATATATATATATACAAGTGTAAGTAAATAATATATACAACAGCTTTGGCAACTCAAGTGGAAATACAAACATTTCGCTCATTTTCATTTTCTCACAATTGTAATTATTTCCACGCGAGCTGCCAAAGCTGTTGTATATAAGTTATTTCCTTATTATACCGCTATATATAAAATGTATAACGGTATAATAATAGTGGGTTCTTGTATGACGCACATGTCTGTCAGACTTGACACTCCTGTCGCTCCACAATTATTACCCTGGCTTTAGCATGGCTGCACTTACGGCGCTCTAGCATTTCAAGGAATTAATTCCTGCCAGATTAATTGATAAAATAAATTGTTATGAAATGTTGATATCTTGCAACGCCAGTAATAGAGGTATGTTATTTAAAAAAAAGCCTGGTTGATATGTGTTTGAGATCCTAATTTTCGTTGTTTACTCCTGAAACATATAATTTCTTCTTCGAAACACCGGGGGGGGGGGGAGGTGAGGGGTGGGGGTGGGGGGGGGGGGATTTACTTCAAATTCTTAAACGCTGATGCTTTATACCTTTAATAAATTCACAATAGTCTACTCTGCAGGTCAAATAATTATCCAGGCTTAGGATGTATAGTATACTCTTGGTTGCAAAAAAGGTGTTAATATTATAATTGTTTACCAATCAACTATGAAATGAAAAAAGAAAAACGTTGGATAAGAGACAAATTTAGAGAAACCCAAGTATAATTTACATGTATGATGTACATGCAATATAGACGATTTTCTTTTTAGCATCGTAGTGAAAGTCCACCCCCCCCCCCAAAAAAAAAAAATGATTTGGTTGATAAAAAGTGAAATGTCCACCAAATTTCAATTAGGCAAACAATTAAAATTCTTGCAAGAATACAAATTCCCATGTGTTACTAGTACCAGTAGGCTATATGAAATAAAATGGACAGCTGTGTGTGCCGTGAGCTTGGACGGCGAGATGTCGTGACAGAGTAAAGCGAAAGCCTTGATTTGGAGTTTCCTTTTACATAATAGGTGCTTTCTCTAAAATTAATCGGAAATCATGCGTGACCGCAATGCTCATTGGCCTACCCAGGGAACAACTGACTAAAAACTTATGCTTTTATCGCATAATACAAAAATATCGCTAAGTGCTCTACAAAATTAATGAAAAAAATTAATGAAAAAAATAATTTAGAAATTACTTTTTTTCATACAAGGATTTTTTCGCTATACCAGAACAAGAACGAATCATTATCTTTAATGTATTACCGATTCCAAGAATGCTTAAACTCCCGTTGAGACGTTTTCTTCGTTCTGGATGCGAGATCATTACACGGTACCACGTCCATGCATTGATATCCTGTATTTCGAGAATTGTACTGGTACTAATTAAAGGAAAGCCACCCTTTATAGAAATTAGCCTGAGGAGGCTGAGTAAAAAAAAAGATAAAGAGGTGTAAGGAAAACAAATTACTACATGTGAGACAAATCAGAGAAATATTTATGAATGTTGTCACTAACAAGTAGATAATATCTGATTGGCAATGCGGTAGTGATGTCTTACATATCATTATGGTAAACTCTCCCTCATGTCAACATTTTTACCCACGCCGATAAAATCGGCAGGATTATGTAAAAGGCTCCGTATGTTTGTTTGTTTCTTTCTTTCTTTGATTTTGTACAAGATAACTAGAGAACGGGTGAACTGATTTGCTCCAAATTTTCAGGGAATGTTCGGATAGTGACAGGAAAGAATCGATTAGATTTTGGTGATGATCGGTTGACGCCTACAAATTCTGTGTAACCTTGTAGTTTTGACCCCATAGTTAGTATAGTATTGTATTGCAACTACTCTGTAGCGCCGCTAAGGCGTGGGTCTGCCGCCTTTGACGGCCTTTCTAGTTTCATATTGTTTTCTTTCTAATGATGCAATAGACATTTTGCCATTGTCAAGATATATGAATGATATAACATTAAATATACTTCCACCAATAAAAGGTCTTCTCCTTTACGAAATTACTTTGGGTAGTAAGCATATTGGAGATTTCTCCATGTATGACATTACAAATCATGTGCGCATTGATACTTATAGGAGATTCCACAATTAGAGATCTTGATTTTAAAAATCATAACTTGCTTATTTCTTCTAAACCTTCACTATTTTCCCTCGAACACTTCTTCTGCTTGTGCCGAAACCAAATTTCTATAAATTTTAATTCCCCTTTAATCTAAAGAGGGCAATTTTAGAGGGTACTCGTAAACACAGAAAACGTAGCCTTATATCTGGGTAAGAAAGGGCAATGGTACTTGTATCTGTAATTTTATATCTGGGTAAGAAAAGGCAATGGTACTTGTATGTGTAATTTTATATCTTTGCTCTTCAACGTGGACACAATTATTAATGACTGGACAACGATAATGTGCGTTATTTGATAATGTAGAATGCTCCCAACGGAGTGGAGGATGTGCACTGTATATCTGCAGCGTTTTTAATCAGTTATTTGTTTGTTTGTTTACTTTTATTTCTGCGTTCTAATAACATGCACTAAATCGAATTACAAAAGTTAAAAAAATCATGTACAATAATAGTATACAATAATAAACATAAGACAAAGCATACAAACAAGATTAAGGAATATAATAGACCTATGTAAATATTTTTCTCCAATAAACTAGAGAGGTAATTTAGAACGCAGGAGACCGCCATCGTGAGCGGAAATGGATGGCGGCCTCGTAAAAAAGATTAGGCGACATAACTCTCCTGGTAAAACTGAGTGATCAAGTGGGTGCAGTGCAATTGCAGGTACGGGTGCAAATAGTAAATACTCATTTAAAGCATGGGCACGTATGATTGTAGTATCTTTCGTTTAAGTGTGGCTTTTAAGGAGTAGATGGTTGAACAAGATTTTATGTTATCGAGAAAATTATTCCAAATGTCCGGACCAGAATGTCTTACAGAATTGTGTGTTATTGATAATTTGGGATTTTTGTAAGAAATGCGAGTAGGGTAGGAATGAACAGAACTATTAAACTTAAACATGTTATCAAAGGATGGTGGAAGTTGTAACGGTGGAGATGATAATAAAAACAGCTAATGATCACAGTTTTTATTGTCAATTTGACTACGCATTCTATGAAGAGTCGTCATTTCACATGCTACTCAATACCAGCAAATATTTGCGAAGAATTTTACGACAGGTATGCATGAACTTAATACCAGCAATATCATATCATGCCACTATGGAGTTACATCAGAACATACTAACATACCGAAGGCTATAAATTTCATCTATCCCTACTTGATTTTCCTCTGTCCTCATACGGTATGGGGCGAACACCCATTCTCCTTTTAAAGTGACAGTAAATTGAAGCTCATAAAGGCGCCATCTTTCAACAGAATTTGAAAAGCATCTGTGCCATCATGTCCCATTCTAGTTTGTAGAAGCTTAGAATGTATCTGTAGGCAATTTCGTAGATGTGCAACGTCAAAAGTAATAGTTTGAAATATAAAATGTGCATATTTTCCAAACAGCTGTTAGTCAAAATTCAAAATAAAATGCAATTAATTTTCAAATTATAATCTCGATTTAGCAGTTACTGTAAGGTGGCGCTGGTCAAGCTTTGCCAGTTTAATGCCATTTTAAAAATCAGTTCCCTGTCCAAAGTGACAAGCCAACGAAACTGAAAACTATAGATATACATGGCCGGCTTCACGACCAATATGCAACAGAGGCATCCCTTCATCTACAGGACGGTTGGGGGGGGGGGGGGGGGGGGGTGGTAACGATTAAGCGATATGGCGAGTTCCATGGGACACAAGGGTTTTTAAATTATTTGGGATGAATGCCTCCTGCACGCCCGTTATCGACATCCATGTTATGACATATCATTTTAAAGCAAGTGAAAGTTGTGTTTAGTAATATAGCAAATCTGTGCCTGTGCCTAGATGTGCGGCGATTTCTTGTCAAGGCTGGGGAGAGGGAGAGGGGGGGGGGGGGGGGGGGTTCGTCTGGCCTTTACCATTGGTTACAATCTTCAAATTTTCCGGGGGGATCACCGCGGCTGCCTGTGCTTCAGATATTTGACGGTTTTTAGCGCAATCACGAAAATGAAAACCCCTTTCTTAAAGAGGGCCAAGTAGGCCTACTTCTTATATTTTGTTTTAAGTTGTTGTAACCCCCCCCCCCCCAAACAAAAACAAAACACACCCCAAAACAAAGAAACCCTGTCGTTAATAAAGAGTGTGCGTATTCCATATTCCTAATGATCATAGACAAATATCCAGAAAGTATTAACCAAATATTCACAAAATGTAGACGGTTTGCGATCTTTTGCCGTCAGTGTTAGTGGATGTATGACGTTAGGATTTGAAAGTGAATTGAATAGCTTGTCAGCGTAAACTAGGAAAACTTCATGACAAAAGTGAATAAGCAGCTATCACGCCCTCTTACGAGAAGTTTCATACATTATGTTTGGCACTATGCTCAGTAAAAATATGATCGAGATTTTTTTTGATTTTTTTTTTGTTTACACTTATCAAGTAGATTTTACCCCGAGTGGCGGCACCAACGAAGGATAAGTTATGGGGGCACAGTGTCCCCGCTCCTACCTCTACGAACTCACGCATGTGCCCCTTGAAATTGCAAAAATCCAAAGTAAAACCTTCAATTTTGAAATGCTATGTCAGGGCGTTTTCCCCCTCAACAAAGGACCTATCAATATTCTAGAAAGATGTCCTCTTGATGTTCCAATGAAATGCTCCTTCGATTTGAAAGAAACCGAAAGATACGAATCCAAATATTAAATAGTCGTTAAACAAATGCAGTTTTATAATGTTCTTTTCATACTCACATTTTATATTTTACATTACATTAACATTCCATTGATAGTTTGTGGCCATAAACGTAAAGCGCTTTTGAAAATTGTAAATAATCATATATCACTGAAAATCACTTTATTTTCATTGGAAATAAATAGTCTCTCAATAATGGTTTAATTTTCTACAAGTCCAATCACTTAGACCAGTGAAAACCAGTATAACCAGTTTAACTCTTTGACATTGGTATGTTACTTACAAGATATGAAACTCTTTCAAGATCGTATTAATTTTCAACATGAAATCTTATTTGTTTTATTTTTAAGAAGCACGTTATGAAATGGTGTTTAATCTATATTCGTGTCCCTTTAAATTTAGAAAGACTTAACCGATAAAAGTACGCTTTGTAAATTGATAAAATGCCTTTAAAAGTCTATGCCAATACCATTTACAATCTAGTTTTAAAGGGTAACCCAGCCTTGGTAATAAGATGATTTGTGTGAAAGCGGAAATATAAGAAAAACAGGATAGTGAAAGTTTGAAAGAAATCGGACAAAGAATGAGAAAGTTATGGTTGTTTGAAAAAAGAGATCACTACATTAATGCGAATCTCAAATTGGCAATTTGGTGGGTCGATTGTGACATACCTGTGGACAACGCTACCGTTTGTCATACACATAAATATCCTTAATTTGCGGTTTTCTCCGAAGCACCTTTTGGCTTCAAATTCGTATTTATTTCATTTCCAACAGAAAGAAAAACAGTGGCATTACAGGTATTATTACAGAAAATATACCCTCGGGGTAAAGTACTCAAAATATATTGTAGAAAGCATTACTATTATAGGTTCTCATGAAAGAAAAAGATCTTACTGAGTAATGTATTTTGAAAAAATGTCATTTTAGTAATTTTTGTGTGTTGACGCAAATGGAGGAGTTGGCCGCCACTACATCACAGTGACATTATCTATTTTGCCAATTTGAAATTCCCATAATATAGTAACTACAACTTTCAAAAATTCATAAATTTCTTATTGCTTGTCCTAATTCGTTCAAACCAATCTGCTTCTCTGATTTTTCCGTTTTTTTTTCATGCAGAGCAGCTTGCCATTAAGGTAGGATTTCCCTTTAAGAGAGCTTACAAACTATAAGGAGTATTTTATTTCAATAAACATAACAGTGTCTTTCCATTTTATAATTAAACTTTAGCTAAAATGATATTTATTGATAAGAAATGACTGTTATTTGCTTTCATGAAAGAGGAGATAAATGAATTTTGGGCTGATGACAAAATTGTAAACATGCTAAAGGTGATGAATACAGTACCAAGAAAACGAAAACAAAAGCACAGTTATAAAACAATAATTTCACAATTTATTAACGCGTGTTTTACCACAATTTCAATGTTAGAACCATGTGATTTTATTTTTAGCGGAGATCTCTCCTCCTGCACGTTACACCATCGCTGCCATTCGTTAGGCTGGTTGCCAACCAAAAGATAGCTAAATTCACTGATCGAACTCTGTAAACAAGTTGTGTGTTAGGAACGGGGTACAACTACACAGTGACTGTGTCATTTCAAATCGAGACACTCGCAGTGGAGTATTTGGGATTACGCCGGTGTACCTTGATTTTATTTTAAACAATTTTTTTTTACAAAGTCGAGAATAATAAAGTAGACTTATTGGAACATATTGAATTTTCTTCGACTAGCCAAAGTACTCAAAATACTCTGTATGGAATCGTAAAAGAATTAGCCGTCGCTTATAAAAACAGCAGAACTTATAAAATGCTCAAGTTTTCGGTGAGGAGAATGACAGCGCAAAGTGCGAGATTTCATCGACGGTCTCGGACCTTGGGAAGAAACACTGCCAGCATGTTTGTTTGTGTCTTTCTGATAGTACTTGTAAAAGGATGCGTCGTGTTTGGTGCAAGAAGAACCCAAGGGGAAGGAGAATCGGTAGGAGGAGGGGGCAGAGGAGCCGATGAAGAATTTAGGAGAGCGGAGCCATCACCCTTTCAGAATCCGATTCCAGAACCCCATCAGCGCCCAGCTGCTTGCGCACAAACAGTCCAGCCGACCCAGCAGTTCTTACCCAGTTGGTTACCAGTTAATAATATACACGTAAGTTTGGGTGGTCTGTTATTGTTCATCCATCTCCTATTGTTACGTCTATAAGGGTTATTAACATTTGTTTTAATATTCCTTCCTAACTGAATCTTTAACATCAATACAAATACAAAAATATATTGTCCTTGATATCACGACTTTAGTAGCAGTATAGAAGAGCTCGGCAAATGGTATTACCCCGATCACCATTATCATCATCGTCATCATTATCATCATCATCATCATCATGTGTAATTATCCGTTGGTCGTTGAGGGAACAACTGATGATAATTTGACAACCTCACTAGTCAAGCCAGTCCGTTTTTATAATATTTACTCTACTTTTTTATGTGTGGTATTTTTTATGTGAATAAAACTTAGCTCAGTTAGCTGTATTTCTTAAAGTAGCTATTCAAAGAAAATCACAAATATGGCAATTAATGTATCACTAGAAACTGGGAAGCTTACAGATGGCAATCGTATAAGTTTTATGTCAACTGCGTATCTGATGATTATAAAAACAACACAAATAAAAGCCCTTCTCAGCATCTGGAATATCCGAGGATTCGCCAGAAATATAGCGATGTTTTGATGTCGTCACACTCGGGATCGATCCTGCTTAAGCAGACGACGTCCTATAATGAATGAACGTAATTGCAATGCAATTATTTATCAAATTATAAAGAGTTTGGTGTATTTAAACATGACCTTATTTCACACCATTATAAAGGGAAAGTGAAACTGATTCTGATAGCTAAAACCGTTTGATTGTAAATACACAGGAGAAGGGTCAATGATCAATGAAATAAACCCCACTTTCATAATAGCAGGATGGTATTCGTTCCCTCTTGAAACGCCGAACATGCCCCGGTGCAAGCAGCTGAAAATACAATGGCGTCTTATTTTTGTTTACAAGTGACTGATTCCTTTATTTTTTTAACGCTGCATTTTTCATCAAAAAAATACCATACACGAAGTTAAGAGTGAGGCAACAGACTAACATTAAGACTGACGCTAGTGAAGGAAGAGAAATAAGTGAAGAGGAGATGACAAAATAGGCTCTGAAAAATGTGTAAGATGTTATGGGACATCGTCTGCTTAGACAGGACTGGTCCATAGTGTGTCGTCACATATCTCAGCAGCGTTCGAGGAGCTCTTCAGCTGCTATATCGGGGGCTGTATTTTACCGTTTTATAATTGATAATAATCATTACTTCAAATGTTTCCAAGCGTTGAATTTGGATAACCTTGTTTAATTTATGTCATCTATGCAATAATAAGTATTAAGCCAATATTTAAAATCATTAAAGTTCTACTTTAACTTCTCTCATTGCACAGTGCCTAGTGATACTGTTCTTTTTTAATAAATCGTCTAAAAAAAGGGAGATGGCGCACCGATCAAAAATTGAAGAGCTTTTAACTAGGCCCCGCCACTGCGCATGATTGTAACTCATTGCATTACTCTCTCTGTATTTCTTTCTTCTTCTTCTTGCATTACTATTATAATATTTGTTCTTGCATTATGTAATCCATTTCTCTTATTCAAGAATGTATGATTTGTATTTTGAATGATTTGTGGCAATAAACTGAAACAAGATAACATAAAACCGAAAGACGTAATATTCTTTTGGCAGGTGGGCGGTGGTTCTCAGACAAACTGTTCGGCATTGGAAGAACTCGTTGCCAAGGTAACACGTCAGAATGAACTGTCGGAGAGAATTCTATCTGAGCTTGGAAACATCCCAAAGTCACAAAGAAGTAAGTAGACAAAGAGAAATGAAAAATCAACTTCAAGAAATGCTGATGACGGAACGACTTGTTCTTCTTTGGGCTTCGTTCTTACGTGGTTATAATGGGGTTGCCAAGAAAATCATTAAGTATTGGGAATAAGCCATACCTCTGAGCATAGGTTCAGAAGAACGGTGATATGTTTCTTCTCTAGTTAATCATCTTTCATTAAGATGTATAATTAATAGTTATTATCATTTTCAAAATACTTTTTGCACTCTCTTATTAACTAATGCTATAATATGTTCATCCCATCAAAGTTATAGGGGAAAGATTTCCAACCGACTTTTTTTTCCTTCAAAGTTTCAATTGGGCTTTATCTCATATTAATGTTTTGATATAATTCTAAGGATGAAAATAGCCAGTATGTCTATCACTAAAGTTGCCTATTTCCCCAAGGTGTTCCGAGATTGGAAGGAAACCAAGAATTTGCTGAACTGAGATCCCTTTCATCCTAGAAAAATTTATGCTGTTTTATCAAAGGCAGAATAATAATAATCTGCGTCTTTCAGGCAACTTTTCTTCCCTCTAAAAATAAATTGAAACGAAACTCGAATATTGCTTCAAGATATTTACTTTCTGATAAAACTTTACAATCGTCATATTTAAATCCGATATAATTTTCTTTTCACCGGAGTGTCTAGACCACTTGAATGAATAAAATATTTCTGTTTCAGTTGGACAGATTTACGGAATACGAATCGACCTCGGATCATATATTCTTTTCTATTATTCAAAATGAAATGATTGATGTGTAAATCGTGTTAATCTCTTGAGGAAACAAAAAAGACAAACAACCCCACCCCTCCCCTCAGTAAATTTCTCCTAAATTGGATAAAAATAACCACCTACAGTCCAATGTTGATGCCCCTCTCCTGGGCATACGTCTTTGAAGTTTTCGAATTTTGCCTCTAATTTGATAATATCCCTTAATGTACATTTCTGGGTAGCTGCCAGTGTTGTAAGCAACCTTTTTACAAATTACAACTTAAACATGTATGAACCATCTTGCTATTTTTCATTTCTCCGTTTTTTAAATTTGATTTTCCTACATCTGTATCACATTCCGTCTTATTTTTCAAAAGAAGCATTTGGAGGATAAACAGGATATTGAATACTGTTTTTTTTTAGGTATTGTGACCGATCAAGTAACATAATAATTTAATTCAGCTTAAAAAAAAAGTAAGGAGTCATTTTGATAAACATGAAACGAATACGACTGCGAGGATTGACAAAATAATGTACATGTGCACTGTACGCAAATTAGGAAGTAAAAAAAAAATGATAGAGGAGATCTTTACATTTATTAGTTTGTGTGCATTGAGTAGTGGATCTATGATCTATCTAATGTCTAAAAACCCTTTGGAGAAAATTTAAAAAGGATATATATTTTAACCAAGGAATACGTTAGCTGGTGTGGGCCACTATATTTTCCAGAAAAAGGATGTTATAAATGAATTATTAGAACGTTAACAACCTGTATTCATGCTAGTGCACTTTTTAGCCATTATTGATGGGTTGAATGATTGATTTCTGGTTTATTCATAAGTTGTTTGATTTATTAATTGCATTTTTTATTCACGCCCACTCATCATATCATATTTGTTTACAATTATTATGTCTGCTCGAGAATACTATAGTATCAGATTTAATATAAATACTGTGCGTCGAGATATGAATTAATTCATGCCCGGCCTTGCAACCATTGAAACCTGTCCGGAAAAACAAGCAAAGTTTAATTTGTTCGACATGTTCTATATGCATTAAAGACTTAAAGAGTCATCTACCGTAAAGTCTGTCATCTGTGGCATGGTAGGGGTTAAACTGCACAGGATTCCTATCATATAATGAAAACAAACTCCCCTGATATTTTTTTCATGATTTGCCCCTTATAGAGCTCCAAAATTATCGGATCATTAAATAAGAATTTTTTCTCAAATTCCCTGCCCTTTCCTTATTGAGCTTCAAAATTATCGGATCATTAAATAAGAAATTTTAGACAATGAAAATCCATCCCAATCATCTAACACGTCTAGTGGATGCAGATTTTAGACAAGAGACTGGCTACTTTCTTTTAGGGTTATTGAAATTATCTCATGTTCCCCCCCCCTGATTTTGTGTGATTTTTCTCAAATTCCCTGCCCTTTCCTGAGCTGGATAAACAGGGAACTCATTTCTCAGGTTTTCACTGACTTCCAGGTTAGCTGAGAACCTGATACCAAGTTAGGACAGGAGAGGAAGATGCACATAATTCTCTTCACATTTTAATCTTTCCATGCTCGTGCCAGTTAAAAACATTTTGGCGCGAAAAAAAAGTCAGGGGGAAGGATGTTATCATGATATCCTTAAAAGCTAACACCCTCTTTTTTTATTCATTTGAATCACCCAGCGGTATTCGTAAGCTTTTATCAGTTGCAAAAATGTCATTCCAATTTGATTCCATCTGCCACGGATGTCACGGAAGAGATGTTCGAATGTAATTCATGTTGTGGGAGGGGATGTCGGTAAATGTTCATTGTCCCGGCCGTGCCTATAGGCCCGCACCCCTCATTACCTAAAGTGCTCATCACTTAAAGAAAATTTTATTTCTAGCGACGGTATGTGAATTCTTTCAGAATCAAACAAATTTACACTAAAAATGTTCAAGCCTATAAGGGATATCTGTCAAACACCTTGAAGTAAGGACCAGTGAAATGAGAGGGGAAATAAAACAGAAGATGACGAAAAGAAGAAATAGTATAGGCCTATGCATGTGTCATTAAGTTTCTACAATCGCACTCGTGTCATCTTGTTTAGCAAGTAGATTCAAGATTTCAAGATTCAAGTTTCAAAACGGAAAACGCATTCATTTCCTTCTCATAATCAAATGAATATATACAAATTTCATCAGCGGTCCTTCCGCATTGTATCTCTCCGGAAGTACTATCTTCACTGTGCTTATTTCTCTTTACTCCTTTTATGTCATTGCTTGGTAATAGAATCATTTCATTCTTGGGTTTTAATCTTTCCAATGATATATTTATTGTAACTGTGAAGAAAATTCAAGATTCAAGATTCAAGATGGCGCATGGTTGATAAATAATGGTCAAGATGGTTTGAAATAAATGAGCCTTATTTCTAAATGTAGTTTCAGATTAAAATACATGCGAGAAAAGACTGTACGCCACAAGGTCACTCTGTACCGACAATGTTTAAAAAACATGACACATGAACTGACATTTTTGAGTAATTCGGATGTCTTGCTGAGTTACCAGGTGTGATTCACGTATATCTAATGTTTACATACAGGAACATAATTTGTTTCGGAAATAAAGATGAGTAAAGCTCTGGGAATAAAGGTGAATCTCAAGGTGAACTTGAAAAATAATTTGGAATGCAAGAAAGCGCACATCAACAGAGAAAAGGATATAATCAGCAGCCGAATGATGAACAGTGATCGTATGATTCCTGCTAAATAGTTTGTCCCTTTCTATCCATCTCCCTCTATCTCTCTTTCTTTCAATTATAACACTCTTGCTTAATTCCTATTCTTTTTCTTTCCCTGTCTCGGCCCCGTTTCATAAAATTTGTTATCAATAACAAGTTACAATAAGAGTTAATAATAAGCTACTGAAATACTTGCATCTGATTGGCTGAGAGCAAATTTGTGATATATTGTGGCAGTTGTTATTGATAACAAATTTTGAAACATGACCGTGATGTGCTTATTTATGTTCACATTATGATGTATTTATTTATAGCTATTTATTATCTATTATGTACATTCTTTTTTTTAATCATGCAAGTGGGACCAATTTTCTATGTTTCTTTTTTAATTATCGATAAATGTAAATGAATAAATCTGAATCTGAATAAGAGTTTGAGTCGTGAGGTTATATTAAGCTCCTTTTACCGATAAAACTGATTTCAGGATGGAAGTATACATGTATTAAAACTGAACTGAAATATAGATATTAAACTGAACCAATTTAAACTATATGAATATCATTTCCAGTGGGTATAGATGTTCCATCATATACGTATCATTTTCCAAATGTAAGGAATCAATATGATATGATATTATCATGAATCATGAAAATGACCCATTTACTGTAAGATCTGTATCTTTTGCCCCCAATGAATTTAATACGTTGTCAGAAAACTTGTTTCGATCATCACTTTCTGTTTCTCATGTTAATATTCGATCCCTAAACTGCAATTTCGATGCATTGAAGGAAGTGTTCGCAAACGACTTTAATTCAGTGTTCAATGTCATAGCATTATCAGAAAGCTGGAACATCAGAGATGTTGACCAGTTTTCATTATCAGAGTACAATTTAGAACTGCAGTGTAGGAAGAATCAGAGGGGAGGTGTAGTGGGAGCTTACATTCATTCATCGCTCAACTATACACGTATTCCTAGTTTATCGTTGCATAACGCTGAATCCATGTGGCTGAAGATCTTTATTCAGAAAATGCCCATTATTTTTGGTGTAATATATAGAAAACCAGAAAACAACTTTGAAGAATTTAGTGATAACTTAAATAGTCTTTTACAAAATATGAATATAGACAGAAACCCTTGTGTTGTTGTTGGAGATTTTAATATTAATCTCTTTGCTAATAATGAAAGAATCTGGGAATTTTTACGCATGACACAAAGTTATGGTTTACGTCAACTAATTACAAATCCGACAAGGATTACCAACAGAAGTTCATCTCTAATTGACCACTTTTACACTAATATTTCCTCCTATCCTATTAGGGCGGGATGTATTGAGGTTGATGTTTCTGATCATTTTCCGGGGTACGCTGTTTTTGAGAATTTGAAGTGTATTAAACCGGCCATGAAGAAAGTGACATGCAGAAACTTTCGCAATTTTTCAATGGATTCTTTTTGTAATGATTTAATTAATAAAGAATGGCTGGATGTGCTCATATGCCCTGACCCAAATGAAGCGTACAATATTTTTCTTCGGCAGTTTTCATATGTATGTGACAAACATGCACCTATCGAAACCAAAACTATTAAATTAAAGAAAAGAGATAAACCTTGGATTACACGTGCTATTAAGCGCTCAATATTAGGAAAACACAAACTTTTTTCTCAAGTAATCAAGTCTAAATATAATAACGAGGTTCTTGGAAAGTATAAAAGATATAGAAACGTCCTAACCACAGTTCTCAGAACAGCAAAGCAAACATATTATAATCAACAATTTGAACGACATAAAGAGAATTCGAAAAAAACATGGGAGCACATTAATGAACTCCTGAATAAAAAAAGTTCAGCAAAAACAGATGGTAAAATTCACAAACTCGTTAAAAACAAATCTGATGGATCAACTGTTGAGGTTTCTTCATCAGAAGATATTGCAAATGTTTTCAACGATTTTTTCGCAAATATTGGGAAAAATCTGGCAAAGTAAAATAGAATATACAGACATTGATTATAATAGGTATTTAGGTTCCTACCATAACGAATCATTCTTTTTTCTTCCGGTAACAAGTTATGAAGTAAAAGAAGTGATTAGTAACCTTGATCAGTCTAAGGCCAGTGGATATGATGATTTATCAGTTCGGCTATTAGTATATGCACAGAACTATGTTTGCCAACCACTCGCGCATATATTAAACCTATCTTTCACAACGGGCATCTTCCCGGATAAATTAAATATAGCGAGAGTTGTGCCTGTATTTAAAAAATGAGACAAAAGTTTGCCGGGTAACTATAGGCCCATATCAATTTTACCAGTTGTGGATAAATTGTTTGAAAAACTTGTAAACATTCGAGTGGTGAAATTCTTAGAGAAAAAAGAAATATCATATAATCAGCAGTATGGATTTAGACAAGGATATAGTACAAAAATGTCGCTTATAAACTTGATCAATCAAATTACTCAATCTACTGATGAAGGGAGCTTGACAGTAGGAGTATTTATCGATTTTGCTAAGGCCTTCGATACAATTAATCACTCTATTCTTTTCAAAAAACTGGAGCATTACGGAATTCGGGGAATAGTGTTAGAGTGGTTTAAGAATTACTTAACAAACAGACAACAATTTGTAACTTACGACTGTGTAAAATCTGATTATGAATCTATTTCTTGCGGCGTCCCCCAGGGCTCGGTGTTAGGCCCGACATTGTTTCTTGTCTATATTAATGACCTACCAAATTCATTAAATTATTTCAATTTTCGATTATTTGCCGATGATTCTAATCTATTTCATACATTTAAGCATGATGAACGTAATATTGATTTATCAGAAGTTAACCGTAACCTGAAATCTGTTACAGATTGATGCAACTCAAACAAACTTACAATAAATACGAACAAAAATAATTACATGTTATTTAAAAATCGACGAAGACATTTCTTAATTTCAGGTCAATTGCTCATTAATGAAACCATTTTAGAGTCAGTTGAGTCAACATCGTTCCTTGGAATTCGTATAGACAAAAATTTGACCTGGAAGAAACACATTAATGTATGCAATGTACTAAGTAAAAAGATTGGAATATTGTATAGATTAAGACACTTCGTGTCAAGAAAAATAATGCTCATATTATATAATTCTTTTATTTTACCCCATATAATGTATGGATTAGAAGTTTGGGGTGCTACATGTAAGACAACTCTGAATCCTGTCCTAATGCTTCAGAAACGAATGGCCAGAGTAATTGCTTTCAAAGGTTCGAGATATCACTCTGCTCCTTTATTTTATGATCTTAAAGTGCTAGATATTTTCAAAGAATATCGCTATGTGATTGGTATTTTTATGCATGATATAATGTATAACCGTCTGCCTCATACTTTATCTGATTATTTTTCAGTACTAGATCACCCTTATCATACAAGAAACATAGAGAAATCTAATTTGAATTTCTCAATCAGTAATACGAATCTGCGTAAACAATCGATTTCTTATTCAGGACCTGTTATATGGAATAATTTGCCAAAAGAATAAAGGAATATAACCGGTCGAATAAGTTTTGTACGGGCATTCCAAGAATACTTAATTGGAGAATACCAACTTGAAAATCAATTTTAGAATTATCATTCATTTTACTTATTTTAAGCTCACTTGATATTCGTTATTATTGTCGTTATTGTTGTTGTTGTACTCTTATTACTACATGTACTTTTATTGATTGTAAATAATGTATATGTGTTATTTAAACAAAAAGATATATGTGATGTACATTTTCAATTAATTTGCTATTGATTTATGTAATCAATTTTACGGGGCTAACCTCGATTAGCATATCTGCTATTTGTTAGCTCCCTTTACCAAGACGTTATTGTGATTTTTACCAATATGTATGTACCATTGTGATTTGGTAATAAACTCATTCATTCATTCATTCATGTAGATCATATAGAGCCCCCCCCCCTCCCACTTGAATGTGAAAATGGGGGTCGAGAGAGGGGAGGGAGGGGAGCAGCGGATATCCAATAGGGGAGGATTCAGGCTGACCCGTGAGGCTAAATCTGGTAGTGTTACGGAAACAGGTGTAATTTTCAGCGAATCCTGCAGTAATTGAGTAGACCTAGCGTCAACCCTGGTCATAAATCAGTTCGTCAAAACACAGGAAATATGTGCACGAGCTCTTAAAAAAATGTGGCACCTTCGAGATTCCGTTGGGACAGAGCGCGTTGGCTATAATCACGGTTCGTGAGGAAATTGCCTATCGTTTGGTCACTTTTCATTTTACTAACCAAAATCTGTTTCGTAGCATTGCAAACTTTGTATCGAATAAGTTTACTCAACTTTGAGTCAGTGTCTACTAACACCGTTAAACTAATAGATTTCAACTTTACCTGAGTGGCGTAGCGTAGGTTCAGCCATTAAGAGGGCACCGCTTTCGGGGGAGGGGGGCGGATCGCTCTTACTCGGTGAGTATAATGCGAGAGATCGAGGCCATCGCTTATACTATACTACTACTACTTCTACTACTACTATTACTACTACTACACTACTACTACTTCTACTACTACTACTACTACTACTACTACTACTATTACTACTACTACTACTACTACTACTACTATTACTACTACTACTACTACTACTACTACTACTACTACTACTGCTACTGCTGCTGCTACTACTACTACTACTACTACTACTACTACTACTACTACTATTACTACTATACTAATACTCCTACTACTACCACTACTACTAATAATAATACAACAACAACAACAACTACTTCAACTATACTATTACTACTACTACTACTACTACTACTAATACTACTACCACTACTACTACTACTACTAATATACTACTACTACTACTACTACTACTACTACTACTACTACTTGCTACTACTATTATCATTATATACCTCAACTATAACATTTTTACTCCTTCTGCATACCAGTAAACGGTAATGCTTTATTTTCTTCTTCACTTCTCTTCCATCACTGAGTATTCTTTTGCTGTCCTCTTATGTATATCTCGTTTTTTTAGGGATCCCTATATAAACATATCAATACATTTTTCTAGCCCCCTTTTTAGGACAGTCTTCTTCTATAAGAGTGGGGCACATGACGAACATCCCATATTTTGTTCAACCTGTCGACTCGAATGGAAACCTGGGGAGCATTTCATCAAGTTTTTGTCAGTGATTTTGACCGACAAATTTGCTCTCGGCCAATCAGATGCAAGGATTTCAGTAGCTTATAACAGTTGTCGGTAAAAATTACTGACAAAACACTTGATGAAACGCTCCCCTGATTTCGAACGAGCATGACTGGTATATTTTCCAGACTGACCTGCGTTCATAATAACATAACATCAAGCCAAGTCTAGTTGTGATAAGGTATAAAACGGAAGCAAAGTTTCACAACGATATAAATAATCAATTAGTAACTGCTGGTATATATTTCCCTTTTCATCAAACGAATAAACTGTTGACGATACTGACATTAGTTGTGTAAGGTTGCGTACATTATGCTTTGGATAAACATGATAATGGTGCATGTAGGAAATAAGCTAAAAATACACATAGTTTAGGCCTAGTCAGCAATATCGTTAATAGACTTGCCAAGGTACAGTGGCGCAAATCCATTTTGAAATTCGGGGGGGGGGGGGGGGGGAGAACACCACATAATTTAACTGTCCGAAATGTCTGAAATTTTCTGACAACCAAAAAAAAAAAAAGAAAAAAAAAAGGTTCTTCAAAAAGGTGGGGGGGGGGGGGACATGTCCCCCTGTCCCTCTGGATTTGCGCCCATGCCAAGGTATCTCGCTCCTCTTTGGATCATCAAGAAAAACAATTACGTTTGTCATCCAGAGTTTTTTAATACATGTGTAACTAGAGTACATAGAGTAAATACAACGGTTGATAATGACATTCGTATTATTTAGAGGAATTCTGATATTTAAATGCAAACCTTAGAAACATCAGGTTTTGTCCTTTTCAACAACAAATTCTAAACAGTCTGCATCATCATTTTTGTGGTAATCTTAAAATATTTCATTGTACAAATACCCTATAATCTTCCAAGTCATCATTTCCCCCCTTTACCTTGAATACCATCGTTGTGTTTCTCTGTCTTGGGTTTTTACGATAGAGGAAAAAAATAGATGTAAGTGAAAATTACAGGTATTTCTAAAGTTAAGAAGCCTAAGATTACAACAAAGAAATCATCAAAACTTCTTTACAGTTAATTTATTTGGAGGTATAAATTAGGCTACTTATATTAATCTCATATGGTGAAATTTCATGTATGTCAGGTTTTCAGCGGTGGTCCTTAGATCCCCGGGTAGATAGACTCTAAAGATATAACCGCAGTCACGTACTTTACATGCCAGAAATGTCTGGCAACAATATTGTCACTAATGTGCTTGTAATTTGATTATAAGTTGGTTTTATTTTTAATAAGAAAAATGAGAAACAATGGCGGCTATAACGAAGGAAGCCTGGGAATCCATTTTCAATTGAAATACAAAGAAGTAAAGTGTATGATTTTACTCTACAATTTATACTGACACTCCCCCTAAAACAACAACAACAATTTGTTAAGTTTGATTAAACAAGAGAAAAATATCAGACAAGATAAAAGTCGAATGATATTAACATACATATACATACTTCACGTTGCAGACTATATGAACATTAAATCAATATAAACAGTGCGTCCCAGAAAAAACCCTGAAACCTTAAAAACAAAGGGTTGTTATGACCACACTATCTGCCAATTATTATCTCTTTTCCATAAATTAGAATGTTATGCTTCCAACTGATACCTTGATCAGGCTTCATGACATCCATTCGTTCAGGCTTTAAGAGCAGCGTCGTTCTTAAAATGACACAAACTGACTTTAACTAAACATTTTCAAAACGATGTTGGTCGGTGAAGCGTACTGTATGGCATGGGCGCAAATCCAGGAGGGGGGGGGGGGGGGGGGGACAGGGGGACATGTCCCCCACCTTTTTGAAGATAGGCCAATACCCCCCCCCCCACCTTGTCAGAGAATTTTCGAGGAAAAGTACACCCCCACAAATGCGATAACCCTTTTTTTTTTTTTTGTCAGAAAATTTCAGACATTTCGGACAGTTAAATCATGTGGTGTCCCACCCCCGAATTTCAAAATGGATTTGCGCCACTGCTGTATGGATTAATGCCATCAAGGTATAATTTGCAAACCTAATACTTCTAACTTGATTTATGGAAAATAGATAATTATTGTCATACAGCACACAATGAGGTCACACTTTTGTTTTAAGGTTTCTGAGACGCACTATAGATCAAAACTTGTTGAAATGGGATTCAACAAGGTTGGACCATTGTGTATCTGCACCAAGACTATTATGGAGGTATTTTCTCCGAATGTGTTTTCCGACCAACGTGTGCTAATCATCAGCAATAATTGAAGAAGCCTGCGATTTCCCTCTAAAATGGATAATAAATGTTTTCCCGTGATTTTAATGAAAACGTTCCGCACAAGATACATGGTAAAGAGATAAGCTATTCAACATGGGTAACATGTAGCCTCGCTCGAGGGCGGAATGAGTTCCCTTCTAAATGTAAATGAATATAACTTAGTCTGGAATAAATTATCTCGTAAGGCATTCCACATACGTGTTTAATTGAGATGAGAGCGAAAAAGAAAAGAAAGAGAGAGAGAGAGAGAGAGATAAAGGGAGAGAAAGAAGATGTAGAAGAGAGAGAGAGAGAGAGAGAGAGAGTCAGGCTTGATGTGAGGCTATTCGACATTAACATAAGGAAATCCCAATGATTATACTAGTAGTAGATGTCTTAAACAATATTCAAGGATTGCTGTTAGTAAAGTTTGTGAGCAGTGCAATAGGTCAACAAAACTCTATACAGATATAATTTGGGAGGAGGGGAGAGTCTGTTCCATGTTCGTCTTCCATCCAAATAATATATCTCATTACTGGGGAGCGTTTCATGAAAGGAAGTTGTCGGATATTTCATCCGACAACTGTTATAAGCTACTGAAATCCTTGCATCTGATTGGCTGAGAGCAAATTTGTAGGATAAAATATCTTACAAGTCCTTTCATGTAATGCCCTCCCCCCCCCTGGTCACCTCGGAAATGAAAGTTTGTGTCTATAAAGGCTCCTGGACAAAATGAAATTGGAAGTGGTGTAGATACGGGGAAGAGGACATGCCCCCTATCCAATGGCGCAAAAAGAAAAACTAAATATAACTAGAATTTAATTCGTCATGAGGACGAATTAGGTGGTCTGTCTTTCACTTTGTACGATCATGATTGTAATCAAGATGATCATAATAATGGGGAAATACTAAACTGAAGATAGGAAGTCAAGAATGCCACGCATGGAGATGCTTCTTGAGGACAGGAATGTAGAAAAATGTGTGAAACGGTCATTGGAATATGTGATGATGTTGATGATAATCGTGGTGATGATCATATCATGACAGTGATGATAATGATGTTGATGAGCATTATATCATCATGACAGTGATGATGATAATGATTTTGATGTTAATCATCATCATCATCATCATGAATATCATGACAGTGATGATGATAATGATGTTGATGATAATCATCATCATGAATATCATCATGACAGTGATGATAATGATGTTGAAAATCATGATGATGATCATTATATCATCATGACAGTAATGATGATAATGGTGTTGATGTTAATCAGCATTTTCATCATCATCATCATGAATATCATGACAGTGATGATGATAATGATGTTGATGATAATCATGATGATATAATGATGATAATGGTGATGGTGATGGTGATGATAATGGTGATGGTGATGACCATGACTGCAATGACGGTGACCTTAACCATGCCAAATATGAAAGAGAAATCACATTTCGTTATGAAGATACGACCATAAGTTGATTTTTACAAAATGTCATCTGGATGACGTCACGATAATCTGATGACCTTGAAAAAGATGCGCGAACTTGACCTTATTAGGACTGATGACTGACGAAAATTTGAAGATAATTGACCAAGCCAATTTTGAGAAATTTCCATAGGGTTCTACACAAACTACTGCACACTACTTTCCAATAGACAAAACACGCAAAATAAGGCAGTTTATTACTTGGTTTGTGATTGCTTATGTTTTAATAGTCGAACAAGATGGTAAAATGAAAGGCAAAAAGAAGCAAAAAAAAAAATTTTTTTTAATGGACCCACTGGGGATCGAACCTGGGTCACCGGAGTGAGAGGCAAGTGCTTTGACCAATATACCAAAACATTTCCCATAGAGATAACACGTAAACGAAAAACAGGATTCTCAAATCCCATTTGGTAGTTCAAAATTAGGCATGATCCCGACATCTGATCAAAAATTGGAGTGCTTACTAATAAAAGCTTATAGTCTCAGCTACAACATATTAAAATCTGGAAGGAAATAGACCAAAAATAACTGAGATACTGCTCAGAGAACGATGTCATGTAGATTCATGATTCGAAAAAAAATCATCTTCCATAGACATAACACGCAAAAAGGGGAAATTCTGACATGTCGTTTTTAATTGAAAATTTCAATATGATGACGTCATCAAAATGAAAAACCGTGTTAACTGATCTTGTAGAGAATTGTCTCAGCTATAACATATCAAAATCTGGGCGAAAAACGACCAATAATTACGAATCTAGAGCCAAATTTGCATAAATGTGATGACGTCAAAACATGAAAAATGGAAATTTTGATTTCTGGCGCATTTTGATGACATCATAATGTTTATAAGGGTCAAATGATACATGAAATGAAATCTGTGATTCATACCCTACCTGATGATGACAAAAAATTGGGGGGTTTGTGGACTATTTAAAGAGCTAGAGTTAATTTTGTAGAGGCATGTTTTTGCACGTTTTTACGTTATTTTCGCCATAGACGCGCGCACGGATTTTGAACTTTGACGCGCCCGTACGACCTTATTATTCATTGAAATTGATTCCAAGTTGATGGAAATGATGAAGAAAAGTGTCAGGATTGCAAATCAATCGAAAAAACAGCGTTTTAACGTTATTGACGACTTGTGCGCACGTAAAACGCGCGCGCGGACGCTTACGCACGAACATTTTTGAAATGCTCAAAATGACCTGAAACGTGTGCAGACTTGATCCTATGTGATTTTGAGCATTTTTAAATTTTGACGCGCGCATACGCGCGCGTCCTGACTTCTAGATGACCTGTGAGGACATGACTTGATGACCCATCATGTGAAGTTTATGTGATGTGAATATAGTTAATTTTTGATGATCGATTATGAAGATATAATCGATCTTGTAAATTTACAAAATGGCGTCTTGATGACGTCACGATGACCTGATGACCTCCAAAAGCTTAATGGACCATGTCCATGATTGACCTCATACATGACATGAAACTCGATGATATTGACCTGGCCGATTTTGAGATTTGGTGGGAACAACAATTTGTCTTAAAAAGAAGAAATAATAAAGAAGAAAAATCTTGACAAAACTAATAGGTGTTCTGTCGATACCGACAGACCACCTAATTATATAGGCCTAACTTTATGTAGAGAAAGCTAGAGAAATGGGAAATCCGTGAGATATATTGTCAGATTTCACTATGTCAAGAAAATATCTGCAGTGTTAATTATGTTTGATGTATAGTTTCCAAAGAAATAGATACAGTACATGACCCGTTCCCTTACCCTTGCATTTTATCAAGTGTCCATCTCCATGACTGGACCAATTAACCTATATATAATACGTTTATGCTAACTTTAATAGTGAAATATCTTTAACACACGAGTGTTGTCTATTGTCTAGATCATCTTTATACATATGAGGTATTGACTGTCCCTCGCATTGAAGATGTGGACAATATTTTGTTGTTTTTGTTGTTCAATATAAAAATCCGCTGATGAATCAAGAAACAACTTGGATAATATTTTCATGTTAATTAAAAGCTTTGTAAAAATTGGAAGGTTGGAAAAGATCCACAAGGAGATAATAACAATTTGGAGAGAACATGGAGGATACGTAGTATAGGGACGGCGCTACTCTAATGAACCAAAAAAATTGTCAAATCATGTTTTTCGAAATTATTTTGTCTTCTTTTTTTTTTGCAGTTTGTGAGAATCATTCGATGGCCTCGAAAAGTCTTCCTAAAGATTGCTCGGAAGTCTTGTTGTCAGGGGCGACGGGAAGCGGTCGTTACATCATCTATCCGCAAGACAATGGAGACCCATTCTATGCTTACTGTGATACCGAGACAGACGGGGGAGGATGGACGGTAAGAGACAATAAAGCCCAATCGTGTTGGGGTTCGAAAATGGAACATGAGGGGGAATTGCGGAACGGAGATATTAAAGAGAGTGGCAGAGACAAGGCCGACGGAGACAGGCATGTACAGGAAATAGGAAAGGAGAAAGGGAGAATATAGTTTACAAAGAAAGGGAGAGATGGAGAGATGGAAAGAGCGAGGGAGAGAGACAGAGAGACAGAGAGAGAGAGAGAGAGAGAGAATGAGGAGAGCGTGGCGTGGAGAATTATTAGTGTAAAAGAATTTAAATAAATTTCAAATTGATAATGGTTTAATAAATGAAACAGAGCAAATTAAAAAAGCTAAGGGGATGAAAAATAATAGATGTAAAGAGGAATAGAACAGTAACAGAAAAAAATAAGTGGGAGAGGAAGAGAGAAGTAATAATTAAAGAGAGAGAACTTTACGAATATTTCCTCCTTATTTCACTTTCAAGGTCATCCAAAATCGAGAGGATGGCAGTGTAAGCTTCTACCGGGAGTGGAACGACTATAAATATGGCTTCGGCAATGTCAACTCGGAACACTGGTTAGGAAACGACAAGATACATCGCATATCAGCGCAGACCTACTACATTCTGCGCGTAGAACTGGAGGACTTCCAAGGCTCCCGGAAATACGCAGAGTATGATTATTTCCGGTTGGGGGATGAGAACACGGCCTACAAACTGCTGCTTGGCACTTACCAGGGGGATGCAGGTACTGCAAGGAAGGAATATTTTTTCCAAGCATGTTCTACTTTGAAACCCCAGTTCTTCTATGAAAACCTTGTCTTTCTAATATGCGCGATGAATGCAGAAGAAGATGGAAAAGCAATGAGGTCAATCTTACTTGACTGAAGGTCCCGAGACCAAAGGTCCACTGGAGTGGGAAATTTTGTCTCATTAATATTCATTCTTGACAACCTCTGAAATGAAAAATCTTAATTTCTCGTGCCTTGGTCTAAATGAACATTTGGTCGACGTGTGCTGCTACTTTGGTCTCGATCTCATGAATCTTTGATCTCTTGGACTTTGGTCTATTCCTCAAAGAGTCCTTGTTGTTAGAAAGTCCACGAGATTGATTTCATGAACTTTTGGTCGATGTGTTTGGTCTTTGGTCTCGACCCCACGAACCTTTGATCTTTTCAGACAGTGGACCTTTGGTCGATCCTTCAAAGACTCTGTGTTGTTTCAAGGTCCATGAGACTGAATGATATACATGTAGGCCCCACAATGAACCCTTGTTTGACTTTTAGTTTCATGAACCTTCCATCTTTTGAACCTTTGGTCTGATGGATCTTTGTCCTCATAAATCTTCGGTTGATGTGTAGGCCTTTGCTCTCTCGGATGTTTGGATGATCCTTGTCAGATAGTCCATGAGACCAAACCACCATTCTTGTGGCTGTTCTTGAGGACCTTCAGCCTCATGACTCCCATTAACTTGATTGATCTCTTGGACCTTTGCTCTCGTAAACACTAAACAGTCCTTATCAGAAGATCCATGACCCTGTAGCCTTTAGTCTTGTTGAGACATTAGGCCTCTTGAAACCTTTCGTTCAACTTTTGGGAAGTCCCCAGGGAAACTGTGTTTATTTATGGATTCACCGTCTCTATCCTAAACGGCCAACTGCCAATCCCACTCAATACAAATTTATAGAACTAGTCCCCCAGTTTACCCATAAGATTTTACCTCGTAAATTTACTGAGACCATTCAAGTCATTGACAAAAAGGTGGTCTGCCTGACCGTACCTAAGAATTTTTTTTTCTTTACACACAGAGCCTTTTGGGGGGCAAAGCGCTGTCAAAGGGTACTTTGGGGTGTTCATTTCAGGGGGTCTGACACCCCCTTCCCGATGGACAATTTGTCAGTTTTTATATTTTTGGAAATGTACATCCATAGCTCTTCCTTCTGACAAATGTTGGTCCCTGGGCTTCAAGGGGTTAAATTTACCCCAATTTTAAGGACTGTCTGACACCCTATCCCGACGGAAATTTGTTGTCAGTTTTTTGTGTTTTGTAATGTCCAGTCATACTACTTCCTACTGACAAAGCTTTGTAGATGGGGTGAAATTGACCCCACTTTGGGGGCTAGTTTGGGGGCTCTGGGGGCTAAACCCGGCAGCTACGGTCAGGTTGACAACCTTTTTGTTATGACTTAGATGGTCACCATTTGCCTTTCTTCAACCCCCAAGGATTTCTACTATCCCCTATCATTTAAAAAAGCTTCATCTTTAACACTTTCTCTCTCTCTCTCTCCCTTTTGTTTTGTGCTTCATATTCCAGAGGACTCACTCAGTTTCCATAGCAATAAGAAATTCTTCACTCATGATCGAGACTCGGAGCGGGAATGTGCTGTGAACAGTAAGGGGGCTTGGTGGTACGGCGAATGCTTCGAGAGTAACCTCAACGGAGTCTACAAGGGACGACCACGCCCTGCTGGTAGCCAGAACATCATCTGGGCGGGATGGAAGGGGTACGACACGGCTCTGAAGAAGACCCAGATGAAGATAAGACCAGCTTCATACTACAGAGAGCGACCAACGGATGGCACAGACTTAAAACAATCGGTGACCTTGCAACCATAATTTTAAGAAATCTGTCCCTTTGGTGGAACTGTGCTTATACATGTATATGTATATATGTGACCCGACGCCTCAAAACGTACAATAAGTCGCCAAAATTATATTTTTTGTTTTATACATTTTCTGAAAGTAGAGATTCTCAGCTTTCCAATGGTATATCACTTGCCTAGTTCACTCAATGATAACACCTTTAAATATCAAATTTAGAATCAGTATGTAGCCAGCAATCAATAACTCCTATTCAGAGAAAATGGCCATTTAATTTCGGAACAAAAGAGTGCTAAACCTTTGCTAAACTCTGTGCGCGCCCGAGTAAAACTGGGTATTCAAATGGCCATGGCAACCGGTATGAAGGGATTATCAGATTAGGCTGAACTTTGGCAAGCTGCTCCAGGAGGACCTATTCATTACTCACTCCAAAAATCAATTTAATACCTTTAGAGGTAAAGTAGTAAATTGGCATTGAATTAAAGTATTACAAAAGCACTCCAAACACGCATTAGCTCGACAGGTGAACAAAAAGGATTCATTTTAAAATGCCCCAAAAACATATTTCTAAGTCGAATTACGACTCACAAACTTGAGACATGATAGAATGATAATGAAAATACCCATTTCTACCAAAAAAAGAAAATCGACTGATCCAAGCAAATTTACTATTTTGGGCTGTTTGCTACGTTGTGGTCCGTGCGACTTATTGTAGGTTTTGAGGCGGCGGGTCACATATTAGAGTGCCATAAGGGCGGATCTGAAAAGTTCACAGAAAAATATATTACGGTTTTGTGTGTGTAATAGAGGCAAAACCCTTCCCTGGTGTGATTCAAAGCACTTGTGAATTGGTTGGGGCAGGGGGGCCAAGTGGTTACCTTAATTACAAATACAGTTAACCTTGCATAACTCAACTCGCATAAAGTCGAACTTTCCAAGCCGAATCAAGTTGTTTTAATCAAACCATGCAAATAAGTGAAATTTACATTTCCTAAAGTCAAATTTTGCACAAGTCAAACTACTTTTTGTGGTCCCAACAGATTTGACTTACGCAAAGTTAACTGTACATGGATAATCCTAAAAAATTATATATTCGACTTGACTTGTGATTTATTGAAAATGCAGGCATTCCAGAGCAATCTTTTTGGAAATTTTGTATTATCCTCATAGGTACTTAAAATGAAAAATTGTAGTTTTTACCCCTTTGACTTTTACACACATTGTTCCCTTTAATGTGAATACATGTGCAGTGTTTACCATAGCTCATTCACTAAACAGTATTTTGTAAACTGAAAAGCATTACCAGGTATTCAAAAATGTATGTAGTAAATTTAAGCATTGAATGTGAAATATTGTGTACATGTATACAAGATCAATATGCACGAGTCAGCAATAAGAGAAAATTACTAGTTCATTTGTATATTACATTTCCTTTTATTAGCATTTATATAAAATGTACAATTGATTACATCAAGTGTACTTCTTTCCTGTATTGATGTCTCTTTGAGAATGAAAAACTAAATTAAACTTAATCAGTGACAAAGCTACGGGGGAAAGAAGCACGGGTGCATGGTGAAAAAGAGAAAAACTGAAAAGGGAGAAAGGGAGAGAGAGAGGAGAAAAAGGAGAGAAAGAAAGAGAGAGGAGGAAAGCTACGTGAAAAAGATGATATAAAGCTTACCAACCCCTTTAAGGGGAAGTCCACCATAATATCAACTTGGCTTTAAAAGAAGCACAAAAGATCAATGAAATTTTAAGCAAAATCCAATGAGAAATAAGCAAGTTATTAACTTTTGAAGTTGTAATCAATCAAACACAAATTGGCAACTCCATGACGTATCTTGAGAGCTCTTCTCCCATTTGCCGTGTCCTGAAAAAACAATAAATTTACATTTCCTCTAAAGAAAATATTTTATCATACATGCACCCTAGATATAATCATTTCACTTATGCTTTTACACAAAACCTGTATGATACAAATCAATTCCTTCATCCATTCAGTCAGTATAGACAATTTCATAAATTTTCATTTTCTTAGTTTTTGATGCAGGAATAGATTTGTTTCATACATGTTTTGTGTAAAAACATATAAGCAATGATGATATCTAAGGTGCATGTATGTTACAAAATTTTCTTTAGGAAAATAGAAATTAATGATTCTTTGGGTACGGGGCAAATGGGAGGGGAACTCGCAAGATATGTCACAGAGTTGCCGATTTGTGTTTGATTGACGTTATTTTAAAATATTCATGACTGTCTTATTTTTCAACGTGTTTTGCTCAAACCTTCACTGAATTGTTTCTTTGATTTTTCTGCTTCTTTTAGCTTGTAATCAGGGTGGACATCCCCTGTAATAGGGTGGTACTTCCATATGGCCCAAGGTTATCCCCAAGCACAGAATTCTTTCCAGTTTCCAGTCATCTGAATTGAATGGAACCATAATTTTACTTTCAAAGTTCATACGCACTTCTGACATACCATTTGTTCCTACCATTTAGGTACTCAGTGAAACCATAAAACCATGGACAAATATTATTGACAAGTTCCAAAGTCATATTTTTGTGCCGAAACCTGCAAATGACTCCATACATGTTCTTGCTAATAACAGCAAACTTGGGGTGAATTTGTCAGTCCTGCAGTTTGGTTTTATGGTTAACACCAAGTCTTACTAAATACACCCAATGACTTCAAAAGATCTGGACGGAAGTTTCTCAAAATGAATCGTTCTCCGGAGCAAATATGAAAGCTCTCTGATCTCTGGTAGACCACGCTTGTGTAATCCTGAATAAGATGATGTCCTAGGCGTTTCTTTCTTTTTTTGTTACATGCTAAATTTGTACACCCAATGATAGGGAAGTCCATCAGGTACGGTGAAGCAATGCATGTCACAGATTAATACCTTTAGAACAGTCCTCAGGTATAACAAATATTTGAAGTGTCACGACACGACATGTAACGACATACTCTGGACTTGCCTGAGTATGAATCTACATAAATATATCAGTACACTTGGACGCATTTGCATATATGAATCAGCACTAGTAGTTGATGCGACCACTATTCTGCCACACCTTGTGCCTCTGGTTCTCTCCTGGCATTCTCCCAGGATTGTAGGGCCAGTTCTAGCTTCCCTGAATGATGAGAGTCCAGCTTGATGTATGCCTGCAACATTCAGTGTATAAGCAAAAAGATGAGTTACCTCATATATTATCACATTAACCCTTTTGAGACAATTGACCACATTTTGTGGTTCGGCTCTATAACTTTTGATTGAGAGCTCTAAAAATATACCACACATATGTCCATTTTTGTTGCATTACCATGTTGTATTTGATACCAGGAAATTTAAAAATGAGAGTAAGCTGTAAAATACTTAAATTGGCAACATTTTGAGAAGTTCAAAATCATTGTTTTTTATCCAATTTGGCAATTTTTTCAACTTTTCAACAAAATTTCTAATCATGTATATTGTTTTCAAAGACATTACACCTTATTAGAACCATGTAGCACTAAAAGAAGAAATATTGTTGCCAATTTGAAGAACAAAATGTGATCAATTAAGCCCTTAAAATAATTCCTGTCCTGAAAGGGTTAAAGAGAAAGGTGACTGTGACAACAAACTTGTCTTAAAACATAACATTCAAGTCAATTCAATATTCAATAAAGCCAAAGGGTTTATAAACAATATACTTGGCAGTACATAGTCTGAAATTTATATTTAAAACTAGTCAAAATTCAATAACAGTAATTACAAAACATTTGAAATATAGTGTAAAAGTTAAATTTCACATTGATAAAATTACAAGTAAAAGCTATAAAGTACAGAAATAAAAAGGTGCTTGTAAAATAAATAAGACAGAAAATTAGAATTAGAAAAGTGATCAGTGAAAGTTTGGGGAAAACAATATAAAGGACAAGAGAATTATAAATTGAAAAAAATTGTAATCAATCAAAAATGACTTGGCAACTTAATGATTTAACTTGTGAACCACCAAAAAAAAATGTCCCTCTTCTTCGTTATTGAAGGAACACATCTATTTAATACTGCTGCTACATTTTATATAAAGGAGATTATAGAGACAGTGTTACAAGTAGTACATGCCATAATTAAGGCTGTTCACATATGATGCGGTTGACCAGTGTTTTTTTTTGGTTGGTGTTTTTATGTGGAAATGAACAGCAAATGGGGATGAAGTAAGGTAGCTGCATGTCATATAGACAAATTCGGTTTCAGAACACTGTAGTTTATGTCAGCCATAACTGGGGGGGGGGGGGGGGGGGGGGGGCTTCCAAAAAGGAAGAAAAGATGATTCAATGGGTTATGCAATGAGCCAGGTGCGTTGAGATGTTAATGCTTTTGTTAGGCATGCTTGAAGCCCCCCATTTAGACATTAGCATAAAAAACAGCACCCAAACTGAACAGGTCTATAGGTCCTACACATGTTGGTATTAGCATTCTCTGCCCCAGCAGTTTACAGCATCAAGTTTCCTGCGGCATATGTGAATATGAGGTTAGAATGGTAAATGAAATGTGCCTTCAATGTTTGTCATACCTTTATGAGGTCGATAGAGTCCAGGTTTTGTGCTTGTGTATCCTGTGCAACTGGGCTGGATGGATGGATGATGTTATATAACCTGACAAGATCTACTGCATCATCAAATCTGGGAGTAATAAAACATGAAAAAAGGACATTTTTTTAAATGATTGCAGTATGAGGTAGCAGAAGTAAAAATGGGCATAAACATATGCTGAGAGGTGAAAGGAGAAAGGTAGATAAGATGAAAGCAAATTTCTAATCAACTATTATGGCAAGACATTAAGAATTTACGTTTAAAATGCCCCCCCACAAAAAAAATGAGGAGAGAAAATAAAAAGAAATTGAAAGAGAATTTGCTAGTAATCATTTGTGTCGGAAGTTTATCAGCATCTAATGCTCATGAAAGACAGATCATAATGCCATAATAACTTTTTGTTTGAAGGGACAGAACAAGAATTTGTCTATATGTAAAACAGATAGACAACTCTTGCACAATAATTCAGTCGTAGGTCAGTATAAGTAAACGAGATTTCAGAATCTACCAAAAATGGGGGGGGGGGGGGGGGGGGAGGGAGATCTAGCAGTCCAGCAGCAGTATTTTTGTCATTTATTAATCAATCTCAACATTTACGAGCAACTTGATTACTTTTAAGTAATGACAACCAGGTCAGGTCAGAAGTGTACACATTTTTTTCATTCTATCCCTGCATAATTAAAGCATGGAACAATTGACATCCTACCTTTGTTACTCAACCTCATACAATTAAATTCAAATAAGATTAAATTCCACAAGGCGTATTTGGAGGACCAACTACAAAATAGATGTGCCAAGCACCTAACTTACAAGTCTCTTTGAATCATGTCTGTCAACAAGCCGTCTATCCTCTTATGTTTGGTGAAGTAGAAGGCCATGCCACCAAAGTGCCTTGTGGATCGGAGAAGATCATACTTCTCTGTACTGGCTAAGTCTTCATATGCCTTCTGATGAATCTGTAAGAAAGAGAAAGAGAGAGAGAGAGAGAAAGGGGGCATTGAATATGTATTAAGCCATTAACAAAGATCACTATTTCTTATAAAACACTGATCATATAAACCACTTTCTTGACATGGAGGGGGGGGGATCCAAAAACTAGAATGTTGAACAGTATGTTTGCAGTCGCGGCCCTACACTGCAATAAACTGCCCGAAAGCTTTCACTCCATCCTGCCTAATTTGCATAAAATAAACAATTTGTTTATGTAAAACCGCTACTGAAGAGTTTCAGCTAAACTGTGAAATCTCGCCCTAGACACAACCAAATGAAATGAACTAAACGTCAAATTCCAGAATAAGAGTTGCTCTAACCCGTAAGTATTATCACTTGTAGTCAAATCATTTTTTAGCTTTTGAAAACTTAGAGAAATGAGGAGCCATTTTTTTTTGTTCACATTTGTTGTCATTGCCCAAGATCAAAACTTTCAGATATGAAAAATCAAAGTATATTGAGGGGATCCTCTAAATATCTTTTCATAATTATCTGTCGAACGGTTCGGAAAAGTCGAAGGCAATGTCATTCATGAACCCTCGACCGTTCTTCGCGGAAGTTGAAATGTAGTCCCACGTAAAGCGGTGCATGCAGGATGGTTTCCACTGAGTGTAGTCCTGTGTACTATGTACCTACATGATCAATACGTGCAGGATATTTTACACTCGACTCAGTGGCGTGTTGGACTGTCGCTATAAAACATGTTGAAGTAAAGGTCAATATTGGGCAAAAGAACGACATAGATCTAATATAAGATTAATTATTAAGATATCTATCAGGGTGGATTGCTGCAACTGTACAACTCACCAGATCGGACTGTCGCATTCCCCCCCCCCCCCAGTTATAAAAAATCTCCAGCACGCGCTGTATACTATACTTTATACTAGTGGTATATGGTCACGATGTTGACGACCTACCTGCAACACATGCACATACACAGACAGCTAGCTAGCTAGGCCAGCAATCGTGCAGCAATCCGCAAGCGACAGCGTCTATGGGCAGCGTACAGGCTAGGCGTACGTACACACAAGATCAAGAGTAAACAGGGGTCTTGTCAGTGATTGTTACAGACAAATTTGCTCTCAGCCAATCAGATTGCAAGGATTTCAGTAGCTTATAACAGAACAGTTGATCGACGTGAGCGCGAGCTGAGGCAAAAGGATGACGTCGGTGAGCGAATGAGCAAAGGGACGAAACCGTCTGAAGATAGTTGTACGCTTCCAGTCATTTCAAGTCTTTTCTTCGATTTTTGATGGCAGTTTTACACAAAACTACCAACTGTGCAAACTGAAAACTGCACTGGGAGTGAGACTGGAATTTAAAGTCTAGCAATATGTCAATTGTTTGCATATTCATTTCGTCCCAGACTTGTGTCGGGGAAAAAAACAAAACTTCATTTCACGGTACTATGAAACAGAAAAAAATACTCAACTGTTTTCAGTGAAAATTGATATGAAGCACAACATCACCATTTCCTATGTACTCTGGAATTTTCACGATTTTTATGGCTCAAATAAGGGAGATACAAGAAGGTGAATTTTCGAGGATTTTTGCTCCTCTCTCAGCACAGTGCCTCAGTAGCCATTAGGAATTCAAAAGCTAAAGTACGACTTTATGAAGAGTTAATTGCAGTTTAGGGCCGCGCCTGTTTGGATTAAGAAGGTCTACCCTTTTCTTCCAGGAAAAAAAAGAAGTTATCTGTACTATGAAGTTTATTTCCACAGAAGATACTTTATGCCTAATTCAATTAAACAAAGCATTTTCAGTAAAAATTTCACCCTTGAAAGTGTATCCATGACAACTGTCCAAATGTGTGATGGCCCGGAATTGGTTAAGAAAGCATTCTCAGGATAATTTTTAGGGAAAAGTGTTTGAAAATAAATACACTTTTATGTGTACAGTATGTGCTACAGTTTTAATAGTGCATTCATAGTGCATTCATAGTCCTGTTTACATCACATTTACATGGATGCCTTTAATCTTGTAAGTTCGTAAAATGAATAGAGAGGAGTGACAGAGAAGGAAATATGCAGAATTTTCAAGTGATTACTAAGGGAGTACTAAGGGATGATACTGTGCTGTTTCCATGGAAACATGTAATTTGTTTGGGAACTTACTGCCAAGAAACCTGCTGCATCAGGCTCGTATTGCACACACGCTGCATCTAGTAGGAACTCATGCCTCTCATTGGCAAATACGGCCTGTATGGGAATGGGGAGAGAGAGGGGGAGAGAGAGGGAGAAAGAGAGGGATAAAGAGAGGGAGGGAGGAGAGAGGGAGAGGGAGGGATAAAGAGAGGGAGGGAGGGATAAAGAGGGGGGGAGGGAGAGAGAGAGAGGGGTGTGTGTGAGAGAGAGAGAGAGAGAGAGAGAAAAAGGAGAAATAAGAGATAGAGGGAGAGAGAAGGGGAATAAGGGGGAGTGAGATAAGTTGAGAGGGAGAGAGAGAGAGAGAGAGAGAGAGAAGGGATAAAGAAAAAGAGGAAATAGAGAAAAGAGGAAGATAAAGATGTTAATGAAAATAATGCAAGTCAGGGAAAGACAAAGACATAAATAACTCTTAAATGTTTGCTTCTTAGACATGTTAGAATAAACAAACAGCATTGAAACAAAAAACTGACTATACGTTTTAAGGCCAGCGATCATTAGTCTGTCAGCATTCAGCGAAAATTTTATAGTGAAACCAGTCAAACTTCCACAGTGAACATTTTTAAATGCATTCTCTCATGAGAAATAATGCAATATAGATCCTGTGACGAAGGTTAACCCATTATACCAAGTGTTTCAACGGGTCAAAACATGTGTGTAAAGAGACAATAATTATGTTTGCAATTGATTTTTAATGGTCAAATATACTTTCCAATTTTCTGATGAAAAATAAACAGTATTTGGAGATTCATACTTTATTACCCTAACCTAGCTAATTCTATGAAACTAAATTTACAAACACTTATCACGATAATTTCATGAGACAAGATTGTAATTGTAGAGCCATTTTTTACTGTCAATTAAGCCTGAGTCATATCGAATATTTCATAAACCGGGATTCGACGGCTTTGATTCGATCGAATACCGGTTAATCGATAAATGATGTGCGGTGAAAACAGAGTTGCACACAGTTGCACGCAGTGCATGCACCATGCACCGGTGACCGGTCCGCTGGCATCGCGGGCATATGTATGGGCTCTCGCTGCTCGAAATTAACGATAGCCCGCTAGCCAATGGCTAGTAAAAATCACAGCGGACGAGCCAAAATCTTAAGTTTCTAGTCCGTATGGCTAGCCAAAATATCACTAGTGTCGCACGAAGCGATGCTCATTGTCGACACACCCGACAATGATTCAAATTCAAAGAATTAATAATCTTACTTTGTCTTTGGAGAGCTGAATGGAACACGTTTGTTCGATGCCAAAAAAAAAAAACAATACGAAATAAACTTTTCGTCGCTCAATATAGACTCGACTTCATTCAGCTTCAGAGATCATTCAGAAGTAATTGCCAATTTGATGAGAGTGTGATATTAGTTATTGCGAATTAAGTAGGAACACTCGTACTCATGCCCGTATTTATCATGTTCAATTATACAATTGTCAAATTGACAATGCAGAGAGAGTGCAAGAAAAATTATCGTAAACTTCAGTTCGTAACGACAAAACGATTTTTCCATAGAGAAAGCACAGGTAAAGCGCGACGTCCTCCGCGAGCGAATTAGCGAAAGTTAGCCAACAGTTTGAACTCTGAAGTCGCCTTCACGTTCTCTGCTAGTATATATGCTGTACGTTACAGAGTTTCTTTTTTTATTTGATTTTTTCATGGTGGCTACGGTAGTCAAAAATCTGGCGGACTACAAATCGATGCACCGAATTTGCCAAAACGTATTCGGGATTCGATGTCTTCGATCGAACACCGGCTAACCAATCGATTCGACTCAGGCTTACTGTCAATCATGATACATACAGTCTTCTATTATATCAAATTTGGCAATCTTTAAACTAATGTTGAATTTCAAATGTGAAAGAAACTTTCCTTCATCCACATGTAGGTTCAGTTTTAAAAAATCACAGACAAAAACTGCAAAGCATCAAACCTGTCCATAAGGCCTACCAGTTCATAAGTGCAATCTGTAGTGTATCACTTGGGTAGCTAGCCCATATGAAGGTTTTGACTTTAATGAAATAAGGGCTTACTGGAAGTTGTTCGTCATGAAACATCGGCGGGACCTCCACTTCCCTTCTCTCTCTGGGGATGTAGATTTGCATGATTCTATCTCTCTCTTCCCAAGTCGCCTTCCGAAGTCTTCCGCTTGGTTCTCGCACGACCACAAACCTTTTCTGGAAAGAATAGAGAGTAGTCACAGGCTTTCAATGACACAAGAAGAATCCTCCAAAATAAAAATTTGATTTATACCAATCAATATTACTTATGACATGCAAATGGACTGATTCTGAAGAAAACTATATAAATTACTTGTAACATACAATTTGCAACCATCTTGGATACTTATACATATAAACCCCTAGCATGTTTAGTATCACAACATCATTTTAAAGGGAAGGTTGAGTTCTGGGAAAGGTACAAAAATAATTTGTGAGCTTTCACATTCTTTTTATGTTAGTTTAGAAGATTATCAAAGTAGAAATGTCCCCTGAAAAGGATTGCTCTTCAAATGCCCTCACATTCAAAATATGACAAGAAACAGTTGAAATGTTCAGGCCGAACATTTGTGTGAAGTCCCATATACACATTTCTGTGTGTAGTGCATGTGACTCTCAGCAGGATTGGGTCAATTTCTTATCATTTTGGCGATTCCAAGACTCTAACAGCGTACACCAATTCTTCTGTGCTATATAATCAACCTTTCCAAATTGCTTTGAGACAGTTTCTTTCACAATTTAATCTCATGACCAGAACTCAACTTTATCTTTAAGCCATTGCTTACAAGCACCTTTTTATTGTACCCTGGCTGGCACCAGGGTAATGATATGATCTCAGGGCCCCTCAGGAAGACCTGGGTAAAAACTCCTTCTGTTCCTCTCTTCTTCTTGTTCTTGTTCTCCTTCTACTTTTTCTTCTTTTTCTCCTTCTTTGTAAACTATTTCATACATCACTGTATTTATTGATAAGGAAGAATGTAATACAGACTATTCATATTTCATCAAACTATTCATCAAGTTCGTTCCCATGTATTTTTCATTACCGAGAACTCATCTTGACCTTTAATCAGTTTATAGCCCCCCCCCCCAAATGGCATCCCAACAGGGTGTCTTCTACTCACTCTGTCGTTGAGTCCATACGTGATATCTGTGAAGACAACATTGGCCGTGTCGAGACCAGCCAAGCCCTCATCATCCTCCAGCACCTCATCGATAGGTGTCCTCTCCTCCAGGACTGGGGGCATCTGCAGCCTCCTTTGGGCCTCCTCCTCTGCCTCTCGATGCATCTTTCAAAGGGAGTGAAGAGATGCATGTATCATATAACTGCACCTCACATACTGTCTGCTTTAATAGAGCCACAAGGGCGTTAATTCTATGTCAAAGTATATGCAAACTTCCTTCTGTCTCTCAGGAGACCAAATGCAAGGCTCCATTTTACACTTACTACAGTTTAAGTGAAGTGGTGCCAAGGGTTACAAAAAGGAAATGAATCATCTCATTGGCATCTCCATGTCAATGAGTCTGAAAGATTCAAAGCACTAAGTGAGAAAATTCAATTCATGATGAAAATATTTATGTTGGATTAAACCAAAGAAGCAACAAGTCGGAAATGTCTAAATTTGTTAGTACTGTAGAACATGTACCTATCATTCTTATGCAAATCATTTGTATTCATCTAATAAAAGGGGTCTACATTATATAGTTAAAGATCTTTATCTATCTATCTATGTATTGTCCTGGGTTTCAGTCTGAATCATTATTTCATCTGCACTTTTATCTGACATTCATGTCCTTCCACTTATCCTCATAATTTATAGTTTAGGCAAATCTCCACCAATCTTTCTAATCAGCCAATTACCTCTTCCAATTTCTTGGAGCTGACCAGTTTATAGCTGGGAGGTTGTAACGTCTGCTTGGCAGGTTTAAAGACCCTTTCTAGCTGCAGACCTGTAATCCGCTTCAGAAGCCTCTGAACTTCCTCATCCTGGAAACCTGGTAAATGGGAACACAGAATGCTCAATTATCTGAGTGAATACACAGGCACAAATAGTCAGAGGTTTTACAAACTGACATATCATGAGATGTAAGTCCAAATTCAGAAATACAGATATTCATAAATGTTCATTATGTTAGTTATTCAATTCAAATCAATTCAGCTTAATTCAAAGTTTATTTCCACTCAAACATACAATAAATATGATTAAACCCCGGCCCCCCCACTCGGAGGTCGAAGGGACCGCATGCGTGTTCCCAAAATCTCCGGTAAAGGGGTACTTTTTGGCCGACACAATCCGGCCCGTGAATTGTAAAAAAAGGGGGTGTTTTTTATCTTTCACCCGGAGATTTCATTAAAAAAGGGGGTGTTTTTCTTTCTCCCTCTCTCTCTCTCTCTCTTCGACACCTGAGAAATTAAAAAAGGGGGGTTATGAAACTTTTATGTCATGAGATTTTCATTTTTGTTTGGTTTCTTATGACTGCATTGAGTTCTGAGATACCATTTTCAACATAAAAAACCATCTCTTCCAAGGTATTGTAATGACAGCTTACTTGGGAGGGGGGTTGGTGTCTGTCCTGAGATATGGGGTTGAATGAGAGCTCACCTGAGATAGGGGGGTACATTGAGCAGTGTTCTGAATTTAGGGGGGTCTCCAAGGCAGGAAAATCCCGCGATAGGGGGGTTCAGAAATTTTGGCAGCCCTGAGATAGGGGGGTGCTTTCAAAGGGAGGGAACAAGCATACGTGTACCCTAAATAATACTGAGTGGGGGGCCGGGGATTAAACAGCCATAAATGGAAAGAGCAGTAGACCTATTTGAAGGATATAAATATTGATAAAAAGCAATGAAACAGCAACATAGGTATATGTTTAAAAGTAGTTGACAATTCACAATTAATACAAACACATGTTCTAGAAAAGCAGGGTCCACAATCAATCTGATCTGAAACTGAATGTTATTGACATGATGGATGAATAAATAGGTTTGTGTCATACAGCAGTAGAGGTGCATAGCCGATACTGGAGACTGTCTCCAATATTGGAGACTTAGCTTATAAAAGGACAAAAGAAACAATACCTACGAGGCAGTTTCTCTCTGCCAAGACAAAATAACAGTCCCCATACACTCGTACACAAGGTTAATTTTAGTTGTACAATAGACACTAGGTTACGTTCATTTTATTTTAAGATTTTTCATAAAACCATAGCTTGGAATGGATTTTTATGTAAAATTAAAAGGAAGGATTCACCAAATTGTGCTTTTTGTGATAAAAAGGAAGAAACTATGGTTCATCTATTTTGTGAATGTGACAAAGTCTCCTCAATTTGGGAAGTTTTATTAAATTTATTATTACAAAATTATGATCAAAATTTTACTTTTACCAATTTTGACAAACTTTTTGGTGTACCTACAGACAAATTTGTAACCTTGTAATCTTATTTTACTGGTGAAATATTACATTTATATACATGTATGCAAGTTCAAAAATGAGTTACCTAATATTACTGCTTTCAAATCATTTGTTAAAAAACAAAAGGAAATAGAATATTATTCGGCTAAAAAGAAAAATAAGCTTCCCGTGCATTTTAGAAAATGGAGGTTCAATTTCTGAATTTCTGAAGATTTTCATTGAGTATGATTTCCTGTAAACGTATTTTTTGTATATTATGGAAGTTATGTCTAAGCATTGCTTTTCTATTTATATACAGTGCATTGTATAACACAATATTTACTGCACGGAGCCACTGAGGTATTTTAATTTAATGGGAGCAGATAGCGGTCTTTTCGTTGATATTATCGTGCCTTGGCCTGGGATGGATACGAGGCGGCTGATTTAGTTCAGTGCGCATAAACTATGTTTCTTTGTCCAGTTCGGGGTCGGTGGGGTTGGGACGCGCTCCACAATTTACTTTTTGTTTGGACCTGAAAGTGAGAAAGCGAAATGAGAAATTGATGAGTGGGATGTGGATTGAATTAGGGGGTGTGAAGAGGAGCGATAAGATAGTGAGAAGGTTATGATCATGAAGCTTCTTGTAGCTGTTTATTATGATCTGGTTGGTTAAGCAGGCAAGGTTGAAATAGTGATGGTCTGACCATGTGGTATTCATGGATGGAACATGTGCATTTTTGTGGAGCGTGTCCAGGCTTCGGTGGCCCTTGACAGGATGCCATGGGTCTTGGCAGCTAGGGCTCCCTAAAGAGCAATTTTAATAAACAGTATATATTCTATTTTCTTTTCTCGGTGGCTTCGAACTGCTCACTAATATGTTTTTGGTTTAAATATTTCTTGTCACTTTTTTATTTGTTTATTTTTATTTATTTGGTTATTTATTTTTTTAAATCTTTTTTTTTGTGTACCAATCATTGTTGATGACATGTAAATATTATGATTTTTGTCTTTTGATTTAATAAAACATACAAAAAAAAAAAAAAAAAAAAAAGTTTCTGCCAAATTTTTGCCTCACTGAGGTCAGAAGCCCATGTGTTTTGTGTGTAGATCACAACAAATTTTCTATAGAGTGGAGGTACGGTATAAAGCCTTAAGAGCGATGAGCTGTAACGTCAACTGCTCGTGGTCTAGTGGTAAAGAAATCTGCATGGTCGAAGTCACTCATTGCTACATTCCTATACTTCGTGTGTAGAATCTAGGCAGTCATACGGCTCAACTTTTTCAAACACCACTGCACAAAAGTCACCAACATTCACTCAAAATCGGCATTTAATTTACAAAAACCGACCCCAATATATCCAAGAAATACAATAAATTCAACTCACCAATGTTGGAAAAGTTAATTCCAAAAATGAAATCCGTAATTTACTGTCGATTCTCGCGAAACGAGCTATCGGAGTCATTGTGTACATTTCCTGGTTGCTGCGGGCGCTGACATCTCCCCAAAAGAATTTTGTCGTTAAAAATTCGGTCCCTATCCCGTACACGGAAAAGTCCTGATTTTCTGTGTGCGCGATCGTAGAGAACGATGTGCGCTTGCAATCCCGAGTTTCTTCGTGGACAAAAATTTTATTGGCCGATTTTAGTCTAAGACATCGGCGGTATGTAAACAACACGCGATCGCGAAACAAATCGGCGGGGATTTCTCCAGTTTTGGACAAGATTTTGAATTTTTGTCCACGAAGAAACTCGAGATCGCAAGCGCACATCGATCTTTACGATCGCGCACACAGAAAATCGGGACTTTTCCGTGTACGCCATAGGGACCAAATTTTAAAGGACAAAACTCTTTTGGGGAGATGTCGATTTTTGATGCCGATTTTGAGTAGATGTTGGTGACTTTTGTGCAGTGGTGTTTTAAAAAGTTGAGGTGTATGACTGCCTACATTCTACACACGAAGTATAGGAATGTAGCTATGAGTGAATATGACCACTCATAGCTACATTCCTATACTTCGTGTGTATAATGTAGGCAGTCATACACCTCATCTTTTTAAAACACCACTGCACAAAAGTCACCAATATTCACTCAAAATCGGCATTTAATTTTCAAAAACCGACCACAAAATATCCAAGAATACAATAAATTCAACTCACCGATGTTGGAAAAGATATTTCCAAAAATCAAATCCGTAATTTACTGTTTTTCTCGCGAAACGAGCTATCGGAGTCATTGTGTACATTTCCTGGTCGCCGCGGGCGCTGACATCTCCCCAAAAGAGTTTTGTCCTTAAAAATTCGGTCCCTATGTGGCATACACGGAAAGTCCCGATTTTCTGTGTGCGCGATCGTAAAGATCGATGTGCGCTTGCGATCCCGAGTTTCTTCGTGGACAAAAATTTTATTGGCCGATTTTAGTCTAAGACATCGGCAGTTTGTAAACAACACGCGATCGCGAAACAAATCGGCGGGGATTTCTCCGGTTTTGGACAAGATTTTGACTTTGGATTTTGCTGAAAATATCAAAGTTTTCTTACGGCCATTTGAGGTAGGAGTGAGTTTTTTAAGGGCGGAATTTGAAAGCAAGGATTTAAAATATTTATCTTATTTTTCCCCCATACTTCAGTAGGGATACCCATACACCGAGGGTGCGTTGGCTACGCTTTGCTTCTAATACGCGCTCGCCTTCGCCCTCGGCCTTGGAAAATAATTGATGACTACAAAATTATTTTTCAAAAACCTTTCTTTGATTTCATCACTGAAACAAAGACAATGACACATACAAAAACATCCCTTTAATTACGATCTTTAACAGAAATTACTCGTTTGAGTTACGATGTTGCAGAATTTGGCGGTTTTGAATCCAATAATTTCCATAGCAGCTCACGAAAAACGTTACACACATCGCAATGCGTAACGAAGCCAAAATTCGGAGGGCGCTGCAAGTTTGATCATAAAAATGTTCTAACTGGCAACAAGTAGGCACAAAAAATAAGGGTGATAGCTTCAGTCGAAGAACTTTTGATAGTGAATAATTCATGAGATGTCAATGTACGGTACCCTTTTAGACTTGAAAATATAAAGAAAATAGAGGATTTGCTCCCTTATTTTACACTTTTACTTTATTGACATAAAGGTATAGATAGAAGATGATTTTTTAGTCAAACTTTGGTTTTTTGAGCTCCATAGCTATAGCCATCTCAAAAATAGAGGGAAAACGTGAAATATGACGTCATATTTTCGCGCCGACCAGGTCTCTAACTCATGAATAAAGATAATTATTGCAACGTTATTGCGAAATATCTAGTTTATATCGGTGTGGAAACATGAATATTGATGAGCTTCTTACGTGACACGCGAGGGAAATCATGTAGCTAGTCTCACACGAAGACCCTATTTCTCATATCAGTGCACACAGGCATCAAGATCGTCCATAGGTGCAATACTAACCCTATGAGTATTAGAAGTGTTCAAAAGGATAATTTAGTAAATATGACTGAAAAATAAGTTACTCTTACCCAGTCCTGACCTTTGATAGCCGATTCTTGAACCCGTTGTATAGTGGAAGATTGTGTGTGGCTGGCTGTATACTGTATTCAAACAGTCAGACTGCGCACGTGGATGGAAGCGTAGGCCAGAGAGAGAGAGAGAGAGATGCATAATGCATGCGCTGCCTGTACCATTCTTCGCCGTCGATCTCTGAACAA